>JALMQS010000150.1:6170553-6644159 GCA_024734495.1 Forficula auricularia
AATAATTACAATTAACATTAAAAAAAAATAAAAAGGAAAAAATTATTAAAATTAATTGACAAAATGAAATCGAAATACAAAAATATATATATATATATATATATCACAAAATGATCTGCATGAACAAAATAAATTTTAAAATACAACAACTCAGCCTCACTCCACCCATCATGGTAGTAAGCATGCTTAGTCATTTTAATATAAAATTATTATAAATTATGAAATACCTTGATTACTCTGAGTTTTTGTCCCACGAGATTTATTTTCTTACTTAATATTTTTTTATCGATTTACTCTGAAGTAATTTTCGTGCTTTATATTTTCTATTATTCTCTCCTAGTTTATTAATGGCTCTAGTAAATATAATAGTAATCTCATTATCAAACTTACGATTTATCAATTCTAAAAAGAAAATATATATATATATATATAATTCATAAAACAAATATAAGTTCATTTAATTTTTGTTCATATACCGAACAATCCCTTGAATACTTGTGGATCTATACCCTATATCCGGGTGACGTGAAATAATTTTATTATTAAATAATCTAAAGCAACAAGGACAAGTTTATTTAAAAAGACGGCAGATAACTATGAATTTAAAATGCCAATCCTCACACGAAATGAAGACTGTCATTCATTGAGAGCAAACCATCAGATATTCTTCTTCTTGCCGCTAATCTTCTACCTGAAAATATTCTAAATTTTTTTCTTTATCAGCCCAAATTTTCTTCTTATTCGTATTGAATATCTATCGGCTCAAGCGCCCAAGATATATCGAAGAAATTTACAAACACCAAAATATTTCACAGGCTTTTTTTTACATAAAAGAAAGTCTGAATAAAAGTTTTTTTATTTTTTTATTTTTTATTTAATGGGAATCAGTTTTTTATGTTTATGTCCCTATTTTCGACTATAGTGTTTATCTCTGGTTAATTATTTATTATTTATTTTTACTTTTTTTTAATTTTAAGTTTTTATTTAACTTGCAAATTTCGTTTTGATGTTTTTATGGTTCCAACTTTTTTTCCGAATTTTAACTCAATTTTTATTATCCGATCGAGCTGAAATTTTTCATAAATATTTAGTTCCCGAGACAAGATAATATGATACAAAAATCAACCACCCAAAATGGAGAGGAGGGCAAAAATGCAAATTCTAAGCTTTTTGACCTATCTGAACCAAATCTTGTATTCTTAATCTGTGCACGCCTAGATGAGTAGATATCCAAAAACCAACCATCCAAAAATGGGGGAAGGGGAAAAATAAATATTCTAAGCCCTTACATCGACCTGAACCAAATTTTGTACACTTACTATGTGGACCTCTAGAAAACTAGATATGCATAAACCAACCCTGTGTTGAGACTAAAGTTCCCAAACTCTTAAATTCAGTCATTCAAGGATCCAGGATTGAAAAACGATTGGAAAGTAAGAGTTTTCATTATGATTTCTAAAAGTCCTGAAGCTGATGAGCTTAAAAACAGTTCATTTAAATGAAAATACAAACATTTGGCTTAAGAATGAACTTGTTACTACCTTTCTTACACAAATTATTGTTATAGTATCGGAATCCAGAATGAGAGAGAGAAAATAATTATGTTTTTTTTTCTTCTTTCAGACAATATCTAAACCAGTATTTGAAAATTTTTGAATGAACTCAATCGTACAATTGGTTAGATAGGCGGGAATATAGGGTGCACTTTGGTTGGTACTAATTCTGCAGCAAGATCATCAGAGTAATCAAGGTATTTCTTAATTTATAATATTTTTATATTAAAATGACTAAGTATGATTACTACCAATGAATAATCATTTATTTTACTATTTTAGTGAGATCTTCGAAAGGATACGAATTGACTAATTCTTCTGACAGCAACAGCCCAAAAAACGCATGATATAATTAAAGAAAACTACGGATCAAGTGAACGACACTCTCCAGTTACTTTAGCAAAAGTTTCCATTGAAACTGATAATAGTAGATGTCTTGCGCTTGCCCGTGGTAATTATTCTGGATCTCACGAAGAAAGTCTTCTAATGTCACTTATTGGACCATTTGTAAACTTTGAATGGACTGAGTCTAATGTTTCAAAAAATGTTGAACCACCCGACAATCTTCATTGAAGAACAACGCCCTCTCAATTTGCTTCAGATCCTTATGAAATATATTACAAAAATATATAATTTTTATTATTAATTATTGTTTATTATTTATTATTAATATTATTATTTATTTATTATTATAATCCAATAGGGTATATAGAGGTCCAAAATAGGCCCTAATTTTTAGTCCCATCAGAATCGACTTTGAAAGCCAAAGTGTTAAAACAGAAAATTTGTACTGCTTTGGGTCCAAAGTCTGACATAATTTAACATGAAAATAGAATCTACTTTGAGACCCCAAGTCCTAAATAAGAACTACCGTAGGGTTTAAATTTCGACTCTGGGCACTAGCAAAATTTGATGAATTCGTAATATAATTCAGTAAAAAATATCCATAACAAATAATGTATAATATCGGAGGGGATAGTCTCTCTTCCCGAAAAACTTCCCTCAATTAGATTATGAATAAGAAAGAAAGAGATCTATTTTATCAACTTTATAAATCTCAGGTTCACAATAAATTGCCTTTATAATATCGTAAAATAATAAGTAATTTATATTAACGATTTTAATTATTTAATAGTAAAATTATTTATTTGTAACTAAAACTATGATAATTTAGCTTTGCTCTGTCTTGGGTCCTTGGTTGCCATTTCAAGGCTTTTTTGCTAAATAATATATATTTTTTATTAAATTTTTTTAATGAATATATTATATAATCGTACATTAAAATATATTAAATTATAATGTTAAAAGATTTTCAATACAGAGGACTGAATGGAATTATTGAACTCATAACAAATGTCACCGCTCATGCCAGGCAGTCATGCGACTTAGCCTCTCGATATAATGGATAAAAAGAATTATAAATGAAAAAGAAATCGATCTTATTTCATTGATTTCATCTATCTTGAGGTTCATAGTAACTTTTTAATATAAGAAACTAGTATTTTGATTAAGAATTTTGTAGTTTAAAAGAAATTTTATGAAGAGATTCAATTTCTTCTCTCCGGGAGCGAATCAACTAGAATTGGAAAAAAGTTTTATTTATTTTCTCATTAGATATTTATTCAAATCTATTTAAATTTCATATCTTTGTATTGTTTTAATTTATCTTTTATATCAAATAATTATTATTATGAAATTTGCATTTTAAAGGGTAGTTTATTTGAAGTACAATTTGAAAAAAACGCTAATAACTCGGTTGAAATGTTTTTTAAAAATATGAAATCAATAGATATTATAAAACAATTAATTATTAATAATTTAATTTAATTTTGAATGAAATCGGTAAAGTACTTTTTGAGAAAATGGTCAAAAACCATCTGAACCGTCAAAAAAGGATGTTTTTTGAAAGCACGCGCTGCCTTTGGAAAAAGTTAAAAAAGTCATATGAATCGAAAAATTGACTTGTGACATGGAGGTGAATTTTAAAATGTTTCTAAAACGGTCTTTCATAGACGGTTCAGATGGTTTTTGACCATTTTCTCAAAAAGTACAGTTCCGATTTCGTTCAAAATTGAAGTAAATTATTAATAAATAATCGTTTTATAATATCTATTAATTTCATATTTTTAATACAATTTTCAACGGAGTTATTAGCGTTTTTTCAAATTGTACTTCAAATAAACTACCCTTTAAAATACAAATTTCCTAATAATAATTATTTGATATAAAAGATAAATTAAAATAACAGACAGATATGAAATTTAAATAGATTTGAATAAATATCTAATGAGAAAAAAAATCAAACTTTTTTCCAATTCTAGTTGATTCGCTCCCGGAGAGAAGAAATTGAATCTCTTCATAAAATTTCTTTTAAACTACAAAATTCTTAATCAAAATAGTAGTTTCTTATATTAAAAAGTTACTATGAACCTCAAGATAGATGAAATCAATGAAATAAGATCGATTTCTTTTTCATTTATAATTCTTTTTATCCATTATATCGAGAGGCTAAGTCGCATGACTGCCTGGCATGAGCAGTGGCATTTGTTGAGTTCAACAATTCCATTCAGTCCTCTGTATTGAAAATCTTTTAACATTATAATTTAATATATTTTAATGTACGATTATATAATATATTCATTAAAAAAATTTAATAAAAAATATATATTATTTAGCAAAAAACCCGTGGAATGGCAACCAAGGATCCAAGACCCATTTCTAGTTGATTCGCTCCCGGAGAGAAGAAATTGAATCTTTTCATAAAATTTCTTTTAAACTACAAAATTCTTAATCAAAATGTTATTTTCTTATATTAAAAACGCATTATGAACCTCCAGATAGATGAAATAGATAAAATAAGATCTATATCTTTCTCATTTATAATTCATTTGGTCTGTTATATCGAGAGGAAGTGTCTCGACCAGAGATACATTATTTCTTAATGATTCATCAAGTACATTGACTGTACAATATTGGAATATCTTTTAACTCGTAAACTATTGATTTTAAACATTTCACTCATATTAACTTTTCTGTTAGAAATTACATCTTCTTTATATAAATTTGTCCATCTCAAAGGGTTAGATGCTAATGGTGAAATTTATGTGGAAAGTTAGAAAAATACTGCTCTAGCGTACTATTAATATATATCCTTTTACATTATAATTTAATATATTTCAATGTACGATTATATAATATAATAAATAAAAGTAATAAAATAAAATAAACAAAAAGATATATTATATACAAAAAGGATTAATAACCACGGACCTCTGCTGCTGCTTATCCTCTGAAAAAAATCCTCTGACATTAAGACCAAATACCTATATTTTTCTTACAACTGATCTTTTACCTGAAAATATTTTAAATATGTACAGGGTGGGGCATAAAGATCTACCACATTTTGAAGAGGTAAAAAATTAATAAATTAACTAGAAAAAACTGAATATATTTTTGAAAAGAACATAAAATAATTTTTCATTTAAATGTGTTTTAAGAATTATATCAGACGATAAAAAAAAGGGGGGGGGGAAATGAAATGAAAATTCTAGACCTTTTGACCAAACTGAACCAAATTTTGTATATATATACATACATATTTTGTGGACCCCCATCAGAAGGCTAGAAATGCAAAAACTAACCACCCTAAATGGAGAGGAGGGCAAACAAATATTCAAATTCTAAGCAAATTTTTAATTTTAATTTGTGAACGCCTAGAATAGAAGAAATGTAAAATCTAACCACCTAAAATAGGGGGGGGAGGGTCAGGGAGACAAATCAAAATTTTAAGCATTTGGACCAAACTCAACTAAATTTTATAAACATAATCTCTGGGCTCCTAGTGATATTGAAATACAAAATCCGACCACACAAATTAGGGAGTGTCAAATAAATGAAAATTCTAAGCCTTTTTGGAACAAACTCAAATAATTTAATATTTAAATTACCACAAAATAAAACACTGAGAACAGCCCTACGCGCTCTTGAACGACTCTGCCGAAATTTCTTGAGAATTTTACTAAATGAAAATGCCTCAATTTCATCAAAGCTCATGAAAACTATAGGCATTTTAGACAGATTCTTAACCAAAGACAAAAATATGCTTAAAATATTTTTTGTATTAATGTACTTTATTTGACTCAGTATGTAGTATTAAATTGGGAAGGGAGCTATTAAATATTTCTCTTATTTACAGTAATGTTATTTTATTCTAGTAGTTATATTCTAATATTTCAAAGGCTTGCAGCAACTCTTCATCAGTGTGAACTGTAAAATTGGTAATGGCGAATTTTATTACCTTGATGTAGTAAGTATTCTATTTACCCTATACCTACCTTTAATTGACTTAATCACATTTTCACCAGTATACTTCTTATAAAAATGATAAACAGTCCCGAACCCCTTAAAGCAAATACTTTTGCCTAAACATCTTTTAGTTCATTTTCCACGATTAATTTTTTTAATGCAATTTATAGATTTTAAATGAAAGTAATGGGTCGAGTAAATCTAAATTAATTCACTTTTTAATCTCATAAAATCAAAGAATTTTCCACAAGATAGCTGAAATGATTAAAATTCGAAACCTGGAATATTTTTGCTAACGTTAAAAAGCTCCGTAAATTTTAAATTGTATATTTCTTTAAGTGAATTAGTTGTATAGAATTTATTGAAAGTTTTTTTTTTAATTTTACAAATTTTCAAAAATAACAGGGAATAAACTACTCTTGATATTTTCTAATTTGGGGATATGCGCCGCATCCACAACATCCATGGACCGCACGGGTAGATATATCTAGAGATTTATACTTCCATTTGTTAAATACTTTTTTTAAGTGAAGAAAAAGTCATGAAATTTATTCTAATTGGAATTATCGAATATCTAATCTAATCTTTTGACAGTGATGAAACAAATGTAGGGTTTTATTGACGACAGTCCTAACTCTTTTATTTTATTTACAACACCAGCATCCTTCGGAAAGGGAAGCGATGTCCTTGCCAGCTGACCCTGAAGCTTCTTCGACCAAACAGAGATTCACAGCTTCCTTTATATCCGATGACCTTCTCAAAACAATACCCTTTAGAAGATTTAAGGATTTGTTCCCTGAATCTAAATTCATCTTGATTCAGTTTGGTTCAGATCCACGAGCACAAGGTTGGCATTTGAGCTACAAGACACCATGGAATTCGAAATTCTGTGTTTTTAGGTGAGTTCTAATTTATTACAATTCTTCGATAAAAACCACATTAAGCGCTATTGAATATATTTACTAATAGACTAACAAAAATAATCAATAAAATTACTATGAGATTGACCGGCAACTCCGCCCGGTCAAACTTGAATACAATCACACATAAAATGATCGAAACGTCGGTTGAATTTTATTGTCGTTATATATTTTTTTTTTAGTTTATAAATAAATATTATTTATTAGCGCATAATGTGGTTCGAAAAGTTCTAATAAGCAATTTAACAAATTAATTTGTCAGTCGAGTGAAAGTTTACTCGTAGGAGGTAGTTTTTAAAAAGACCCTATATAATATATATGCTATAAGTACTCTATCAAATTTTGAAAAAAATGAAAAACCAATTTTGAGATATTTCATCAAATCATAACTTGTTTCAAAATTGAATGCTAAAACTTTAAAATCCGAAGAGACAAAACACTATAAAAATGTCATTATATAATAAATAATTATGACCGGCTGGCTAAATGGGCATATTCCCGAAGCCAATTAAATAAAAAATTTTAACAAAAAAAATTAAAATATAATGGCAGACTAACGATTTAACTAAAACCTTTGTAAATAATCTGACACAGAATATATTTAAATTTGACAAATTTCTCTAATAATAATTTATATAATAATAATAATTATCTTTGTATTAACTTTGTAAATAATGTAAGAATCAATTATTATTTTATTGATATATAATTTATTTTGTTTTGTATTGATAGTCATACATGTTATGGTCATTACAGCTCATTAGAACTGAAGATGCCATTATATAATTAAAGCCGAAACTGTTTTCTACAGTTGGGAAATTTTATTCGAAAGAGGCTTCCTTTATTGTGACTGAATTTCTCTTTTTACTAATTTATAAGTTTTTGGACAGCCATCTTTCCTTCATAATATATTTCTACCTAATTTGCTTTTTATGTTTTACTATATAGAATTTTTAAAACTTCATTTGTTGTAAATGTAAAATAATAATAATAATAATAGTTAAATGAAAAATAAAAATAATTGAATTTTTATAATAATTTGTGGTAAATTTATATTTTTCCATTTTATAGATAAATTAATTAACTAAATTTTTCTTATTATTTCAATTTTTTTCTATTAAGCAAAAATAATACAGCTTTTGTCTAATTAGCATCGCTGGGGGTGGAATCTACGTTCGACCAATGAGAGCGCGGTAACCATGGCAACGAGGGGCGGGGCCAACCAAGGACATACCTTTTTTCTAATGGCTTCCAAAGGCGAGGGCTCTCATTGGTTACAGCGGGCAGACTGACTTGCCAAGAAAATGGAGCACCACAACCAAGTAATTTAGGAATGATTTAGAAGCCGACTAAAGAAAAGTAGCTTTTTTATAGGGTTTTAGCTGTTCAATGTGTGTGTTTTATTATTCGAGATGTGAGTGATAATAAAATGAGCAATAAAACCGGGTTCGATATGGGAAATGGCATGTCAAGTCAGCAGCATTCAATAGGGTTACCAAGCCATTCACAATCAATTTGAATTTCGTGTACCATTCAGACAAAATAACAAATTCTAAACATGAAGACAGTAAAAGTCAAAATACACCTTCAACAAAATTTTCTGCACTTTAAAACATTTTATCTTCTCAACTTTTAACAATACATGTGTATACAATTTATTCTTCAATTTATGTGAGAATATTTTGCACAACTGGAGGGTACCTATAGGTACTAAAGAATGAAAATAAAAAGCTTCTATACATCACTTACCTATCTATATTCATCAGATACTTTACCTAAATTTATTGTTTTTTTATAAAGCTTCTATAAAATTTATGAAGCAAATAATTTTTCAAAATCAATGAAATTTATTATTTCTTAGAATATAAAATCTTAAGTGTAAGCGGAAATATATTATTTTTTGAATAGCTGCTGTTATCCTAATCAATACTTTTATTTACTTTAAATTTAGTAATTGTAAACAAATAATTAAATAAAAGATTTAAGGAAGTAGTAATACAATGAATAGAGTATTATTTTGAAAAGTTAATTATTACATAATAAATTAAATAATTATTTAAATAAAATAAATATCAACTTTACTAAACAATAAAAAAAATTTCAAAAAATGTTTAACAATTTTAAATACTTTGACCTCGAGGCCCGAAGGTCCCACCATCGAATGTCCTTTTTTAAAAATTTTTTACATATTTTTCTTGAGTCTTTATTTTGAGGGGAAAAATCCCTTATAATTTTTTATTTTTTTATATAAAAAACAAAACAAAATGAATGATGATGAAGATGAAGTGGTCTAAATGAGAAATGAAGTACCATATCCGATATAGTTCATTAAATAGGGGTTAAGTCTTGTCCTCTCTAGTATTATTTTTTAATATTATTTTCTAGGTTTTCAATAAGAGAGGTCATATTTAATCCAATCCATATTTAAAATAAGATGTGAATTAGTGGGAAAAGAGGCTGTTTATTAAAGAGCTTATTTACTGTTTAAACAACGTTTTGCCTTTAATTTTTTACAAGTCCCAAATGAAGAGAGCCAGCGCAATGTCAAAATAAATAACTTCGGTTTCAAACAATCGACAGTCTAGGAGGCAGTCTAACGTTTTCAGGTCCTTGGCATCAGATCGTTATACAATAGTGACTGTCCGACCACTGCAACATCGTAGTCAACATTAACAAGAACTACCACAATCCGGGATGTTTGATGGGAAACATGCCAAAAAAACCCGGAATGTGCGAAACCTGCGTTCGAAATATCGTTAGTAGGAAGTTGAGAATTCGCATTTATAAGTTCGATCGTGACCAATTTATAAAAGATTCGATAAAACTGAAAAAATTGAAAAAATCTCGCTGAATTCTTTGACCGATAGCTGATCATTATCTCTTACATGTTTTTTCACTGACAAGATATTCACCATCGAGAAAGCGCACAATGAACAAAGTCATCACTAACTGCTAAAATAAGGGCAGAAAAAGACTACTGCTGCATGTAGCCATTTTCCGATGTCGGTTCTGGTATAGAACAGCAGCTGTTTATTCAGGAAAAACTCGACTCGTGTTCATCGAGATATATACGTCAACTATAAATGCCGCCACCTATCAGCAGATTATTTTTTGAGATGATCTGAGTCCGAAGGTGATACACACACTTCGGTAGAGATGTATTTTCGATGGGCCCAGAAACAATCGGCCCGATCATCGATTGCAACAAGCTATTTTCCAGCTTATAAGACAAAGATATTTGGCCTTCAAGCTTTCTAAAATTAAACTCAATGGACCACATCGTCCATATTGAAGAATAAATTCTCTAGAAAGAAAACTAGACAAGAGTGGAGGGAATAAAATTCGCCCATACTCTGAAAAAACAATTTCTTTATAGTAAATATACCTATTGATAGAGTTGAGCATTTTTAATGAGCTCTTATTTGTTCCAAAAGATATTTGATTAAGAATCAAGATATAGGTATCGAAATATTTCCAAATATGACCAATTTTTTAGGTATTTAATCCAAATATATTATATACTTGAGTGGATCTATTTCATTCTATTAGATATCTCTTAATATCAAATGAATGTCTTCTTTACTTCTAGTGGAAACCTCTTATTATATCTAAACGAATGTTTTTTTATCATAAAACGACTTAGATTTTCTGCAACTAGTGATATTTAAATAATATTTAAGATATTTAAAATATTTAAAATAAAAATTAAAAAAAAATTTGTTTTCATTATTGTTTTTTTTTAATTTTAAAACCCACTATAAGATTATAATAAAATATTAATATATATTACAAAATTATATTACTCTGCTACCTTAAATCGAATATAATAATTAATTCAAATTTTTATCTAATTAATTCAACAAAATGAATAAATAAAATAAATATTTTATCATTCATTTTAATATAGATTCTACATCAAATGAATCTTCTAGTCAGAATATACATACCTATATTTATTATAAATAAAAAATATTCAAGTTTATATCATTTCTTCTAGTAATTACGTATTATTCCATTTAAATACCCAACTATTAAATTTAAATATTCCACTATTTTACTCAAATAACAATATTTTCATAATTTACTTATTGGTGCTTGGTTCAAATAGCGACATCTTGACTATTAATATATCTAGAGTTGCTCCAAAAATATGAGAATACTTAAAATACGTATATATCATTTATTCATATTGAACAGAGATCGATTTCGCCATAATTAAATTCACCATCTATTCATATCAAATATAATTTCTTAGCACTATATAAATATATATCATTTTTTCAGTTTAGCAGTATTTTATCTAGCTGTTACTTCAAAATTCTAATAGCTATAGATCTGTAAAAATTCTGAAGGATAGGTAATATAATAAGAATAAAGTCTACAGAGTTTCAAATATTTTGAAGTATTGCTTTGGCCGGAATAAAAAAATTGATATTTAAATGCCAAAACCCCATGTTATTTAGATGGGAAATAACTTGCTTCGCTGTGGTGTATATGTTAAAATTGAGATAGAGACTTGAAACTTGGGAGATATTTTTTATTTATTTCGAACCATATGAGCCTCTGTCAGCGTAAAAATTCGAAAATACCCAAAATAAGGACCACACCACCCTATTCTCACTCTAAAGGCGAGTTCCGTTTCTCTTATTTTCAAATCGATTTCACAAATGTCTGGAAATTATAGATATTGATTCTTAATTTTAATAGAATCCAATAATTCAAATTAGAAACTAATCAAATAAAGAAATTATGGTTTAATGAACAAATTTATATTACCTACAAATATAAATATAAGAATTTCATCTTTCTATCGTTCTATAAGTATTAAGTAAAGAGTAATGATGAAATAAAAATAATAAAATAAAAGGTTCATGTTCTCATATCTTACTTTTGTCGAAAAAGATCTAATTGAGATAACTAAGACTCTGAACAAAAAGAATTAAACGAATAGTCCAAAATGAAGAGACCATAATTCTTTTAAACACCTTCTAAGATTGAATTTTATCTATTATTATGTACTACTTATATCTTTAATATCTTTTTATCCTTTGTGATTACTAGTATCATTAAAAATCATGCATTTATGATAGTAGCTTGGCGAATCTGAAGTAAATTACATATGGATAGTTTTTGAGAAAAGTGATAAAATCTCAAAATTTTAACTTCGAAAAATTGCTTTTTCCTAGAGAAATTGAAATTTGTAAACATGAATAAAATTAAAATCTTAAAATATGAATTTAAATACAATGAAAATTTTTATTTTTTTGTCGTACCTATACGCGGTACTGTTAGGTATATTTCATTGTCAAAGGATTCGTGTGGTCTATAGCAGCGTTTCTCAACCTTTTTTGTAAAAAAATTCGCGGACCAGTGATATTTTTTAACAACAAAATTTTACTAGGTATTAAAGAACTACTACATAAGTTAATTGTAACATTTTTATTATCATTTAATTACAATAATATTTAAATGTAAAGATATGTAATTATATATATATGCGGACTGGTAAAATTTCCCATTTCAGGAACCTAGTTATTTAGGCAGAGCTGATCAGAGAAAAAAGATTCGTAAGCCAAGATTCTTGAAAAATATCGGTTTACATTCGTTTGTAGGATCTGGCATTTATTTGTGGAATAGTCTGTCTGTTACTAGTTGGGATTATAGTACTCTGCCCCCTATGTTTAAATCAATTATAAATTTTGTCAAGTCCTAATGTCCTAGAGTTGTGAAAATTTTTATTTAGTTCTCACAAGCAGAGGTAGAGAGGTCATACCATATTTGTTAAGGTTTTGACCAGGTTTCCTTAACAACTTATGGCAAATGTCGGGATGGCTAATGCGTCGTTTGCTCCTGGTATCGCGTTTTTGCGCGGAATTATTTAAATTACGTTTTGTCTTTTGATGGAAATCTATGATCATGTTATTTGTTAATGAGCATAAATTTCTATTTTTTTTCTTTTTCTTGTTTGTTAATTGTTAATTTCTTTTAATTGATTTGTATTTATGTTTATTAATTTCTGTAGTTAATTTGTATTGATGTTTTGTTGACCTAGCCACCGAGGACTTGTGCCTCTAAGCAGGTCGAGTAATAAAGATTTATTTATTATTTATTTAGTCCATCGTAAATTGTTTCAGTCCTTACACTCTACTATAGATACTTCTAATTTGGTGCTTGTACTGTTAAAATGACGAGCTAGTATTACTTTTTTCTGTAATGAGATTTATGTCAAATGACATTGCATTCATTAATCAACTGGTGTGGTCACGCCTTTCACATTCTCACTTATTTGAAATAATCGCGACACTCCTGATTTACACCCCTTCCTTTATTTCAATCGGATGAAAATTTATACACGACTATAATAACACCAATTTTTATAAAAATCGTTACGTTTTTGAGAAAATAAAAAAAAAACAACGAAAAATCTTTCATTTAAATGTCAGCTTCCGGTGATCCGATTTCAAACAAAAGCTTGCTGTACTTCTTCTAGCCTATTTCGAGCTTAAGTTTCGAATTTCGTAGCTCTGAGATTTATAGGTTGCAGAAATGCAGGAGGGTACATAGGTACAGCTACGTACGTACGCACTGACCAATGGATTTTTGGTCATTTTTTGGGCTCTGGGGACCACAATATCCAATTTTATCTTCCAAATCCGGTTTCAAACTATTAAGGGCATCAATTTCTTCCACCTAGATGTCACAAAATGGAATTACTTTTTTTTAACTCTGAAATCGAAGAGTCAGGGCCCAGGCAGGCTATCGCAATACTTAACATAATATTCTATATTAGAATATAAATGTTAACGAAAAAATTCTATAAACTAATAGTTCGAATTTAATAATTTGCTTATTTGTAACAGAACTTATTTTTCATTAAAAATTGTTAACGCCTTTCCGGCAAAATCTGATAAAATCATTACTCATCAGTATATTTAAAAAAATTTATATTTTTCCAATTTTCACAATTAATTTTCTCTGATAATTTTAAAAAAAAATTATTTTTAAGAAAAAAATAAAAACTCACTTCAAAAAAATTAAATGCAACAAATAAAATAATAAGAACTCAAAAATAAAATAAAATGCACTAAAAGGTATAATATAATTATCTAATTTAGGTACAACTAAACGATGAAATTGTTACATGAAATCACTTTTTGAATTCAGTGTTGCCAAACATATACATTTTATGAATCGCACTCGATGGATCTTACTTAGAACGTTTGGCGGGTACGCTCGTTTATATAGTTTGTTTAGCACCGACTTCAAAAAGTGATTTCATATTAATATTTCGTCGTTTAGTTGTAACTAAATTAGATAATTATTTTATTCCTTTTAGTGCATTTAATTTTATTTTTGAGTTCTTATTATTTTATTTGTTGCTTTTAATTTTATTGAAGTCGGTTTTTATTTTTTCTTAAAAATAATTTTTATTTTTCTCTTTTTAGTGATGTTGACAATATAGTGACTTAAATACCTTGCATGCATCTCGTAAGAAAGAGTCGGGCGAATGAATCAGAAAATGATAATAAAATTCAATTCATAAATAGATAGATTCTCTCTAAACGTTAGGGGGTGTTAAATGAACGTTTTAAGATTTTTTTTTATAAAGGATTTTATTTATTATAATTTCGATTATTTTGTCATAAGAATTGGATAATTCCGTTATTTTGTCATTGATAATATCATCAGAAATTGACAAAATTAATATGACCACCTCTAAGGTACCCCTTTCCAATAAAAAAAGAATCATCAAAATCGGTCCACGTCGCAAAAGTTCTCGCAATACATACATAAAATAAATAAATAGAATAGTATATTGACCAAGATTGATCCAAACGCAGAAAGAATCATTAAAATCGGTTCATAAACAAAGAAGTTATGCCTGAACAAACATAACAAAAAAGATCAAATACCAATGAAAAAAAACGGGACCATTCGGAAACTATATTGAACCCAATGCAAAAAAATCATCAAAATCGGTTCACAATTGGCGAAGATATCAGGTAACATATGTAGATAAAAAAATTTCAGTCGAATTTGAAGTTGGTTAGAAATTGACAACTCACTAAAGACTTGTTTTCTTCCAATAAAATATTCTGTACCTATTTGTTAAAATACATTCCATATGAATAAGTTGTAATTCATTCAGTCACAATAAGAAATATCTCATAGTTTGTTTTTATGTCGTACCTATTTTATTTATTTATTCATTCTTTGGCAATATGGTCCAATGGTGATGTTTGTAATGATTGAAAAAGGCTGTGTAATTGATTGAAAAAGTTGTATTATTGATTGAACAAGATTTATAAATGATTACAAAAGGTGTTATTAATTACTTGCAAAACATCTATCATCGATCGTTAAACGGATATTTATAAATCAAAACTGCACCATGTACCTACTTACCTATAGAGCAGCTATTCCCAACCGCTTAGTCCGGCGGACCAATCTTGGCTTACGAATCTTTTTCTCTGATCAGCTCTGCCTAAATAACTAGGTTCCTGAAATCTATTCGTTATTTCCTCCCAACTCCTAAAACCCTTATACGCTTTGAAAATCACTTTCAATTGAGCCCATTCCCTTCTCTCCAATAAACTAGACCATCCTAATTCATTAATCATTGAAGTGACACTACTAAACCTATCAAATTTACCAAAAACAAATCTAGCCGCCCTCCTTCGTACCATATCAATTTTTCTCTCTAATCGTTTCGGATGTTTGTCCCAAACCATAGAACAATACTCTAAATTAGGTCTTACATAAGTTAAATAAACTTTTGACTTAACTTCTCTAGATGTACCCTTCAAAATTCTACCAAACATCTCCAATTTCTTATAAGCCTTATTTTGACTATATAACTAATATGCATATCCCACTTTAAGACCCGAGGGAGCTATAGATAAAACCGGATCTTTTATTAGATTTATTTTTCTCTTCTGAATAGCATCCAGGGTGTACAGAGAATGCCTCTATGTATTCGAGAAAAGGGAGAATTCGAGCCTTCTAGGTATATAGTGTAAGAGGATGAGTGGATGTAAAATACAATAGTCTAGACCTGGATAGAAAACCAATCTTGCATGGAGAAACTTTTCCTGCAGAAGATATAGGGTAACGTCCATAGCTATTGCCCCTTAAGCAAATTTACCTTGTTTTTACTCAATTACTGAAAGTCACGAAAATTAATCAACTTAAAAATTTCTATATGAATGCTAAAAGTACTGTTCTTTGGATACAAAATAAAAAAATGTAAGATTCTGTAATCATTTTTTAAAAGGACCCAAAGTTCAAAAAATTTCTCCAAAACATAGCTATTGGCCATTCCATGTGGAAATTTTCGGAACGGTCGGAGATCATTCCGGCCCTCATCCAATACCTGTCTGGTGTCAAAATGATCAGATCATGCCGACATCAGATTCTATGATCGTCGGAGACAATAATCGGTTAATTTTATACAATATAACGAAATTTATATATCACTCACGAAAATTATTACTCGAGGCAGAAATTATATTTATACACAGATATTATAGTAAGGTGATAAAACACACTCTTTGCTGACTATTTATAAAATGACATCTGTATCAAACTTGGTACCTTGGTAGTTATGTTCGGGCCAATTTGAAATATTTTGAAACTGGCCGGAAGTCTCCGCCAGAGGAAAAGTCGGTCGAAATTTCGAGAGTCGGATAAGGAGACCATTCCGAGACCAATCTGATATTAATTCTAATCTACGTCCAATTGAATGTCCCCATGTGGCAAGTCTGAGACTAAGCCGACATAGAATCTGATGTCGGCATGATCTGATCATTTTGACACCAGACAGGTATTGGATGATGGCCGAAATGATCTCCGACCGTTACAAAATTTCCACATGGGTCGGCTTAGTCTCAGACTTGCCACATGGGCTACTTACTATTACAGTGATTGGCCCAGTCTTTCTACAATTATTGGCCCACTCCTGCCAAGGGCACATTATTCTTATTAACTAGCATTCTAAAACAGCATTCTTCAGATTTATGACTTTGCACAGAGAAATTCTTTGAAAATATAACTTTTCTATGACTTTGTAATGAAAGTACTATCCATATAGTAAAATTTAGAGTGATGAACTTTTTGAATGTTTCCTCAATCGATTCAAAAAACCTGTATTTAAAATTAATAATTTTGGTCTTCTGCGGGCCTACTGATTATGTATATAAAATTTGGTTGAGTTTGGTCCAAGGGCCTAAATTTTCATTTTTAACCCTACAATCCCCGCCCATTTTGGGCTGTTGGTTTTGCATTTTTAGACTCCTGGGGGCCCATTAGAGAGTTACACCAAAGAGTGAAACTAATATTAATATTTTAACACAAAATCCCTATGATTTCGAATCAAAGGATTATAATTTAACTGTAATATTTTACAAAGAGAATAATTAACAGAAAAACAAATAAGTTTTTTTTTAAATTAATGAGAAGAATTAAATAAAAGACCAATAAAAAAGGAATAAGAGTTCATACGAATTTCAATAGTAATGTTTAAAGTTTTGTTTTAATGACTTGAACACGTGTCGCAGAGCTATCTACTTTATAGATCAAAAATAAATTAGTAAACATCTAAATAAAAAAAATTTACTATTGATACTGGAGTTGTGTTTACTGCTCAACATTAAACTTGAATTGAATTATTCATCGTGTCATATTATTTATCGTATATCCCATAAAATGTGAAGCAAAAGGGAATGCAATTGAACCACCTTGCAATTCCATTGCTTCCGCTCTTAATTCTCCTCTTTCTTTCCTTTTTCCATTCTATCTCTATTCCGTCTGTTTCTTGATAGAAGTCCTTAATATTTACTATGAAAAATTTGTATTTAAAAGAGTTATAAATTTTACAACATTGAGATTCGGAAATTCCTTAATTTACATACAAGTTCTTCATATTATGTAGTCAGTGATTACAATTTTTATAGTTTTCAATTTTTAATAAAATTAATAAATAATTTACTTAGTTTACTCATTAGTACGTTGAACGTTCCAGTAAACATTTCAGCCTTCAAATGAGTCAATCAGTCGTATGATTCTACTATCTTAGAATTGCTATAATAAGAATTTAATCATAAGTTATAGATTAAGTACCTTCTAAAAATCATAATATATCTTCAGATCATCAGTTATATGTACAGTATACAAATTCCACTACTGTTGTGATATGCCTTTTCGACATGTTACATAAGTCTACGCGGAAGCATTAGGCTTATGTAATTACGGAAATAACAAAGCTTGAGCTGATTATAATGATACTTGAACGATGATTCCCAAACAATCATGGCGGATGACATATGATCGAGAACCCTGTCACACCGTTCCTCTGTACTTATCTCAATAAACCTTGTATTAAATAATACATCTTGTTACAATCATTTACTAACCCCTCACACAGTATATTATAACACTACTTCGTATGGAAGATGATTCTTAGTGTATTCAGTAAAATTAGAATTTCATCTTTTAAGTGAAGATATTAAGCCTAGTTTACACGGATTTAGTATTTGTCATTAGTACTATTACTAAGCACTTAGAAGACTAACTGGATAGTAGTGGTTCACACGTCTCTACTACTAACCAATGTAATTAGTGTATTTTTTTCTTAAGGGGGAATGGTGTAGGTTCTTGGTGAAACATGTTTTAAATAAAGTAAAGAAAATTTTTGAACAATTTTCTTTACTTTATTTAATTAGTGTATAGAGAAAGTTGGAAGATGGCAATTCGAGTTGTCAAACACCACATTTTCAATCATTATTTGAACATTATTTTAACATCGTTAATGGAAAAGCTTGAAGAGGATTGAAAAACGAATAAAGCGGGTGGACAAGGAATTTGTATTGTTTTTTCTGCAGTCCACTTTTGGGTCATTTCAATAAATCTAAAAACAATTTTTTTGAATAAATTCATTACACACGTGTCACACCACTTGTCACAAATTTACAATTAATTTAGAATTAATTTTAAAAAATTTATTTCCCAAATCTATAAGGCCCTCTTCAATAGGAGTTCCAATGGACACTCACCGAGTATCGTCAATTTGAGTTGCCTGTGCGAAGTTTAAGTGAAAAATGAATTTTAAATTATTATTGAATGTTCGTTTAAATTTGATTCCCTTTTCAAATAATAAAAAGACAATCTAACTAATAATGATCATATTACATAATTATCAAATTCATTACTTAAAATATTTGAATTCCTAAATTGTATACTCGTATTATTAAAATTGAAAAATAGTGATCAATATATAGGTAGGGGAATCTACTTGTCATTAGTAAATAGAAACCATTTCTATTCACTGTCTAGCTTGCAAAGCTTTGGCCAAGTGCAGTTTCTTTTTAAATTCACCTCGCGAGTTCAGACTCATTTGTTTCAGCTACTATCTTCAATTGAAGTTTCTCACATCGACTAGACATGTATCTTTTGGAGGAACTTTAAAATTCAAACTAAACTTAGTAGAGAAAACATAGGATAGAAAAACTTTTGTTTCAAAGCTTGCTTTCCTTTACTTTGGCATTTCTCAACGTATAAGTCATAACATTTTTCTAATATTTAAATCCGGGTGAAGATACTTCCTTTCCGGATTTTATTTTTCTACTATAGTGGCTCTGGTTCGCTAGAAAATATTTGAAATGTGCTACTATATCGGAATTTTGGACTTTTGATCCAGTTTAGCGCGGAAATTTTATGATAGTTTTTCAGATTCAAAGACAACTGCTTCCATTTGTTAAAAATATCAATAACATGGACTTAGTTCAATATGTTTCTAAAAATATACACTATTAACAAGTATTAATCAGAAAGAAACAAAATTTTTACAATTTTGGACTTGATCCACTTTGGCTCTGAGTGCTTCATATCCCAAGAAATATGTTTTAAGATTGCGAAATGTTATATTTGACTAATATTTTACTATTAAATTAAATAATTCTTCATTTTTGTATGCATACTTGTTTCTTGATTCTATACCCTCACTGTTATTCATTTTTAATTTCAAAGTATCATTGTTGCCTTAATTATTTTACTTTTTTCATCTTCTTCATATACTAAAAATATTCCACGAAATGTAAATTTTCATATTCTAAATCTCAAAAATTTCCGGGAAAGCATGACGGACCCGCGAAAACCCTAAATACGCCTGTCATCTAGTCCAGCGCGATTTGAAGGAGAATTGTACTATAAATATTAGTTATATAGTTCATGAAAAGATGATAAAAGAATAAGAAGTAAACCAGACATTACAAGATAGCAATTTAAATGCTAAAGGTGAAAGCTTAAGAGAAAAAACTATTTGGAAGTAGATTTTCAATATTGGGAAGTCTAGAGATTTATTTATTTGTTCATGGCTGATAGATCTTTATAAGAGTAGTTCTTAAACAATGAAAACATTAAGGCATAAGTTTAATTTCAAACGGAATAGAGATAAAAATTATCCAAAGTTTTCCTTTGGCTAGTCATATGTTTAGCAGTGCTGTTGATTTGGTTGCATAATCCGAATATATAAAAGGCGTTCTTATAAATTTTTATTTTATTAAGCTCTATTTCTATTTAAATATCTATCTAATCTAAATATATATAGTCACTGGATCTTAATGGAAATTTTGAGTCAAGAATCCGCCATAAGTCTTTTGACTACTCTTTTATTTTCTTGCTAAAAAACGCGAACAGAATGCCATGTTTTTTGCATATGCTGTTCAATCTATAATTTCATACTTTGGAAAATTGTTTATATTATATATTAAAATAACTTCCTTATTTTTCTTATCACTCTTACATAATTAAAAAAAAACGAAAAATCTTTTTAATTGTATATATTATAATGGGATTATTCTGTTAACTACTAATAGAAATGAAATGCTAATTCATCAGTGAAATACACATAATATGAAAGTTTTTATTAAAAAGTCTTAATATTGTAATACCTACATTTTTTCGAATCGAATTACCAAATGGAGAAGTTTTCAGAGGATTGTTGTTAATGAGCTGAGAAACTTGTATTAATAAACTCTAATTCTGTGTCAAGGTTCAACTTTAAGGTAGTTGTTTCGCGACAATACTAGCAAAAAGTTAATGCTAGAGTATATAGAACAGACAATAAGGATTCATAATTCATAAGCCCAAAACTTTTTGCTGTTTATGTACCACTATTAGCCAATCCCGTGTTCGTTTGACCAATCTGGCAACATTCTCCGACCTTGAATATTTTTATAATAGAAATGACAGATAAATACATTATAAAGGTCGATTTATAAAACAAAAAGTTCTTAATAAGCGATTATTGAACGCTGTTGCGACAATGGCTGAAAAATGGCGAAAAAACGTCAAAAAAGTACTAAAGTTAACCTACTTTTTAGTTTAAATAAATGCGTTGTTGCCAGCTTGTTTTTAGTGTAAATTTTTCATTATACATGTTTCTTTATTTATTAATTATTATCTCAGAAACTGTGATGTAACTATGAATTAAAATTTTCTTAAAAAATGTATTAGTTATAGTTTAATGTTGGTTTTGTTTTTTAAAACAATGGTAAGAAGAGTTTCCTAATTATAATTAAATATGTATGTAAACTTTCCGATATCCCATATAGTGCAATGTATGTGAAGTCTGAAAAACTCTATCTTTGGAATTTAATATCTCCGGAACTATATTGTTCATAAATTTCGTTTTGCCACCAATCGATGCAGAAGTATTTAAATAATAATCTATCTAAATTTCAAAAATATCCTAAGAAAACCCATATGGTGAAACAACTATCTTTAAGTTCTATATTATAAGGAGGAGTTATCAGCCAAAGTTGGATGCGCAACCCAGGGTGTTCAATGAAACACCCTGAATAAAAAGTTGACCCTGAGATTGATGATGACTTCCCATAAGGGTCAAATTTTTAATTATTTAGAAAAAAATTTATATAAACTCATTACATTCATTTCTGAGCCTTTGGCGCAGGCACATTATAAATTTACATGAAGCTACAATTCTTCTTTTTGACAAGGCTAGGTTCAATCACATATGTGTATAACTGTAAGTTTAAATAACCAACTTGGTCAACTTGTAATAATATTATAATAATAAGAATACACATATATTTATTTATGTTAACATCTGTATCGTACTTACATTTATTTATATATATTTTAATCTTGGCGGTTTTTAATTCTATAGTCTCATTGAATATGTACTTATATAAAATGAATGATCTCTTTATGTATTTTTCTTTCTCTCTCACTTCCTTTTTACTTTACCATACAGGGTCTTGTAATCGTCCATGAAAAAAGTGTTTTTTCCTTCTTTTTTCGAAATATCTCAAAAACGGCTGAAATTATTTGGATTAAAAAAATTGAGCGAATCCATAGCATTTCGCTCTACAAAAAAGCTCTAATAAGTAAACATTGAAAAAATTATATTTTTCGAGATAATAATTTTTTTGCCTAAACGTCTGTTAGTCTGGTTGTTATTCTGTCTGTTGGTCTGTGCGTTACCAAATTTTTGTGGACGAGCTAGCTCAAAAACTAGTGTGAATATCAAAACCAAATTTCACCTGTAGTTTTGGTTCATTGAGATTAAGAACTGATTAGATTTTGGTGCATATCGACCCCAAATTAAGGGAGTGGAGGGGGGTTAAAAATTAAAAATCTAGGCCATTTGAGCAAACTCAACCAAATATCCATACATAATTAGTGGCCCTCCAGAAGTCTAAAAATTCAAAAACAAACCGCTCAAAATGGGGAGGGGGGGAGGGTCAAAAATGAAAAATATAGGCCCTTGTCCAAAAACTACCAAATTTTGTATACATAATCCGTGGACCCCGAGAAGACTAAAAATGCAAAAACTAACCCTCCTCCATGATTATAAATAATTTTAATAAATATGAAATATAAATGAGGGGCCAGGTTGTATGGTAAAGTCAAGTGGATGGCCACATCAGAATGTGTCAGTTTATTCGTCTTTGTTGAATCTCTTATGTACATTTTTTTCATTTTTACCTATCAATTCTTTATACTTGTTCCCAACCATCCTTTACCTATACTTCCCATCTCATCTTTAACTAAAGTATGCCCTCAATTGTAGTGATATTTCAAGCACATTCTTCTTCTTCTTCTTAATTCACCATCTCCCTAAGAAGGTTGGTGATCCACATGGCAATCATTGTCCTCGATACAGCCACCCAGAAAATATCTATCGATGAGCATCCCTACCATCTTCTTAGGTCTTTCAGCCAGGAGTTTTGGCGTCTACCGACAGATCTTTTGCCTTGAATTTTACCCTCGATGATCAGCCTTAGAATCTCATATCGTTCCCTCTCATGATGTAGCCCAAGTACCGGATCTTTCTTTCCTTGACGGCAAGCAGCAGCTATTTTTTGCTTTTTCATGCAAATGAGAACTTCGTTATTGATGATTCTATGCACCCAGGATATTCTTAGCATCCTTCGGTACAGGAACATTTCAAATGCTTCGATTTTTCTTTCTATAGCTGGATTAACTGCTCAACTCTCGCATCCATAGAGGAGGACCGGGAATTTATAGCATCTCAGCATACTCGTCCTCAGCTCTATACTCAGCTCATCCCTGAAGAAGAACCTCTTCATGTCAGCAAGCACATTCATTGTTTGCCAATTCAACAATTGGCTGGTCCTTCGAACAACTTACAGGCGCTTTACCTCTCTAACATTCATAAACATAAGTACAATTATTCAATCATTTTCTAAACCGCCAAGTACACAAAATAAATTCTTTAACCGCGCCTAACTAAAGATGGTCAAATAAATCCAGGCCAATTCAGGGTGATTTATTGAACCCAGCACATCCAACTTTGGCTGATACCTCCTCCTTCATCTAATACAGTTCCATCACAGCCACGAACTCTAACAAAAAACATTTAAAGTTATACTATATATCTATTAAATTTCTTCCAGAACTTAAGTGACTTGATTTAAATTTTTCGTTAAATTGAAGGGTTGGTTTTGTCACAAATATAATAAAACAATAATTTTAATAACTATTTGTATTATTTAATTGATAACTATACAGTTTCGGTCACCTCTGGTCGACCATCCTCAGTAGTTCTAAAAATTGAAATGAAACACTTATTTACATTTTTTCTTTTTATAGAGAATTATATAACACAAAATTTTTTTTATAATAATTTGAAATCATACATACATCTCTTAAATCTTCAATATAAATACATCACACAATTCATTACAATTACACACACACACATATATATATATATATATAGCAACAATTTATAAAAACGTTTATCACTGAACTAGAAACTATTTTGAATTAATGATTATATTAAATATTATTTTCAATTTTATTTTTTCTAATTATCTCATTGCATAGTCAATTATTATACAATTAAAAAATCCTGCTATTGACAACGAGCATAGTTTCGATTTTGAAGGAGTAAAGATACTAGATTATGAGAAAAAATTGGACCAAGAGAAAAATAAAAGAATCTCTTTATATATTGAAGGATATCGATAATTGTGTAAATTTCAAAATGGATTCGGAAAACATATCAGAATGCTACAGTCTCATTGTGTCATTGTTGTGAGAGTCTTGATTTGATTTAGTATGTTGATTAAACAGGTATTGATTTTATAAGAAAAATGTAATAGGGAGATGTGTATTTTGATATTTCATTAATAAAAAATAAAGAGTGAATTAACTTATAATGTGTTTCTAGAATGGATTATTTATAATGGATTTTTTAATTGTATAATAATTGACTATGCAATGAGATAATTAGAAAAAAAAATTGAAAATAATATTTAATATAATCATTAATTCAAAATAGTTTCTAGTTCAGTGATAAACGTTTTTATAAATTGTTGCTATATATATATATGTGTGTGTAATTGTAATGAATTGTGTGATGTATCTATATTGAAGATTTAAGAATGAATGTTTCATGTGAAATGACAAATTCCGGTTCTTGAACGAGATGTATGTATGATTTCAAATTATTATAAAAAAAAATTTTGTGTTATATAATTCTCTATAAAAAGAAAAAATGTAAATAAGTGTTTCATTTCAATTTTAGAACTACTGAGGATGGTCGACCAGTGGTGACCGAAACTGTATAGTTATCAATTAAATAATACAAATAGTTATTAAAATTATTGTTTTATTATATTTGTGACAAAACCAACCCTTCAATTTAACGAAAAAAAAAATACTATATATCGTCGCTTTAGAGAGTAAACCTGCTAAATCACAACAAGGAAATTTTACAGGGCAGAGAAAAAACAAACAAAATTTAATATTGTTAGTGATGAGCAAAGCAAGATCAGACCAAGACCAATTCTGCTCATCACTAATTAATATAGGCAGAGGGTGTGTTTGTAAAGTCTTCTATAGGGTGTTTAGAAAGTCTTGATCACTTTTAAGAAAAATATTATTATTATTTTGTTTTTGAGTATTAATATTAGTGTGGTTTGCTCATCACTAAATATTGTTGTTATGGAAAAAACTATTTTTCACGTTTTTTTCTACAACTTACGATTGTAATTTTAAGTAGCAGTTTTAATTGGACGATGCTGTATCTTTTTTTCTTTCGACAGGTAATAATATGTCATATATGATAAAAATGGAGTTAGCAGGTTTACACTCTAAGCCGACGATATGCCAAATCTTTAATATCTTTTAAAAAAGTTTTCTCTTTTTCCTAAAATTCTTTAATTACTTTTATTTTATTTCAATTGATATGAGAAATAAACAGCAACGGATCGTTGCCAAACTTTATCCAAAGTCATTTGAAATATTAATATGTTTATTACTTTATTATTAATCAGATATCACTTGCTATTTGCAGTCCATGTTGACTTAAATTCAAAAATAGTGATTCTCATCTAATACTCGAGGAATAACCATTCTACATTGGTTTTTGATTCTTCGATTATTATTGGTAACCAATGCTGAAGACATGGAGGAATCGAGTTAAAATAAAAAAATAACTAAATATTCTTAGCATACTACATATATATCATGTATACTCATTTACTCATGTATATTATGTATTAGAACATTAGAAGTTAACGTACTTGTCTTTTTGAAGACTATCTATCACAAGTATTGTAATTACAATATTGTATGGAGCTATCATTTGACGATCAAATTAATATCGTTTATTATCATTGAAAATATATATTTTATTTTTCAGCAAATATTTACGAGCACTTGAGATAAAAGACAAAGCCAAGCAAGAGGCGAGGATGCTCGAGGCGATGGCCACCATTGGGCTCAGCTGGCAAAAGTTACGAGGGCTGTTCGGCGTCCATCAAACAGCCCAACGACTCAACTAACATCGATTACATCTCTTCAGCCAATGAGGACCAAGGGGGTTGCGCCCTTGCCTTTTGCAAGGCATTAAATTGCGACGCCATCACGTTATTCCGCCCCTTGAGCTTTGTTTCTCTCTCCACAAGGGCTGTTTCATTAGACTTTATTGCGCTCAAGATAACGTCAGGCTTCGAATCTTAAATGGAACAGCCTTTATCAGAAAATTAAATTTCCTTTAATTATTCAACAGTCTAATGATTTATGATGAAATAGAGTTGATTCATTTTTATTGAAAACAATTTCAATGCATACAGAATATAGGAGGGTTAACTAGCGATAAAAAAGAACATGGCTATTTCAATTTAATTCTTTTTGTGCTGCCTCGCCATTATTTTTCATTCAAATTTGAATACTCGTTGAAACTCGAATCCCTCAACTAATCGTAATTTTATTGACGCTACTCCATGGCTTGTACCCTCTCGTTGGTATATCAATTTCCGACATTTTTTTTAAATTTTAATATTCACTTTGGGTACACATCGCTTTTGGACAGCACTTACGTTTACATTTGCATTTATTTAAATTTAAAACTATATTGACTTAATGGTATATTTCTTCTAAAAAATTATCATCTCACAACTAAAGGACAATCGATAAAAAAATATTTAAAATTTCATTACTTCCTACGTTGACTCATGAATAGTCTACATGTCTACAAGCTACTGGCCATTTTGGAAGCTGGTTTCAGAAACCAAAAAACATATCTTATACTGTGTATCTTTTTCAGTGTTATCAGCACACACCCCGAAAGTCAAATTCTTACTCGACAAAATCGAGTCGTTTTTAGGGGTAGGTATTTGACCCATGAAGATGTAAAAAAAATACCGTAAAATCACCTCGTTAATTACATATAACTCTAAACTGATTACTCTACGGCAAATTCCATTTGAAGCAAAATTGTAGAGGATGTAATTTTTGTCATTTTTGTTTTAAAAAAAATTTGAAAATACCTACCCAAAATGGAAGAGAGGGTCAAAAATGAAAATTCTAGCCCTTTCGACCAGAAATCAACCAAATTTTATATGCATAATCAGTGGGCCTCCAAAAGGCTAGAAATGTAAAAACTAACTACTCAAAATGGAGGGTAGATCCAAAAAATGAAAATCTGGGCCCTTGTATCAAACTTTAGTTTTTGCATTTCTAGCTTTCTGAGGGTTTCCAGAATATGTATACAAAATTTGGTTGAGTTTGGTACAAGGGCGTAGATTTTCATCCCCCCCCTCCTTGTGGTGGTCCGTTTTTGCATTTCTAGCTTTTTGAGGGCAGGCAGAATATGTATACGAAATTTGGTTGTGTTTGGTCGAAAGGGCTAGAATTTTCATTTTTTTACCCTCCCTCCTTTCAAATTTGTTTTAAACAAAAATGTAAAAAATTACATCCTTTACAATTTTGCTTCTAATGAAATTCGCCTTAGAGTAAATCAGTTTAGGAGTTATATGTAATTAATGAGGTGATTTTACGGTATTTTTTGACATCTTCGTCGATTACCCTTAAAAACTACTCGATTTGGCGAGTAAGAATTTGGCTTTCGGAGTGTGTGCTGATCACACTACATACAGTATGGGATATGTTAATTGGAATCAGTTTCCAAAATGGTGAGTAGATCTCAGTTTAGAACAATAACAATATATTCTTCTTGATTTATTGAAAATGCAACACTCCCACAGATCTTTAAATCAAAATGGTTTATATTTCCTTATAAATTCAAATGCACAATGTAAATGTGTAGAATCTTTTCCAGATTACGAAATATATCAAGAGATAGAATTACATGTTTAACTCTATTTATTTTATATCTCCTTACTGTGAAACACCACTAACTTCAAGTTCAAACTCATTATAATTTAACAAAATGTTTCACTATCAACCAACATCCCAAAGTCTTATTCATTAAAAAATGCTATAGGTTCTTCTAAAATTACTCGAAGAAAATAAGTGAAAATTATTTTGGCTATAAAAATGATCGAATACAGTTTTGGAAAGATTACTTTGGGTTTTTTGAAGATGTTTGATTTCAAATTTGGGAAGAGAAGAATCATGTAAGTTTAATTTAAGCATAGTGAATATATTTAGTGGAGCATATACAAAAACTTGTGATTAGCAAACTTCAAAAATATTATAATACATAGAAAATAATCAAAATTCTTCTTCTGAGCGACAGTGGAATCATAATGGGGATATATTTAAAGCATTCATTTCGAAAGAAAAGGCCTGAGATTGAATCTTTTGGAATCTACTGAAATTAAATTAGCACTTTTAAACAATTTCAACATTTTAAATAATCAAAAAATTTACGGACATTTCATTTAAATATTACGATAAAAGTATTTTTCTATGTACCTTCTCTTTTCCTTTATAAATCCAGGTATATTATATTTTCATATTGCCAAAAAAACCCACCTGTTTCATCTTTCTAGAAATACTAATTCTTAGTAAGGCCTCTCCTAACCCCCTCTTTCCTTTAACACATCTGTTTCCAAAAAAATTATTACTTTTATACATTTTTCTAATTTTATATTCAGTTTTTAAACTCCTGAAGATAGAATGACAACCCGAAATATATCGAGATAAAAACTCATTTTTGTTTTATTTTATGTGAAACCTCTACCTCGTAATTTTACTTAATTACTTATTATCAAAAAACGTTTCACCTTGAAGCATCACCTATCTCCTTAAAAGTTTTTAAATATAAAGATTACATATTTTTCTGATTAATATACTATATAGATATTTGTCTAGATTAATTTGTAACAACGCTTAGAGAATTTCTCTAAAAAAATTACCCTCTTGCCTAGAATCGAACCGACGAACTCTTGAACTAGGGGAATCAGCTCTAACCACTAGACCAATGTCACATTAATATTTATGTCTTGATTTCTTTTACTAAAACTATATATTTTTGATTTAGACTTTGTGTCTAGATAATATTGTATTCATTTGAACTCGAATGAAAATGAAAAAACACCAATAGATTTTAAATTAAGAAACATTAAATATATATTAATTAACGAGGCAAATTCGAAAGCTCTGATTTTAAACTGATGGCTCCAATCGATTTTCATTAACCAGGCAAATTTGAAATATATATATTCGAATTTTGAAATGAAAGACTCCAATTCATTTTAAATTAAGAAACATTAAATATATTGATAATTGTTCCTCCCCCCCCCCCCCCTCGCCACTCAAAAATTAAAGATGCGAAAATTTTAAGAGACGATGTATTTTCGGTAGTTTACGGGTATACATTTGGAGTGTGGTTTTTTAAGAGGAATAAAATTTTTGGACCGAGACGCTGCCCGCCAGGCACTCAGCCCGGAGGGCCGAGCTTCGAGGGCGTGCCGAAGGCACGCACGAAAAGCTCGTATTAAATAATAATTAATACATCAAAGAGAGTTATTATTAGCAACACATTACAGAGTGTGTTAATAGACTCGGGGATTGAATTATATAACATCTTAGCAAATCTAGGCAAATTCACTAGGTGATCCATATCCGTGTTTGGTAAAAAGCATCATGCGGGCTAATCGCGATATGATTCTGGATCACACCTAGATGGATCATATCTTTTTCATTTATCTTGGTCCAGATTTAAGATTCAGCTGACCCCAATAGCCTCAACCAGCAGTGGTCTAGCGCAGTGTCCGGCAAACTTTTTGTGTTCAAGGTACACTTACCAAATCAAGAAATTTTAGAGGTACGCCAAATAAAAAAATAATGTTTATTTAATATTTATTTATTATTATATTCAATATAATAGTAAAAGGTGTTAATGAGAAATATGAGCCTGCTTAACAGAGCACAGGCGATCAAAATTTGGAGGAATCGTTGATAAGGCTGCTCGCATAACTCTCAGGTATGTGTAGGTCCATTATCTTAACAAATCACCATCTAATGACCACGGTACACCAGTGTGCCGCGGCACACACTTTGCGGAACACTGGTCTAGCGATATATATATCTTGTTTAAAAATGTCGCGGTCAAAAATAACTCTCTTTGATGTATTAATTATTATTTAATATATTTATTAGAAAAATATTTAAAAATTCATTATTTCTTACACAGAAATATATAAATTAAGATATTATTACTTAATATATCTAACAAAAATTACCTGCATTCGATTCGCGTGTGAATCAAATATAGAAAACTCATCACTAAAGATTACAATCTGATAAGACTACATAATAGATTTAGATGTACCTTTACTAGGTATGAACGTACGGATCATTTTATGATATTTGAGTCCCGCTTAGAGTAAGCTGCTTTTTTATTTTATTATAATAAAAATGTAATTAATAATTAATATCTATCCAAGCTGCCTAATTAACAGAATGACTCAATGATCTCATTTGAGAGCCTTAGATCTGACTGCCTATTAAATCCATTAAATGGATCTATTAAAATGGCAGCAGAATTATAGCCAGCCTAATGGTAAAATATATGAGAGCCAAGTACTCTTAAAATATTTATGAATCAAACAGTATTGCCTATATAATCTATTAATGGCCGTAGCCGGCAATGGTTTCTCGGAAATTAGATCTTTATGAAAAATATATATATTAATAAATAAAATGAGATTAAAAAAAATTAAAGAGAACCACAAAAATGAGGCCAAATATTTTTTATTCCATTTTCTTCAGAATTTAAAATTGTATAAATATTAATCTTTGCTAAATTATTATTATTTTTTTGTTATTATTATAATAAAAAAATAAATAGCTAATCACATATCTTTTTAGAGTATTAAATTTTATGAATATGAAAGTTTAACGACCTGTAAATTGTCGAAGATACGAGAAATCCGAAATTGGCCCTATGGTGCTTCAATTTTTAACCTTCTTCAATCAGAAAGCTATAACTAGAATATCATCAACTTATTTATTATTCAATAAAATTTATCTTTGGCTATTTGTCATGAAGTATAGGTATACTTGAAATCATAGACTTCTCATGATACACCTATTAATCATATTTACTCTTCCATTAAAAAATAAAATAAATATATAAATAAGGAATAAATAACTTTAAAACTTCATTCATATGAGATAAAAACTTTCGTTTCATTTTAACGAGATATTTTAAGTTTAATTTTTGATTTATTTACCTTGACGATTTTTCTTCTTATGTAGTTCATCGTGAAACTTGAATTACCTACCCCTTACAACGTTAGATTACTTATATTAATTGACTATGTAATGCATTATATTTCTTTGTATTGTCTAGTCCAGAGTTGTCCAAACCGTGGCCCGTGGGCCGCATGCGGCCAACACTGGCTGCAATGAGTGTGGCACAACATAAAATCATAAACTTTTCCATAAAACATTGAGTTTTACATGTAGAGATATATTTATTCCCTTTTTAACGAACTTCAAAAAAGGAGGAGGTTCTCTATTGTCTATTCGACTGAATTTTTTTTGTGTGTCTATGTTACCTCATATCCCCGCCAATTATGAACCGATTTTGGAAAAAAAATTTGCATTGGGTTCAGTCTACCTTCCGATTGGTCCCATTTTTTTTCATAGGTATTAGACCTTTTTTGTTAGGTTTGTTTAGGCCTAACTTCTTTGTTTATGAACCGATTTCGATGATTCTTTTTTTGTTCGAAAGTGGGTATCTTAGGGATGGTGTCATATTAATTTGGTCACGTTCTGATGATATGATCACTATTAATAACATCACTAAAAAGAGAAAAATAAAAATAATTTTTAAGAAAAAAATAAAACCGACTTCAAAAAATTAAATGCAACAAATAAAATACACTAAAAGGCAAGGGCGGATCCAGGAACTTTTTATGGGGGGGGGGGGGGCGATATTAAAAAAAATACAAGAATATACCAATATTTTTTTTAGTAGGGAATTTAATTAATTAATGTTTATTTACAAGAAATGCGCTTACATTCTAAAGAGATATTACACTAATACCAGGGGCGGTACCAGACATTCATTTTTGGGAATCATGTTCTGGCGCACCCCCCCCTCTGGGAAAATTTAGAAATTTTGGACTTCAAAAGTAGTTTTTAGAGGCAATTTTGACCCTCTGTAAAATTAAAAACAAACAAAAAGAGCGCATGAAGAAGGAGAAAATTTACAGGTTTACCTACCTTTTAAAGTATATTATAATACTAGGCAGATCAAAAAGTCTGGAATAAGTGAAACAAGAAAACATTTTTTTGGCCAAATTCGGTTTTATTTTTCAACATACATTCCTTGTAAATCAATACAGCGAGTCCAACGTTTTTCTATCTTTTTATTCCGTCCGAAATGTAATCTTTCGGAAGCTCTCCAAAATCGGCCTCAATTTCAGCTATGATTTCCCCATTTGACTGAAATCGTTTACCGGTGAGCTATCTCTTCAGGTTTGGAAACAGGTAAAAGTCGCTGGGGGCCAGGTCTGGCTGAGGAACCTGTTCAAATCCGATTTCGTGCAATTTTGCATACACAAAACTAACGATGAATGAGCAGCCGCATTGTCGTGATGATAGAGGATTTTTTCTTCTTCAAATGCGGCCGTTTTTTGTGATTTCAATTTTTAAACGATCCAATAATAATGAATAATATGCGCCAGCTATGTTTTTACTTTTTTCAAGATAGTCGATGAATATTATTCTACATCATCTACCGCATCGTAAAATATGGAGCCCATAACCTTTCCGGTCCATTGCTGAGTTTTTGGACGCTTCGGAGCACTTTCACCCGAAGAAACCCATTGTTTTGACTATTTTGACTATTGTGTAGAAATGGATCCAGGTTTCATCCATGGTTATGAATCGGCGCAAAAATTCCTTTGAATTTGGCTTAAATATTGTCAAATTCCACTGGGAAGTGTAGCACGAATTCGTTTTGCTCCACTGTGAGCAAATGCGGCACCCATCGCGCGCAGAGCATTTTCATAACCAAAATATCATGTATGATATTGAACACAGTGCCATATGACATCTTTGTGGTCTCAGCTAGCTCCCTGAATTTCACTTTGGGGTCGTTCAACATAATATCATGGATTTTTTGAGCGTTTTCAGTTGACAGACCTCTTTTCGGCGTCCAGATCGTTCAGTATCCCTTGTGCTTGTTCAGCCGGAACGAAAGTCAGAAAACCACTTTTGAATCATGTTTATCGACGGTGCAGAGTCCGGATAATAATTATCTAGCTTGGCTTTGGGCTCGATTATCGTTTTAGAACTGGTACTAAATTCTGTCAAAAAACAGCCTCCGGGATCACTTTTGAATATCCCTAAAACTCGTACTTTTTTTGATTTTTCCACAGACAATTTTTTTCTTCAAATGTGGCCCGTGTAAGCGAAAAGGTTGAACACTCCTGGTCTAGTAAGTGTGTGAAAATTACCGAAAGTTCGGGCACGAAATATGTTTTTGTTTAATTGATGGATTTTTTTCAATTCTGCGAGAGAGATAGTTACCAGATTTTTTTTGAAATTTCATAAGTAAATCGATAGCGATTGTATTTAATGCAAGATTCTATATATCTCAGAAGAAAAGTGATTGTGATAAAACTTTTGGAAAATTCAAGGTTTAATCGGAGTTTGTAGAGCTGGATCTTGAAAAATTGAAGGTTGTAGTATTCGGAAAAGAAGGAAAACTGAAACGTTGTTGGCGAGGTCATTACGCGATTGGTTGAATCGTAATGTTGTCAAAATTGGTCACATGTTTCGATATTTAAAGTCAAATCAATTATCTAATAGTGAAACAGGTTTGGATGTATGTTTGGCATCCTTGCAATGCATTGCTCTAAAGGTAGAGAGATCATTCTATCTCCACTTCTTTAGTCTTTTTCTTCGATCAGATTCTAATGAAACAATCGCTCATTCGAGCATATATTAAATAATAAAAAAGTGAAAACTTATTTACGTTAGAGATGCCTTTATAATTGATTAATAATGAACTTAAATATAAAATAAATTGTTCATTTATGTCAATATTATAACTTTGACTTAATACTGAAGAAAATGATTCAAAAAATGATGTTTTCTTTATTTTTGAACCAGAAGTTCTAAGGCTAGAAAGCCCAAAATCTAATTAGCTCCCTGTTATTGGAAATAGAAATATTTTATTAGCACAAGAACGAACTTTCTCTGTTCTTAAATTTTCGTGTGTATCTAAATCCAGACACTCAGCTCAAAAACTAGTGTGAATATCAAAACGAAATTTCCCCTGTAACTTTGGTGCATTGAGATTAAGAGCTGATTAGATTTTGGTTGAAATCGAACAAAAAATTAACGAGGAGGGGGGGGGGGGATTGAAATGAAATTGAAATCCGTCTCATTAACCAAATTCCATAAATTACCTGGTCACTTCATTTGGCTTGAATTTTTATAATACCCATATTGAAAAATATTTTATCTTTAATAAAGGCTTTTATATGTATAAATTTGTTGAACATCAAAGGATTAGGAAGTATTAAGTAGGAAGTAATTTGCAAAACACAATGCTGCCTAATTTCTAGGCGCGCAGATAGGAACCTTCCGGACATTTCCTTTGATTCGAGCTCATTGGAATTCCGTAATAAAATATCAATGTTAGGTGTCACCTTAGGTTCTGACCTCTCTTGGAATGACCATATTATCTCAGTAGCAAAAGCTGCAGCATGTAAGCTTGGCTTTCTTTTCCTAACCAAACGATTTTTCACCCCCACTCACCTCCTTATATTATACAAGGCTCAAATTCGCCCCTGTCTTGAATATTGCTCGCATTTGTGGAGAGGAGCCTCCAAGTATTCTCTTAATACCTTAGATGCAATTCAGAGGCGAGCTATCAGACTGATAGGCGATCCTACATTAACTGACACTCTCGACTCTCTAGCCCATCGTAGATCTGTCTCCGCCCTTTCCCTTTTTTCTAGATATTACCATGGCTTTTGTTCTGACGAAATAAAATCGATAATCCCACCAAAGGCTTCATTTGCGCGAAATACACGATTTTCTAAAATTCAACACCCCTACGCGCTTAAACTGGATACTAATCGAACAAACGCATTCGCCAATTCATTTATCCCTATGACATCTAGAGACTGGAACTCTCTTCCCCCGACCGTCTTTCCAGCTACTTACAACCTTCAATCTTTCAAGACCAGCATCCACAGATACCTTCGACTGCTACCCAATCCCTAAATCTACACTTATCTTCACGTTACAAGGGTCCACCACGGACTTCAGAGGTTGTACCTTCTTGGTGCAACTTCTTCTTGTATCAATATCATTATAAAAAAAAAAAAAAAAGTAATGGTGAAATTAAGTCCAACCTTAAAAAAAAATTCAAGCCTAATGAATTGGTCAGTTAATTTTTGAATCAAAAATATTTTATTTTTGAAAAATAATGTTTACTTTTCTCAGAAAAAAAAATATTTAATTCTGAATGTTTAATTATCTCTAGATATTTAAATAGTCATCTGAGCTAATTAAAATACATAATGAACTTTCTTTTAGTAAATTAAATTATCAACATGATTCTTCAAAGAAAGTTATTATTTTCTTTGGGGTCTAAAATTGGGGGGGGGGGTTCAAAAAATAAAACTATCAATATAAGTTGTAGATCGTACAATGTATCCTACATTGTATGGAAATTTATATAGAGAAAAACACAAATAATTAGCGAGATTTTTTTTTAGAAATTTCAATTCAATTATCCTAATTTTATAATATTTTTAAATCCATGGTAATTAAGCGACTTGATATTAAAGCCAGCAAAATCTCATTTTTCCTTTATAATCTATATAATTTAAATGTTTAAAAATAGTTTCATGGAAATAGCAATTGGAAATAAATAGCCAGAGCAGGGTCAATAATCCGCTTAACTTTACCATACAGCCTGCCCACTCTCTTATATTTAATATTTAATAAAATTATTTAAAATCATGCAGGGGACCCCCTCCCTCCTTTTTCCATTTTTAGACTTCTGGGGGTCCCAGTGATTATTCATACAAAATTTGGTTTGTAACCTGTAACCTAATTTTGCTATTTTATATTTTTATTTTACAGTGGTAGTGGAGTGGTAGTTTAAGACCCGGGCCATTGGCGTAGTTAGGGAGCAGGGAGGCTCCTTGTTAGGGAGTTTTCTAAGGGGGGGGGGGGGGGCAGCCGCAGTGGCAGCGCCAAGGTTGAGCAAGGTGTGGCGACCGCCCAACCCAAATTGTTCTCTCCCAACCATCCATCCAACCTGTTAAATTGAACATTTGAACAAAAAATGTTGAAAAACCAAGTTGATCAAATTAAAAATCGCTTTCAATATTCCAAAAAATCGCATTTTTCCTTCATAAAATGAAAATTACTGATCCTAGAAACTTGATTCCTATCTCATTCTGTAGGAAATCTTATTGACTTGAAAGTTTACTTGGACTTTTTTGATAAAACTCTTAGATTTATAGATATCCAGGAACTTCCATGACACTTTTGAGGATTTGGATCATATCCTGTCCGGAAAATGTAGGATATCTATAAATCATATAGTTTTAACAAAAAAGTAGTCCAAGTAAACGTTCAAGTCAACAAAATTTTCTAGAGAATGAGATAGAAATCAAGTTTCTAGAATGAGTGATTTTCATTTTATGAAAGAAAAACTGAGATTTGTTCCAAAAAATTGCATTTTTTAAAATTTCAACCTTATTGCGACACGTATTACCATTATCCAATTAATATGAAACTTTGTTTAATTTGTAGAAAATTTAATTTAGTTTAAAAATGTATAGAGTGGTCTTTGTTGAAAACGTGCTACTTCATGGTCAAAATGGGAAAAAATCGAAAAAAAGTTTTAGGGATATTCAAAAGTGATTGATCCTGGGGGCTGTTTATTTGATCCCCATTAAAAATCGAAATACTGGACCAATTTTGCCTTTCTTTTTTTTATTTGACGTGAAAAATTTGTCTTCTTTAATTTACTATAGAACGATTATTTACAAAATATGAACTGTTTTCAAGTTATAAGCAAAAATACTGGAAAAATCCGAAAATTTCGATGTTTTTCGGGCGCCAAAAGTTGTCCACCACAATTTCGAGGTCGCAAACTAAGGTTTGGCATACCCACAACATACCAAACGATCCTAAAAAAAATCTTTTCCCGCAATTAATGTTCTACATTTTTCAATCTGTATTGATTTTTTAAGAATAAAATTAATCTCATAACATAAATAGTTATTGAGATATTGACTCGATTTTTCTAAGGGGGCAAGGAGTTTTCTAGGGGGACAGTCCCCTTGCTCCCCCCTTAACTACGCGCATGACCCGGGCGGGGGTAATTACCCCCCCCTTCTCGACAAGAAGCTTGCAGAGCTTTAATCTTTCAACTGAGTGTTTTCTTAAGATTTCCCTTTCGAAAATGACTATTCTCAATTTGAAGTTGAAAAGATAATAAAATAATCGATTGTGAAAGATAGAAATTCATTTTGTTTAAAATTCGCGCATTTTCATGAATCGCGTTTGCCTTCCGAAACTAGCCTTACCTCAAGATAGATGTCTAATTTGAAGTAAATATTTGCTATTGAAATATTAAAGGAATTTTACACCCGCTATTTTTATTTTATTTTATGAATTAAATTGTTATTGATAGATTCGAATACCGATTTTTAAAATGGTAATATTATATATAAAAATTTGTTAAATAGTTATAAAATAATACAATCTATTTTGCCACAAGTAGAGAACTTACGTTATTTCAAACCACTAAATCATATTAATTTATTACAGAATTCCTTACTATTTAAAAAAGACAATGCCCATGAGGATAGTATTTGGAGCTGTGCATGGGGAAGGCTCAATAAAAAAAAGGCTGATGAAAACGGCGATCCTGACGGTTCAAGGTATACTCAAGTTAAATCAAATCTGTCCAAAAACATAAATGTGAAAAAAGGGGCCAAGTTCGGTACAAACGTCTTCGCTGACAAAAGGGTTGAGATCTAAACGGGTACCAAGTTCCATATCAGTTGCTTAAATCATAGATATAGGGATGTACAACGTTCTTCAAATGATTTAAAAGAAAATTTGTTACGTTCTTTGATATTAAATTTATAACTTGGCAAGTTTTATATTCAACTAAATTACTAAATTGTTTATAATAAGGTAAATGTTCCAAATTCTGACACTTTCAACTTGAAATAGCATTATTAAGAAATGGAGAATATTGTTTGAATAGATAAATATATGAATACGTAGGTCCATTTATCTACTTTGTCGTCAGCTAAAACATATTATTCTTTACAAACTGAAATGCATGTGAGTGAATTCCTTTTCCGCCAGCTGTTACTTTCGTATTGACTTTGTTCGTGTTCAGAGTGTAACCTTAGAAAAGTGCACCATCAAAATAGCGGATAACTCATCAAAATATATATATAACAACTCAAGCTTGAGTTGTTTGCCATAAAAGAATTTAGTCTTTTTGATTTTAAGTCGATTCTTCCACGTTTTTAGTAGAGGTTGCCATTAATAGTCAAAACATCAAAAATGGAATGCAATAAGCTTATTCCTTTAGTATTAGATAAGAATCGATCGTTATTTTTGATTTTAAGTCAATTCCTCCATGTCATCACCAATGGTTACCAATAATAACCGAAATGTCAAAAATCCAATGTAGAATGGTTATTCCTCGAGTATTAAATCAGAATCGATCATTATTTTTGAATTAAAGTCAACATGAACTGCAAATTGCAATTGATATCTGATTAATAATTAAGGAATAAACATATAAATATTTCAAATGAATTTGGATAAAGTTTAGCAACGATCCGTTGCAGTTTATTTATTATTTTTCGTTAAATTGAAGGGTTGGTTTTGTCACAAATATAATAAAACAATAATTTTAATAACTATTTGAATTATTTAATTGATAACTATACAAGTTTCAGTTACAGTTCTGGAAGAAATTTATTTATTATGTTATTATTTTATATATAATATCGAAAATACAATATTTTTATTAACAGTGACTTTAGATGCTTATTGGTCATTTAATTATTTATTTTATTGTTTATTTATTATGATTTATAATTTTTTACAAATATAAAGTATTTTAATTTACACTTTCTAAACATTTTTAAAATATATTTTTCTAAAAGTAATGAGTAGTAAATAAATGCCATTAAAAATAATTTTAAAATAAAGATATTTGAATAATTCAGAATTATATATCAAGACAATAAATCATGTAGCACACAGATATATTTTTATAATGTAAGGAATAATTACAATAAATAATTTATGTATTTTTATTTTTGTTTTAGAGATTCTATAAGTGGAGATGAAGTTTTAGATCATATTGTTACAGGATCCGTTGATGATCTTGTCAAAGTTTGGGTTTTTAATAATAATAAATTGGAATTAAAGCATAAATTAGACGGACATTCTCTAGGAGTTGTCTCTGTAGCAATCAATTCAGATGGAACAAGTAAGAACTAATCCTTGTATAAATTAAATAAAAATCATGATGATTAAGAAATTATTTTACTTTTTTTTTTAGTTTGTGCTTCGAAGTTCACTTGATTCTAGTTTAAGACTTTGGGACATTGAAACTGGAAACAAAATCGGAGCAATTGATGTTGGACCAGTTGATATTTGGACTGTTGCATTTTCACCTGATGATAAATTTATTATTTCCGGGAGTCATTCAGGAAAAATAAACTTATATGGCGTAGAATCTAAGAAACAAGAACAAACTTTAGACACAAGAGGAAAATTCACCCTTAGTATTGCATATGTTAGCATTTTTATTTATTTCCTAATTTTATTAGAAATATACAAATAAGGAAAGAGAGCAATTCAGCCAGTAAAGAAGCCTCTGTCGAATAAAAACTCCCAATTGTAGAAAACAGTTTCGGCTTTAATTATATAATGCCATCTTCAGTTCTAATTTTTTTTTTTTTTAATAGAAAATGATGAGAGGAGTTACACCACAAAGGTGTATCGCCCAAAAGACCTTAGTTGGCCCCTCTATCGTGAAAAGAAGAAGCGGGAATTTTATGGGCTGGGCAGGGGTCGAAGGTGTCTGTGGAACGGGTCTTAAATAGCTTAAGGCTATAAGTCACGGGAAAGATGGTGGCAGGGAGCGAGTTCGAGTATCTGGAGGTCATAGGGATAAAAGACTTGCCGAAAGTGCTTGTTCAATTTTTATCCAATTTGACAGCGAAGGGGTGCTGAGCGTTCGAAAACCGCGTGTTTCTCGTAAAGAGGGCTTTAGGGGAGATAATTGATTTCAGCTCGACTCAACAGACACCATGATAGTATCCGTGAAGTACAGGGAAAGGGCAGAAACAGTTCTTCGGTGAGCCAAGGAGTCGAGTGAGTTGGTTAGAGCCGGGTCTCCTATTAGTTTAATTGCTCGCTTCTGAATTGCATCCAGTGTAGCAGAGAATGCTTGGAGGCACCCCTCCACAGATGAGAGCACATATATGAGACAGGCGAATGAACTGTTATGAGCATAAAATGTAATAAATACAAAACAAAATAAATTATATATAATAATTGGTTCTTACAATATTTGCAAACTCAATACATTGAGTGCAGTCAGAATTGTTATGTATTATTAAACACAAAATTATAAAATAACATATTTAAAATGTGTACATCGGTCTTGGTATGCTCACTACTGAATTCAACGCTGAATTCCTCTCTTTCCTTATTTATAAATTTTCAGACATCCATCTTTTTCTTCATCAGCGTTTTATTAGAAATTATGTTTTTGAAAAAATCAAAATTTTAAAATCTTAAAGCTTTGAATATTCAGAAAGCTGAAACTTGGAGAAGGCATATACAGGTAGCCCCTATAACACGGCAAACCTACAACGTTGTTTCATTCTAAGACATTTTTGTTAAAGGAGAATGGTGTAGGTTCTTAGTGAAACCTATTAAATAAAGTAAAGAAAATTTTTTAAAAAAAATCTCAAAATTTTTTTAATTGAACCATTTCAGCTAGAAAATATTTTAATTTTATGAGGTTGAAAAAATGAATTAGTTTACATGTACCCCTGACTTTCATTTAAAATCTATAAACTACATAAACAAATTAATCATCAATGTTGAACTAAAAGATGTTTTAGAAGTATTTGATTTAATACAATTAATTTTCCCTATAGCTTCCACAAGAGCTTCGGTTGAACGTTCATTTTTAACTATAAAAATAATTAAAATAATCAGCACAAGTAGCCAAAGTGAAAATAAACTATTTGCTCTGTCATTAATATCAATTGAAAAAATCTATTATAAAATTTGAAATTTAACGAAAAATTCTATGATGCGATAATCGATAAAATTTGCAAAAACATTCGAAGAAAAAAATTAAATTAAAAAAATAATGAAAAGCCACTGCCCGCCACTGGTATTTATATTTTTATAAATACCTATATTTATATATGTATATGATGGGATATTGTACTCTATTGACTGGCATATTATAAATATGAAAAGAAGACATCTATGTCTAACTGAAACTGACATTAACTCATTTTTTTCAAAATTGGAATTACACCACTTTAAAAATAAACGGTCCATATTATATGACTATCAAATTATTACTCTAAATTCCTAAATTACTGTTAATTGCTTGTATATAATTATTTATTTATATTCGGGCTTATTTACTAGACTGATCCTTACAAGAGCTACATCTTGTCAACATTCTAGTCGCCCCTTCTATTATAGTTTCTAGTTTTACATAATTTATAATTGAGTCGTCCGGTTGCAAAACCAGCCATATGACTATTTTTTGATCTTGAGGTTTTAATATCCCTCCATTCGTCTCGTCTCAAGCTACAATTTTAAACATAAATTGAGCTACAAAACCAGTCCAAAACATTAAAAAAATAGGTTTGAAAAACCCAGTTGGTTGCAAAACCAGCCATATTTCTGGTGACTTGGTTTCAAATGCTGACATATATTTTTGGTTTCAAAACCAGGCATATTTTTATTTAACACAATGATGGCGTCACGAGTTTGGGTGCAATACCAGACTTATATTTTCTTATTTTTCTTGATACAACACTTTTTTATATCTAATATTAACATTGAATAATATTGTTAGGTAAGTAATATTGCTAAAAAGTAGGAAAATACTTACCTAGGTACCTACCTAATATTATTATCTTTGATAAAAAAAATAGAAATGGCTGGTTTTGCATCCGTACAAATTTTAAAGATGACCACTAATAGGATTTTAAAAGCAGCCATATTTGCATTTCTGGTGCAAAACCACCCATATCTTAATTAAAAAATATAATATCTTATTCATTTAATAAGCATAGTATCTAAGCTTTTGCAGGCCAACAAAGCATATTTTTTGTGATTTAAAAAAAACTGCATAAGGATATCTTGCCTAGAAGCTGTATAATCAGTTTTTGCCAAATTGCCACAAGTTTGTTGAAACACATGGCTGGTTTTGTAACCGGACGACTCAATTATAATTGTACCATTATATTAAATAAATTAAAAAAAAAATTATACAAATTTATAATTAATTTTTACTTTATCTTATTTATTTATTTTTTTTAATTTAATAATTCTTTTCAAGAGCCCAGATGGAAAATATATTGCCAGCGGAGCTATTGACGGAATTATAAATATTTTCGATGTTGCCTCAGGAAAACTTGTACATACATTAGAAGGTATTTATAATTTTAAAATATGAAATAAATATATAAATAGATTATTTATTTATTAATGATTTTTAGGTCATGCTATGCCGATTAGATCCTTATGTTTCTCACCCGATTCTCAATTATTGCTCACAGCTTCGGATGATGGTCATATGAAACTTTATGACGTGTAAGATATTAAAACCTATTAAGGCTATATTATATAATTTCATTTATTAAAATTTTTTTTTGTATATAATTATATAGCCAACATGCAAATGTTGCTGGTACCCTATCTGGTCATGCGTCATGGGTATTAAGTGTGGCTTTCTCTCCTAATAATCAAAGATTCGTATCAAGTAGCGCTGACCATACAGTGCGAGTTTGGGATTTATCCGAAAGACAATGCATTCATACCTTCAAAGACCACCAGGATCAAGTAAGTTTTTAAGAATCAACTCAATAAAAAAAATTGGTTTCAACTATTTTAATTTTATAAAATTTTCAGGTATGGGGAGTTAAATATAACCCCGATAGCAACAAAATACTTTCAGTATCAGAAGACAGAAGTATTAATATATATGATTGTCCCGTTTAAAATAATGAGCTTGTTGTTAATAAGAACCAAGAAATTTTCATACTTTTAATTAAGGGTAATTATAACTTTTAGAATTTTAAAAGATTCCTTGAATTTTTAAATAAGCAAAAGTTCATATTCAACATTTAAGACAGAAAAATAATTTTATAGATTTTATTTTTGTAAATTCTTAATATAGGGTTTTCCATTAAAGACGCTCGAACTTTAAATTTAAATAAAAAAAGTTGTGTATGAGATATCATTAAATTTTTTTATTTGAAAGACTAAGTATATGCTTACATTTATGTATGGAATATAATATCTCCCAAGGCCGTCGCTTCGATTCGTTGTGCGTATATAAAGCCTAGTTTACACAGACTTAGTACTTGCCATTAGTACTATTCCATTTACTAATCACTTAGCAGACTAACTGATTAGTAGTGGTTCACACGTCTCTTCTAACCACTTCTAATTAGTGTATAGTGAAAGCTGCAAGATGGCAATTCGAGTTGTCAATATATGTGGTAGGGGAAGCTACTTGCCATTAGTAAATAGAAACCATTTCTATTCACTCGCACTTGCCACTCTACTAATACTAACCACTTATATTGTGTGTTTACAAGACACAGAATTAGTGAGAGTCGTTAGCACTAATACTTAGTACTAAGCCCGTGTAAACTAGGCTTAAGAGAGGTCCAGTTTTCGATGACCCAAGCGCATAAATCGGGCCCGATACCATATGTTGACTTTTAAGGCATCAATCGTCTGCGGCTTATTCGTTTATTTTTTTTATTGAAAAAGTCACTGTTTGGTGTGGATTTTTATCCGGCGGGCTCATTCCAAAATGAAGCTGGCGCCACCATCCACCGGGGATAGATACAGGTCGATGATAACCAATTTTTTGTGGCCTAAATTGGAAAATATGGATATCACCGATAAGTGGTTCCAACAAGACGAAGCCACATGCTACACATCGCATGCAACAGTGAATCTTCTGCACGATAAATTCGACGGGATGGTTATCTCGCGTTTCGGCGACTTCAACTGGCCACCGAGATCGTGTGATTTAACGCCATTAGACTTTTTCTTGTGGGGCTATATTAAATAACGAGTCTATGCGAATAAGCCGCAGACGATTGATCCTTAAAAATCAATATATCAAATGCCATCAATGATAGGGCCCCCGATTTATGCAGTTGGATCATCGAAAATTGGACCTCTCGGATACCCGCAGCCCATCAAAGCGGCAGGGATCCTATTCTTTACCAACATTTATTCTGGTTTTTTGTGTACCCTGAAGTTTATATTTTGGTTTTGCCCGGGTTTGGAATAATTTCTCACATCATTTGCATGGAAAGCGGGAAAAAGGAAGCTTTTGGGGCCTTAGGGATGATTTATGCTATAATAGCAATTGGATTGTTGGGCTTTGTACTGTAAATTAATAGAATAAACAAGGTATGATCGTGAATAAAGGTGAGTTGTTCTATCAAGGGGGCAGCTCTGTCTTGGAACCCCAAATTAGATCATGTAGCCATTGAACGTTTAATTTTAGGAAAGACATACGTCTTGTGTTTGGGGTTTAAACCCAAGGCACTTCCTCTGCCACCCTAAACCAAAAATACCTATCTATCGAGTCGATACAGAAACACCCAGTTCTGAATATCTACCATATGTGCTCCCCCCAAAATTTAATGATATCTCATACACAACTTTTTTTATTTAAATTTAAGGATTTGGATGATTCAAAAAAGAGAAATTGTATCTAATAAGATGTCATTTAATTAGACAAAACTTTTTTTCTCTCTTTATTTTTTTTTTCAAAAGCCGACGTTTCGGAGGTTTTTTCCTTCCTTCAGGGTTTTGAAAAGGTCAATGAAAGAAGTATTAAAGTGTCACTCCCATCTGACTTCTCTCTCAGTATCAGTGATAATATTCTACAATTTTCTACCATCAGCAGAATTTACGAATTTCTCTTTTTTTGAATCAGTACTGCCTCATCCAAATCCTTCAATATCAATTTACCAGTCCGTCTCCGAAAACTATTTCAAACTTACCATAGTAAATTCCTAATTTCCAGTCACAACAAAAAAAAATGAAGTTAATAAATTAAAATCAAGTGATGAAGCTGTTGAAGTTTTCATGAATTTTATTAAGAGTTGAGTTCAAGTGAGTTTTTTAACTTTTAAAAAAGGATTTTTTTGAAAAATCCCATGTCACTAGTGGCTATATTTTCGCCAAATGATTATCAGATGTCAAAAGAATTTCGTTTCTAAGGTCAGGAAATTTGATTATCTGCCTTTGAATTCTTGTTAATAAATTTAACTTTATATTTTAATAAATATGGCATGTACAATTAAAAAGCATTACTATTTAAACTTTGGTTCACGAAATGTTAATTACCTACTGAGATATCTCATCCTATTCCTCTTTAAATTTGTATTTTTAATAAACTTGTATATATATATACACCATATATTTTTTTTATGTGGATACCTTCGGAAAATATTCGGAACAGTTATTACAAATTTGTCTCGAGAACGGAAGGGACAAAATAGCTGAAAAAATTACTTATCTATTTTATTAAGGTTTAGACCAGTGGTTCCCAACCTGGAGGGGGGGGGGGGATCGCCCCCAAATAGGCGATTTGGGTTATCAGGGGGGCGATGAGTATTCAAAGGGAGAAAAATTAAAATAGTACTGTACAGTAGAAACTGTATTATTTTTTCAAATTTTAACTGTTAACTTTCTTAATTTTTCCAGATTCCAATCTAAAAATGAAAACATGTAGGTACTCCTGTTTTTTAAAGTCAATGATCTTAGTTAATTATTTCACTTCCTTGTTCTTAAAACAAATCTGTAAAAAATGTATATTTTAATTTTTTTTCTATTTTATTTAAGAGTTGCTCGATAAAACTGCTTTGGTTGTTTTTATATACGGTAATAAAATTGTTTAAAATAATAAAACTGATTTACTTCAAATTAAAATTAGGCATACACTGAAAATGAAAAGGGGCGATAGGTGTTAGTCAACCACCAGAAAGGGGGGATGGGCCAGAAAAAGGTTGGGTACTACTGGTTTAGACATATAATCAAGAGAAAGACAAACGGCCACCACTTTTCTTCAATGTGAATTTATTTGTAAATTATTTTAGAAATAATATTCCAAACTAAAAAAATATCTTTTTAAACAAATTATTTTTTCTTACTTATTCAGTCTGAAAATAAAAAATATATTTACACTCCAATAATTATGTTTTTATTTATTTCTTAAAAATACTGGCCCTCTGAATGATTAAAATCTAATCTTGAAATTTCAGGGCAATTGTTTTATAAAGCGTCAGGATTTACAAGACTCAGTAAATTTATTAAGGGTTTTCATAAAATCAAGAATATTCTAATTGAAAGCAATGATCAGATTGGATCCGATATTTTGATGCAATATCCAATACATTGTTACGCTGACGATAGCACCCTCAATAACGCTCAATCCTTAGAAAATAATCGCGCAAACATAGCTTCCTCAATAAATTTAGATCTAAGCAGGCTTAAAAATTAGGGATCCCACAACTTGGTAAACTTTAATGCTGTCTAATTTTTAGGCGCGTAGATAGGAACCTTTCTGACATTTCCTTTGATTCAAGCTCATTGGAATTTCGTGACAAAATATCAATGTTGGGTGTCACCTTAGGTTCTGACCTTTCTTGGAATGACCATATTATCTAGCGTTTCTCTCCCCGAATTTCTCGGAAAATCCGCAAAAATATCCATTCCTGATTTCCCGAGAAAAAAGTCTATTCCCGGGAATATTTTTAACATTTATCATCATATAAATGAAAAATAAATATTCCAAAACTATTTGTTTTATTTAAAATTTTTTGAAAACAAAGTAACCTTTATGGTCAAATTTGAGAAGTTAGTTCCTGTCTTGCATTTACAATGCTACACACATGGGATTCAAACTCATTTTAAAAAACTCTTCTGATAAATAACTTTTTTTGTTCTATTAGTAATTAAGTTTTTTGTTTTAATTAAAAAATAAATGAATATTTTAATTATTTTTTTAAATTAATAAATTTATTCAATTATTAGTAAATATTAAAACCCGGGAATATCTTTGAAATATTCTCGTTTCCCGGGAATTATTATTTGCCCGGAAATGAGAAACCTAATATTATCTCTGTAGCAAAAGTTGCAACATTAATGTTGACTTTCTTTTCCGGACCAAACGCTTTTACACCCCCACTCAACTTCTTACCTTATTCAAGGCTCAAATTTGCCCTGTCTCGAATATTGCTCGCATTTCTGGACAGGAGCCTCCAAGCATATCAGACTAATAGGAAATCCTGCATTAACTGACATTCTCGACTCCCTAGCACATCGTAGATCTGTCTCCACCCTTTCTCTTTATAAATAATACCATGGCTTTTGTTCTGACGAGATAAGACTCAACACCCCTACGCGCTTAAATTGGATACTTACCGAACAAACGCATTCGCCAACTCGTTTATCCCTATGACATCTAGAAACTGGAACTCTTCCTACGACCGTCTTCCCAGCAACATATAACCTTCAATCTTTCAAGACACGGATCCACGAATACCTTCAACTCCGATCCAGTCCCTAAATCACGTCTTATTTCATAATACAAGGGTCCACCACGGACTACAGAGGTTGTACCTCTTTGATGCAACTTCTTCTTGTATCAGTATATTTTTTTTTTTTTTTGCGTTTGGACCCTTGGGGATCACGCAAAGCTTGATGTCTCTGTCTGGTTGGACCTTTCACGTCTCTTTTTCCGGAACGTGTTTTCGAATTCTATGGTCAGGCTATTTAATTTTCCTGGCCGGATGAGTGTGTTGATGTTAAAGGTGCCCAGGTATGTATGGATTTTTTGGCATTATTCTTCCATTGTTTCTTCCTTAATTTCGTGATGGTCCGGGTCCCCCAGAATCTGAATGCCCGGTTGCCACTCGAGGGTGGGTGGATTGGTTACCAACTGGGGTAATCTTGTTTTGCCTCTCACGATTCATGGTTGCTTGTTACAAAATTTTGTCCTGCGCATGCGCGAGGTTTTGTAGAACCCGAGATTGTCAGTTTCTGGAGCCGAGGGGGCGGTTTTTTATTATTTTTCAAATAAATTCACTTTGCTTCTTGCTGGAATCGAACTGATGAAGTCTAGGTTGATGTTCTCCTAATCGGATTAGAAAAGTTGGTGATTTAACCGATTGCGCTACCGACCCCTCATCAGTATCATTATAAAAAAATAAAAAAAAAACAATATTGCTATTCTTCTTTACAAATCTAGAATTCCTTCACGCTTTCTCTACGGTATTTTCTTTTTTATAAAGGAACTAGCTGCAAGGTCCGCCTTCGGCGGCCCTCTTGCTAACCAGGGGGCACGCCCCCTGGACCCCCCACCACCACAACACTATTCCGCACCCTAACCCACTAACACCCCTCCAGCACCGCCGCCCCCGTTCTAAACCCGCACCCCACCCACCTCGGACCCCGCACCCCATCCACCCCGGACCCTCCAACCCTGCGCACCACACCCCCGCTATGCCCCCTGGACTCCACCCCGCACCCCCACCATACTCCGGCTCACTCCTCACCCCACCCCCGCACCCAGTTTTTGTATTTCTAGCCTTCTAGTGACCCACAGATTATGTATACAAAATTTGGTTGAGTTTGGCCCAAGAGAAAGAATTTTCATTTTTTGAGCCACCCCCATTTTGGGTGGTTAGTTTTTGCATTTCTAGCTCTCTAGAGGCCCAGAGATTATGTATACAAAATTTGGTTGAGTTTGCTCCAAGGGCAAGAATTTACATTTTTTCACCCTCCCCCTTTTTGGGGGAAATTTTTTTAAACAAAAGTTGTCAGAAATCACATCCTCTACAACTTTGTTTATTATAATATTTGCCGTAGTATTAATAGTTTAGGAGTTATTTGATAGTTTTCATTCGTGCGCCCTCCCAAACCCCCTTCTGGGGTCAAAATATCAAAACGTTATATAGGTAAAAACATAAGTTAGAAGTCATCTGATGTAAATATGAAATTTCATAATAATCCCTTCAGCCGTTTTTACGTGAATCGTGAGCAACTTTTCGGAAACCACTGAAACAGACATACAGACAGAAATTTTGTTGAGGGTGTTTTCGTTCATAACTTTGCTTGAAACGTGTGCGACCAAAATTTGGCGTGATTTGGACCAATGTACAGACAAAACCTTAATTTTATATATATAGATACTGACTGGGTTACACAAAAAATAAAATAAAGTTTGTTTTTTTACTCAATATATTTCGGACTATTTGTCCATCTTAAGTAGCAATAGGACATCTTAGGACAAAATAAAGAATATACAAAATCCATTTTGAAAATGGTAATTTTTAAAGCATCTTTAGAAAAAACGATATCACAGATTTTTATCTTTACAGAATGTGTGTTGAAAATCACAGTATTTTTTATTTTATAATAAAAAAATATATTCTAATAAGAAAGCGTGCAATTTAACATCTTAAAATCTAAACCTCGTGAAAGCAAAAAGTAGCAACTTCTCCATCTGGCAGAGAGCTTAATCTTCCGTCATTTTTCTTCCCAAACTAACTAAATCATTTATTAAAAAAATTAGTAAGTAATTAAAGCCTGATTTTGCTGATCTATATGATGTCATTCCACCTTTCCTTCTAATACTCTAAATGAATTTGGAAAAACCCAAAACCACATAATTTTATTAATTTCTATGAGCTATAGGTATTTATGTCGTATGCAAATAATTATTTAAGAATTCTTTTTGGACACATTTTTTTAGAATATTATTTAATTTCTAGTTGACAATGCAATAATTATAGCATTTAAGGGCGTAGAGATTAAGCTATTAAAACTTGTATATACAAGTTTTAATAGCTTAATCTCTAAGCCCTTAAATATAGGTATATATATATAGTCGATGCATTGTATATATATATATATAGTCGATATTTAAAATTTAAAGCCTATCTACCATCAAGTATGATTGAAATAATTTTTGTGTTTACTATTTGCAAGCCATGGAAATAAATGTATTAGTATGAAGTGGTTCGGTACTTTTCCAATGTGACCATGAAGGGTGTTGGGTTTTCTATTTATTTTATTTAAAAGAGTTTACGATTGAAAATATATGACAAAAAATTTGTTGAAAAATTGATTAGATATAAATAAAATAAGAGACAAATTGATAATAATAATAATTAGAGAAAAAATAACAACTTTTTCAAGACTAAGTACACTTTTTGACTAGATGAGCCACCCTAGTAATAAATAATGAACTATTAAATTTTTCCTCTTAATTTAATTAAAGTAAATGACCTAAAAGTGGACACTTTAAAACATTTGTTTTTAAAATAAGGGCAAATAGACTTTGTGTTATGTTGGCCACTCTTTGCAATACTGTTCAGAAGGCGATGGAATTGCAGCAGACAGAATTTGGTGCCTATTTGCCCTTATTTTTAACCGACTTCAAAAAAGGAGGAGGTTCTCTATTCGACTGAATTTTTTTTTTTTTTTTTTTTGTGCCTATGTTACCTCATATCTCCGCCAATTGTCAACCGATTTTGAAATTTTTTTTGCATTGGGTCCAGTCTAGCTTCCGATTGGTCCCATTTTTTTTCGTTTTTTTTTTCATAGGTATTAGACCTTTTTTATTAGGTTTGTTTAGACCTAACCTCTTTGTTTATGAACCGATTTCGATGGTTTTTATCCGAAAGGGGGTGTCTTAGGGATGGTGTCATATTAATTTGGTCAAGTTCTGATGATATGATCACTATTAATAACATCACTAAAAAGAGAAAAATAAAAATAATTTTTAAGAAAAAAATAAAAACCGACTTCAAAAAATTAAATGCAACAAATAAAATACACTAAAAGGTATAAAATAATTATTATCTTATTTAGTTACAACTAAACGACGAAATATTAACATGAAATTACTTTTTGAAGTTGGTGCCAAACATATTCCTACCTTTTATGAATCGCACTCGACGGATCTTACTTAGTACGTTTGGCGGGTACGCTCGCTTATAGATATAGTTTGTTTGGCACCGACTTCAAAAAGTAATTTCATGTTAATATTTCGTCGTTTAGTTGTAACTAAATAGGATAATTATTTTATACCTTTTAGTGTATTTTATTTGTTGCATTTAATTTTTGAAGTCGGTTTTTATTTTTTCTTAAAAATTATTTTTATTAAACAAAGGTTTTAAGGGGTATGTCAACTTGTGGGTCACTTTATCTTGATATAAATTCAATTTCTTAATTAATTCAAATACAAGTTGTCCGAAAAAAATCTAAACATTTTGATGGCATTTAGAGTATTAGAAAGATATTTACGAAAACTTTTTACCTGAAATAACTATTTGCCTAAGACATATATTTATATATACAATTTTTTTTAAACTAAAAAAGGGGTAGAAAGGGGTTTTATTTTACTTAGGTATTTATTTACATAGATATTAGTTAATAATCCTATTAAGTAAACACTTTTCACTTTTTATAATGGAGATTCCTTATGCAAATGCAATAGTCGTATTTCGAAAAAATACTATCCTCAGGTTCATAAAACAAATTATGCTCGTAGGTCTCGCATTTGTTTATAAAAAATTCACAAAAATATCCTTTCATAAAGACTCTTGAAATATAAGTCATGTTTATTCAATCAAAACCAACTAAATTGAGAGCTTGGCCGAATTTCTTCAGATTCACCTAGCTTCAACTTATAAAAATGGAATAAATTTGATGTTTTTTCTAGCGTGATGATGTTTGGCACCTGAGTTATCGACTTTTTCTAAAAATTATAATAAATATTGGAGAATTTGAATTAGAAAAAGGAAAATCAAGGTATAAGTTAATTATTAATTAATAAAAAGAATAGTATTTGTTTATTGAAGAATAAAATATATAAAAAAGAAAATGAAGAAGTTTAAAATTGTTTTTTTATAAGATAAAGAATTATTATATTACTTTACATTAAGCTTTTCAAGCTGAGAATAATTATACCTCATAAAAAATAATTTTCCATATTCAAAAGATGAAATCATAATTGCACAAGCTGGGGCTATTTTAATAAGTCTTGGTGCTAGCCCAGTAAATAAGCCACCTATTCCATTAGTGGCATAAATATTTCTCATTATAGTTCTCATAGATGCACCCCTTGAAGGTTTATCTGAAAGAAAAACAATTATTTTCATTATTTTGGTTTTATTTAATTAGAATATATTTTTAATAAAAAAAAATAAATAAATAAAAGGTAAGTAATTTTTTAAAACAAAAATATAAAAATATATATATTTTATTCATTTATAGATTTAAATATTTTTAAAATCTTTAATTTAAGGTAGTTGTTTCACCATATGGGTTTTATTAGGATTTTTTTGAAATTTAGACAAATAATTATTTAAATACTATTGCATTGATTGGTGGCAAAACGGAATTTATGAACAATATAGTTCCGGAGATATTAAATTCCAAAGATAGAGTTTTTCAGACTCTTATACATTGCACTATACGGGATATCGGAAAGTTTACATACATATTTAATTATAATTAAGATAAAAAACTCTCTTACCAGTGTTATAAAAAACCAAACCAACAATAAACAATAACTAATACATTTTTTAAGAAAATTTTAATTCATAGTTACAACACAGTTTCTGAGATAATAATGAATAAATAATAAAAATGTACAATGAAAAATTTACATTAAAAACAAGCTGGCAACTATGCATTTATTTAACCTAAATAGTGGGTTAACTTTAGTAATTTTTTTGACGTTTTTTAGTTTCAGCCATTGTCGCAACAGTTTTCAATCGCTTATTAAGAACTTTTTGTTTTATAAATCTCCCTTTATAATGTACTTTATCTGAAATTTCTATGATAAAATATATACAAGCTCGGACAGAGTTGCCAGATTTGTCAAAAGAGCACGGGATTGGCTAGAAGTGGTACATAAACAGCAAAAAGTTTTGGGCTTATGAATTATAAATACTTATTGTCTGTTCTATATACTCTAGCATTAACTTTTTGCTAGTATTGTCGCGAAACAACTACCTTAAAAGACCTTAAATATTTATAAAAAACAAATTATATTTTTAAAATGCAAATTATATTAAAATTAAAAAAATATGAGATGAATAAAAGTTTAAATAAGATACATAGTAAGACCCACATCTAGGGACAACTAAGTCTTGGCACATGCCTATATATGTGACACACATGGGCGTAGTTATGGGAGGGGCAAGGTGGCTGTGCCTTCCCTACAAAACTCATTGCCCCCCTTAGAAAAATCGAAACTCCATTAATACGAGGCATCACTAATGCATTTCTCATTAAATTATTTCCAAAATTTGTCAATTCTATTAAAAAGTTAGTTGATCTCAAATCGGATTCTTCTTCAAGTGCCATATCAGGTCTCCCTGACGTTTTGGCTCTTCTCCACATATACCTGTGCTGAGTTTGTTTAGCTGTTTTTACACAGATATACGGGACCTACTTTTTAACACCGGTTCCGAACGGCTAGTTTGGAGAGGTTACTAGGCAATTATACTCTTGGTAGGTTGCCATTGCTTTCAAAGAGGAGGCGGCTGCAAATATCTGATCTGCCGAGACTCGGTCTCGAACCAGTGTATTTCAGGCCAGCGGCCCGACACTCTAACCACTGACCCACAGTCGCCTCCAATCGGATTACCGAAATTAAAACCTTGTGGTGGCTAATCAGCTGGCCGGCTTTCCCCCCCCCCTAGGAAAACTTCCTAACTACGCCAATGGCGACACACGAAGCTTACCTTGGGATAAAATAAAAATTAAAAGCAGTGGCGTAACTATACCGTTGAGGCCCGTGGCAAATTCATTGGACCCTCCTTCAACGTAAAGAAGCTAAACCAACCTTGTAGTTTCTTTTTAATAAATCACTACGTCAAGTACCCTATTATAATATTATTGTGTGCATTTTTCCTTGATTTTCTAGTAACTTTTAATTTATGTCTGTACTTTAGTAGGTAATTTAAATTAATTGAATACAAAACTAATAAAATTTACTAAATTTAGTAATAATAAATGTTACCATCATCCCGAGGAGTGAACCGCGACCTAATATCGCGTACACCTACTTCCACTTTCATTTCCAAGTAGAAGACAATAGATAAAGGGGCATTTTCTAATGAATTCCAAAATGATTCCACATAATTCCAAAGTGTACACCTAATTACAATCGCGGTTCACCCCTCGGATCCTCCTTTGCTCGCAGCCCTCTCGGGCCGGGGACCTCTGGCATTTTGCCCGTCTTGCCACTCTATTGTTACGCCACTGATTACAAGTGCATTATCAAGCAAAGCATCAAAGACGTAAGCTGTGATAACAACATGCATTCGAAGAGAACAAATGTATTTATTATAAATATATTTATGTTGCTATCAATTAATCATGAGTTTCGTATATTTGATTCACTCGCGAATCGAATGCAGGTGATTTTTGTCAGATATTAAGTAATAATAATATCTGAATTTATATATTTCTGTGTAAGAAATAATGAATTTAAATAGTTTTCTAATTAATATATTAAAGAATAATTAATATATCAAAGAGAGTTATTTTTGACCGCGTTTTTAAACAAGATATATATACTATATATATAATGAAAAAGATGTGATACACGGATAAGATCACCTCAAAAATAACTCTCTTTGATATATTAATTATTACTTAATATATTAATTGGAAAAATATTTAAAATATATTCATTTTTTTAATATTAATATAAGCTAAGTTATTTGATTTGATTTATTTAAGTATTTTTGGGACGCAAATGAATTTAATTCGGTACTGTTCGTATGTTCATAGTATGAAAAAATTTATATAAATAAAAAAAACTTTAAAAAGACAAGCTTTTGTTTCAAAATGTAAGGTAGAGGCGCCTATAGACTATAGATGACCCTCTCCAAGAAAAAAATAACTCTTTTTTTTAATTTTAGTAGATTTTCTTTTTTTTTTTTTTTTCTTAGAGAAAGTGGTGTAGGTTTTAGGTGAAACATGATATTAATTAATAAAGTAAAGGGTGTGTATTCTTTTTAGCTTCTATTAGCTACAAGTTCATTTAGTAAAAGAAAATCGACTAAAATTTAAAAAATTTGTTATTTTCTTATTTTTTCTTGGGGAGAGTCATCTAAAGGTGTCTCTACATTACTAAAAAGCAAAAAAAGAATTTTTAGGGGTCTATAAATTTGATTATTCACATGACTTAAAATAAAACTAAAAGTGTGTGGCAATTTAAACTTTAAATTTAATTAAAGCGTGTCTTTTAATTTCTGAACCCCCCCCCCCCCCCACACACACACACACACACATGATATATGTGCAATACTTCCGCTGAGTCCTAAAGACTAAATGTGTAAAATTTGATCCAGATAAGGCTGAAATTTCAATTTTTATAATTTTGGGTAGTTGATCTATGCTTAAATATATTCTAAATTTGATTACAATAATCTACCAAAGACATACAGATGGACAGATAGCAGAGGAAACAAGTTAAATAAAATCGTGTAATAATTCCTTAATAATGAACTTACTGACAAACGAATTTCCATTCAATCGGGTTTTTGTGCCTATGAGAAAAAAAGAGATAAAATATTTTTAATAAAAAAAAAAAAAAAAATGACGATGTAGGCCAAGACTGCGAAACTACAGTATCTAAGAATTAAAATTATATATATAGATATTATATTAATTTATATGTTTATAGGCATATGTAAAAAAAAATACAGGTCTTTTAAAAAACAATCTTAGGAACGTTTATTAAGCCAAAGGTTACGGGAGAAATTCTCCCTTTATCAATGAAAATTTTTTAAATTTAAAAAAGTAAAAAAGTTGCTTTCTCTAATGTTTGAAAATTACCCTATTTCACATTATACGGTTTTGATCGTGCGGCAAAAAATCGTACGAGTTTTGCCGTGACTGTGTTGTTTTCACATTGCAAGGATTTTTGACGTGACCAATTATAGATATTTTAATTTAATTTGTTTTATATTCGTGTCAAGATGAATCGTAAACAAATTATTGCTTTGATGGTTGCTTCATCGTGGCCAAAAAAGAGTAAAATATCGCCTTTTTGGGTGCACCACATTAATCAGAGAAGAGAAGAAGTAGGATTATTTTATACACTCTTTAAGGACGTTCCCTAATAGGAATAGAATAACAGATGCAGTTCGCTCTTTCCCCTACTCTCACATGCACAGAAAGGCAAAAATATTTTCACTGCGTCGTTTCTCGGATCTGGCAACATTGCATTCTTACCGACGCTAAAAGACAAAGAATAAAAAAACACTTCATGAAACAGCTCAATGCGAAATTCCAGATGAGAACAGTATAGTTAGGTTGAGAGAATTAGCTAAAAATCTCAAATGCACCAGCTGCAGAAGTTTTTTAGATATGGAAAAATTGAGTGATTTTAGTGCGACGTTGCCAAGTCGCCATCTCTCACTTGCCATGCCATGAGAGAAAAAATGAAAACCATCAAAAGTACCTAACTTTTAACATTTTTCATACAAAACGAATACCGCTTGATACAATTATTTTAACAGAAAAATATTTGTTATATCTTCAGTTAATGATTCTCAGTTTTTCAAAATAATTTCAAGAAAATTACGATTGTTATTTAATGAAACAGTCGCTTTAACATCAATCGGGATAGGGTTCGCGTGTTAAATATGCAAATTTCAATGGTCAATATTTACAAATTTAGTGCCGCAAGGACTATTGAAAAAAATTTCTACGTATAAAGGACACTTATAAATATGTGTATGGTCAAAGTTTTAAAAGGATTGCAAGAAAATCGATTTATTAGGGAACGTCCTTAAAGATTGAAAAACCGTCCAATGTGGAAGCATGCATTTAGTCAAGTAGGCCACTGTGTCGAAGGCGGTGTAAGGCGACCGTCAAATAATAACAAGACACGGTTTCTCCACGACACGGCACCGGCATTTTACCATCGCCGTATAATGTGAAAGATCCCATACTTTTCATCACTTCTACAGCCGTAGGGTTATTTGCCGCACGATCAAACCGTATATAATGTGAAATAGGTCTAAGAAATTTAATATTTTGATATAGACAATTGTACAAATTGTCTTGGTGACCAAATTACCTTGAATTCAAATATTTAATTTCTTAGGGGTTGCTTTCTAAACATTAAAGAAAGCAAACTTTTTTCAATTTAAAAAATTCCATTGATAAAGGGAGAATTTCTCCCGAAACGTTCTTAAGATTGTTTTTTAAAAGATTTGTATTTTTTTATTATTTAAAACAATCAATAAATAATTTATTCTTTTCTATAGGCATTAGTTTATTTTCATCAAGCAGAAGACACCATCATGGATTTTATTATTTTACCTGAATAAATTTCTTTTTCTCCTAATTCAATTTGTTGAAGCGTTTTTACAACATCAAAGGGGGTCGTTATAAGAGCAGCGATCTGAAAATAAATTTTATAATATTATAAATTTTATTTGAATTTCTTATTTTTTATTTTTATTAATTTCTTACTGATCCAGAAATGGCTCCAGCCACAAAGCTAAACCCAAAAGATGGATAGATATTTTGGCCATAATTTTTCTTTATTGTTTCATATGATGACCAATAAATCGCTGTAAAAAAACATATATATAAAAAAACTATACTCAATAAGAATATTATTTTGAGCCCGGTTCACAGACAAAAAGATTGCCGTGTGGACAGGACTTTGACATTACCTGAAAATGGAACATCCCTTAAAAGGGTTGAATTTAATCCTCGAAATAAGCCGGTAAAACCATAAAATTGTATTAAGCTCTTAATTGCCTGATTAATTTCTGGGAAGAGATATATATTTTTAAAATAAAATACATTATATTGGCAATATTCTTCAAGTTATTTGAAAAAATTTCAGTTTTCTTAATTTAATTTCATTGAAAATAATAATTCTTAATTATTTAAAGGAATATATTAAGGTAGTTGTTTACTGCCGACAATACTAGCAAAAAGTTAATGATAGAGTATATAGAACAGACAATAAGGATTCATAATTCATAAGCCCAAAACTTTTTGCTGTTTATGTACCGATTCTAGCCAATCCCGTGCTCGTTTGACAAATCTGGCACCATTGTAAAGAGATTGAATATTTTTATATTAAAATGACAGATAAAATACATTTTAAAGGTCGATTTATTTTTATAAAAATCGTTTTATTTTTATATCAAAAGTAATCAACGACTACGTTACACCTTATGAAAATTATAATTTTGAAAAATCTAGCGCTTTATACATCTCTCGCTGGTTAAATAAATGCGCTGTTGCCAAATTGTTTTTAGTGTAAATTTTTTTATACATTTTTCATTATTTATTAATTATTATCTCAGAAACTGTGTTGTAACTATGAATCAAAATTGACTTAAAATATGTATTGGTTATTGTTTAATGTTGGTTTAGTTTTTTATAAAAATGGTAAAAGAGTTTCTTAATTATAATTAAATATGTAAATTTTCCGATATCCCGTATAGTGCAATGTATGAGAGTCTGAAAAACTCTATTTTTGAAATTTAATATCTCCGGAACTATATTGTTCATAAATTTCGTTTTGCCACCAATCGATGCAGAAGTATTTAAATAATAATCTGTCTAAATTTCAAAAAAATCCTAAGAAAACCCATTTGGCGGAACAACTACCTTAATGAAAAAATTTCAAAGCTAATAGTTCCTTTTGAATAATTAAAATTTAATAAAAAAAAAACTGATATTTTTTCAGAAATTATAAGAAAAATAATTAATTTTATGAATTACCAGAATATTTGAGTTTTCGTGACTGCATTTTGGTTCTAATAAGCTCTAAAGGACTAACTGTGATCACAGAAAAGGTTCTAGCTAGGGAGCCAGCTAAAAGAGGAACCCAACTTGGCTGCAAGCCATTATTTTTATCTTTTAAATGTAACCTTAAATTCTCATAAGAAACCAAATATATAATCGTTGCAGGAAGAGCTAAGGCCAAAGTAGGACTTAATCCACTCCATAGAGAAGTGATTCCTTCATGTCTTGATATCTTCATAAAAGCATCCTAATTCATAAAAATATTAGTTGATATAATATTCTACAATATTATAATCATAATCAGTATTTATGAAATAAAGAAAATTTCTTAATTAGAAAATAATTATTATAATAATCAAATTAGCGATTAGTAAAATTTCAATAAAATATACGAGGATAAGTCAAAAATTACCTATACTTTTCGTTCTACAACTTAATTAAACTAAAATACGAGGAAGCCGCATGCGCATGCGTTGAGTTTGGGCGTCTGTGGTCACGTGTGCGGAATTTAATCACGATCGCGTCAGTGGTCGTCTAGCTGCAACAGCATAAGCATGTCAACTCCGCTATCAGATTGCACCAAAGAGGAGCAACGAGGAGTGGTCAGAGGGTGTGAAAGGTGCTGAAATTCACCGGAGACTTTTGTCACAATACGGGGAAAGTGCTTTATCTCGTAAAAGCGTTTTTTTATGGATCGAAATGTTTAAAAGTGGCCGAACGAGCGTAACACAAAAAGAGGGAGCTGGGCGACCGTCAACTTTGAGACGCTTTGAGACCCTGGAACACCCTCCCTACAGCCCAGATCTCGCTCCCTCAGACTTTCATCTCTTTGGACCGCTCAAGGAAGCTTTGAGAGGTCGTCGATTTGCCTCAGACATGGACGTTCGGGATGCGGTGCAAAAGTGGCTTCATGACCAACCGAAAACCTTCTACCAGGTAGGCATCCGGAAGCTTTTGGCTCGCTGGACCAATTGCATTGCTAAAGGTGGAGATCGAAAAATAATTATCTGTTGTACACCTATCTTAGTTTAATAAAGTTGTAGAATGAAAAAAAAGTGTAAGTAATTTTTGACTTATCCTCGTAATTCAAAAAATCAACATTTTGATAAGACATGGGGAGAAGAGAAAATACGTTAAACATACACGTACGAATACGACTATGTATGTAATAACGGAATCAATCAAAATAGCGCATTTGCATTAGCCCAGTCGTCCACTGGAAGCGACAAGGTGCTACGGAGATGAAGCCCGACAATTAGCAAATGGAGTAGAGTAGTATTTAGTAAATATAGTATTGGTTCATTCATCGCCGTAGCGCGTGTCACTTCCAGCGGACGACCGGCCTTGTGTTTTAGAAGGGGTCGCAGACACTCCTCCGAAATCCTAAGAAGATGAGCATTTTTTTGTATTAATATTTAATATATAAAGAGATTTGAAAGAGTGTGATCTAAAAAATCCGAGTTTGTAATACATGCCAGAAGGGTTGTGTTCTCCCGAATCAAAAAATAAAACATAGAGCGAGAACAGTAAATACAAATTTTTATAAATGAAACTCTGATAGTTTTATTTTTATTTTCAATTTTATTTCAGAGGCAGATTTAAATACTCAAAGAGCGGCATGTGGCTCAGGAGCCGCAGTTTGCCAACTCGCGCTTTAGATTATAGTCAATTAATCTCGGTGGGACCGATGCACCTCAACGAACTCATCTAAAGACCGGTTCACACGGAGCCTTTTCTCCTACTTGTTCCTAACTTGCTCGGCTAACTCAATTTTGAGGCATGGAGGGGGTCGAAATGACATCACTCCTGACTGTCTTAATAGCATGCTTGCTTGATTCAAAAGATAGGCATGTTCTAAAAAAAAGTTTAGCTACTTGGACCGGGCAGTGGCCAGCCAATCGGAAAGCATTATTTTATCATGTGGGTGACATAGGAATTGGCCAAATACTTCAGCTGATATCACAGAACAGCTGATATTTTGTTTCTCACTGTTCAACTCTTTACTTCAATGAATAAAGAGAATATGCCTTCCAAATTCGTCTGCGATTGATAATTTCTGCAATAATATTATTGCCAGCCATTTTTGTTTGCATCTGAGCTGAAACTGAAAGATGATAGACCAGCTGTTTGGCTCAAACCATGCGTGCGCAACCTAGCCGGCTAACTTCGTGTGAACCCAACAAGCGAAAAATCAGCCTGACTGAACTAGCTTCAAATTGCAAGTAGGTCGAACAAGTTAGGAGCAAGTAGCAGAAAAAGCCCCGTGTGAACCGGCCTTAACAACCAAGCAGCAGAACTGAATATAATCTAATCAAACCGCATTAGACATGCTTCGAATCGAAATTTTTGCTCACTGTTCGACTCCTTAAGCCATGCCCTAAAATGTTAAATTTAGAGTTAAATCCCTCTGATTCCATAAAATTCCTTCTTTCGTGATATAATATAAAAGAGACTTCATCCTTAATAAGACTGTTATTTTTATTAGATCAGTGCGCCTAAATTTGTTAAGCCGGTCCTGGATACATGTAAGATCAAATTGTATAGGACTTGAGTGCCATAATATTATCTAATTGAAAAGATTTTGTTTTGCTGAGAGTAGCAGAGTTGTTGAATCATAAAGAGAAACAAAGGAGTTGTCCTTTGCTTGATGCAAATAAACATACACATATTTGTATCAAATATAATATGTATAGAAATAATTTATTTGTTTGAGATTATAGTTTCGAAAGTTTGACCTTCATTATCAGTATTTTTAATTAGAAATATTTTATCTGTCACCTCTCAAGGGGTCAATACCCGATAGAGAAAATTTGTTTCGCTGTCTAAGCAAGCTAGACAAACGATTGAGCAACGATTTATTATTTATCATAATATTATCTTTGCTCCGAATAAAACATTATGTACTTATCTTTTGTAATACAATAAAGAAATGCGCTATTTGATAGATTATGTCTACCACAACTTTAAAAATGAGTCGAAACTTAAAGTACATAATTGAAAAGCTTTAGTTTGCCGAGAGAAGAAGAGTAGAGAGAAATCAATGATTGAAGGAGACGATAAAAGAGGATGTCTTCTGCTGGAATTTTAATTTTATTTATAACGAGACTATAGTTTCGAGGGCTTTGCCCTCTTCATCAGTCTATTACAATTGATTCACAGGAATTAATGTATGCAAAGCCCTCGAAACTATAGTCTCGTTATAAATAAAATTTATAATTCCAGCAGAAGATACACTCTTTTATTGTCTCCTTCAATATATAAAAATTCTGCTACCCTCGGCACAAAAACTTTCAAGAAATCAATGAGATTGTTCTCTGCTTGATGCAAATAAACATAATATGTGTATATCATTTGTTGTGTTCAGCTTGTTTTTCTTTTTAATTTATTATTACTTATTATCATGTGGCCAGTAACAAAATTCTATATAGACTATCAAGAATAAAAACTTAACGTTTCGTCGCTTTATTGGGGACTTCTTGAGATAATTATTTCTCAACTCAATTGTCCAATATTATTATGAGAAACTTTCTATCTTTTTCAATTTTTATTATTCTTAAACATATTAATTTTTCTCTTTATAGTTAAAACAAAAAACAAAGAACCATCAATCACTATTACAATTAAGCCTAGTTTACACGGACTTAGTACTTGTCATTAGTACTATTCCATTTACTAAGCACTTAGCAGACTAACTGATTAGTAGTGGTTCACACGTCTCTTCTAACCCCTCTAATTAGTGTATAGTGAAAGCTGCAAGATGGCAATTCGAGTTGTCAATATATGTGGTAGTGGAAGCTACTTTTCATTAGTAAATAGAAACCATTTCTATTCACTCTCACTTGCCACTTTACTAATACTAACCACTTATATTGTGTGTTTACACGACACAGAATTTGCGCGATTGGTTAGTACGAAGAGCTCGTGTAAACTAGGCTTTATGTCATTACTTACTGTGGTTCTTTGTTTTAACTCTAAAGAGAAAAATTAATGTGTTTAAGAATAATAAAAATTGAAAAAGATAGAATGTTTCACATAATAATATTGGACAAATGAGTTGAGAAATAAGTCGCTGAAGAAGTCGCAAATAAAGCGACGAAACGTACGTCTTATTTAATATAAGACTCTGAAATTAATTTATTTATCCAATTAAATCTTGTAAATTATTATTTTCCTTTTTTTTTTTTTTGATTTTCGGTCTTTCTAGCCATAAGCCAATTTACGATACTACTTATTTGTTTTTTAAATTTGTCTCTACCCCGGGGTCAGATTAACTAATTAAATTATGGATATGATTAACCAAAACAATTACAATTTAATTGTTATATATGAATGCTTCACTTGCCAAATCGATTAACTCCACTTTCTGAATTTTATTAAATTAATGTCAAAGCACTTGATTGAGTCACCTAAGTGTACCATAAAACAAATTTCTCTAATAATAAGTATTAACAGCTCTAAATGACAAAATTTTTTGCCCATTGAATAATAAATAATGTACATTATTTCATCGCATTTCTCCACTTTTTGTTTTATGGAGTTAATCGATTTGGCAAGTGAAGCATTCATATAGTGTGACCAGCTTACTATAATAACAAAACAAATTTAACCACATCCAATCAGGTATTTCAATCCTTGAGAAATAACAGATAGAATATAATTTAAAAGACTGATATATACTTCCTCTGTCCGAAAATATGGTACATACATTTGAAAGAAAATCTTAGATTTGAAGGAGACAATAAAAGAGTGTGTCTTCTGGAATTATAAATTTCATTTATAACGATTAAATAAAATTTATAATTCCAGCAGAAGACACACTCTTTTATTGTCTCCTTCAATATATAAAAATTCTGCTAGCCTCGGCACAAAAACTTTCAATTTAATTTAAATCTTAGATTGCTCATCTACCTGTTAACATTTCTGTTTTTTCTTTGTATCTGCTCTAAGAGGTAGCATTATTAATTTATAAATAAATAAATTATCTAGAGTTTCGAATGCGACTGGCAATACTCATTATATTGTTAATGTTTACACTTTACATTGATAACTTAATATCCTATCATATTTGATATTAGAAGATTTATAAAAAGAAAACATTTTAATCACTGTGAAACTACACACCCTTTACTTTATTAATTAATATCATGTTTCACCTAAAACCTACACCACTTTCTCTAAGTAAAATTGATAATGCTTGTGAAGCTGACCTTGTGGTGATAAAATTCATTGTGAAACTAGACACCGTTTACATTATTAATTAATATCATGTTTCACCTAAAACCTACACCACTTTTTCTAAGTAAAATTTTCAATCTGTTTGATGACTGGACTAATATGTTTGCTAAGAAGGAATATTATAAAATGACAAATATGCAAAGAAGTTAATTTATTTATAGCCCTGAGGAAGTCAACAAAGTTGACGAAACGTTGGCATAAAATAAAAATTATTTGCATAAGCTATTGTTATTATTTCCCTACAACAACTTTATTAATTAATATGTTTATTTGTATTTAGCAGAGGTCAACCTCATTGATTTTTTCCTTATAAACTTAGAGGTGTTGCACGTGCAACACTTCCGAATACCAAATCTTCTTGTATCAATCATATTATAATGCGAAAAAATAATCTTTCATATCATCTGTCTCAAAATGAAAGCTTTGAGGAATCCTAACGGACACTTACGACTGTTCCATTGAAATGAAGCGAAGATTTTTCTAGCCACAATTTTTGATTGGGTGTAGGAGCTCCATTTATATTGCATGGACATAAATGATCCATCAGACCATTACAATATAAAAAACATTTATTGGAAAGCATAGTTTTTTGCTGGGATTGAAGTCTAATTTTGACTACATCAAATGGAGTAACTAAAAAATAAATATATAATTAATTATTTTGATTATTTATGTCCATCGATTAAGTTGTTGTAGAGAAATAAGGACAATAGCTTATCCAAATAATTTTTATTTTTTGCCAACTTTTTTGTCAACTTTGTTGACTTCCTCGAGGCTCACACAAATTAACTTCTTTGCATATTTGTCATACTATCAATATTCATTTTTAGCAAACATGAAAGCCAGTCATCGAACAGATTCAAAATATTTTCTTATTTAAATCTTAAAAAAAAATGTTTGCCTTATGTGTTTGCTAAGAATGAATATTAATAGAATGACAAATATGCAAAGAAGTTAATTTGTTTGAGCCCTGAGCAAGTCAATAAGTTGACGAAACGTTGTCAAAAAATAAACATTATTTGCATAAGGTATTGCCCTTATTTCCACTACAACTTATTAATTTATATAATTAATAATTATTAAAGCAGAATAACATAGACATGGATACCTACCCAGTAAAGAAGTAATTAACGCTCCTGAGCATGAGGCTGACGTTAATTGAGGAAAGGATAGTCGGATTTCTGGATGATCCATCATATTGTAATCAATTTTCTTTATAGCCATTTGTAATTATTAATTTTTTATTTATTATATTATAAATCTAAATAGAAAGAAAAGTTTATTTAAACTATTATAAGTAAATGTATAGTAGAAAATAGATAACTTACAATATGCTAAGAAAATCATATTATAAATCTAATGATATGATTATTATATAATAATAATAATAAATCTATAAAAATAAAAAATAACTAATCAAATATACCATATAGATGTGACAATTTTGATAACTCAAGGACATGATTTTTTAAAAGGGAATTATTCTCGAATATAATTGACTATAGATGGCAGTCAAGTCGTGGAAATATGGCGGAAATTATAATCAGCTGAGAGAAGAGTGTTAATTTATTGTAAACTAATTAAATTATGGATACGATTAACCAAAAAAATTACAATTTAAATAAAAAGTAAATAGTTTTGTTGTTTTACTAATCAAAATCAGAACTATGGACCTGAAGTCGGAAATGAAATGGAAAATAAATTAAATATTAGATGAATCATAAGATTTCCACTTATAGATATACATACATACATACAGGTGAAGCTAATATAAAGCGTGTAATAATAGTTTCTTTCCATATCAACAATATTAAATTTTGTTTGTTTTTTCTATGCCCTGTAAAATTTCCTTGTTGTGAGTTAGCAGGTTTACAGTTTACACTCTAAGCAGTGGCGGATCAAACATTTTGAAAGCCCCAAGCGCAATCACATTTTGAGGCCCCCCTACATTACTGATTCTAAAATAGTGACGTTTTAATGAAAGTACATATGTTCAAAAAAGAGCATTTTTTATTACAATAGTAAATAAAATGTGTGTGTCAGCTCCGACGCACGACTGGAGTTTACTCATTCAGATCGACTGTCTAAATAGGCACAAAAAAGTCTTACTAGTCTAAGAAAAAGATTAATACCATATCAAATGATAAATAAACGAATCAGTGAAAATACCTAAATAAAATTTCAAATATTAATTAGATCAATAGCGCCGTCGTTATTAATTAGTGTGACTAGAGGCTTATGGTAAATGAAATAAGACACATGAACGTTGGTAGATATGTGGTTCACAAATCTTACCCACAAATCAATACCCACGAATTATAAATAAAATCTATAATATAAATGTTATATAAATTTTAAATAAATATTATAATTAAATTTAAAATAAGAATTATATATAATATAATATGTATGATATATCTAAAATAATAACAATAAAGTATAAATATAACATAAGTATATAATATATAAAAATAGAATAGTTATAGTGATTGTCTAATTATCTAAGTTTAACCATAATACGTTAGAGAAAGACGTATCAAATTATAGGGTTGAATTGTATATGATATATATAAATAAAATCATCATTTAATTTTTGAGATTAATTAAATGAAAATTTCTAAATGTCAAGCGTAATAAAGTCTCAAATGTTTTAAAAAGGTAAATAAGCACTCGACAGGGATGGAACCTGCTGCATGTTGCATTTATATATATATATAATATAATAATAATATTTTTTTTCGATTAATTTTTTCAAATGTCAATTTTAAAATCCGCGCCTAAAAAATGTTTGAATGATGTTAGCTCTTTTTCACCAACCAGAAGAGTGCAAGCGCACGAAAAACGTAACGCTGTCATTTCAAGTTGGCTGAATTTTACTAACCCATAATTTTCCATACCGCGGGCCCCTTATATGCAAATCGATTCTTACGGAGTAAACTCCAATAAAATTCATGTAATTTATTTTAGTGTTGAGTGTGCCTTCAAATTTTTAAATTATTAAAGATGAAGCGGTCGAAAAAGGATGGAGAATCACTCGCCTTAGAGTGTAAACCTGCTAACTCACACAACAAGGAAATTTTACATAGGGGAAAGAGGAGAAGTTGTTCTAAGAATTAATATTTTCTATTGAGATTTGAACCGGCTGAAGGGAAGCTATACCTGCTATTGTAATAACGAATGGGAAATTACCTGAAAGGTTACAACTGGAAAGGTACCTGAGAGAGTACAATTACCCTAATATATTCAATGTGCGAACAAGGGAAGGAATGTTTAGTTAATTTATTATAATATATAATCAAAAATTGTATTTTTATACACTTCCAATTGATTATTTAAAATATTTTAATTATTAGAGAGGGCTATTTTAATTTCAGTGATTTCTAAGAGATCCAATTTAAGGCCTTTTCTTTCGAAATGAATGGGGGAATAGGGTTATTATTAGAGGTTGAATGGTTGGATTGATGTAAGTGAATTGCGAAGGCTGAGGTCTACCTAGCTCGCATCTTACTCAAGTTTTATTATTATATTAAAATGTTTCACCTAGAACCAACAAATAACTCGTTAAAAATTTTTAATATAAGAGTTCACATTGCCAATAGAAGTAGACTTAGGTATTTTATATTCAATTTGGGGAAAGTCAGTCATTCTATTGCCCTTCAAATTTTGAAGATAGTTAAAAATTTTCTTCAAAATTCAAAACACTCAACTACTTTTATTTAAATTATTATATTCGGTGATGGATTAGTAAAATATGGGGCCCTAGAGGGAAAGATTTTATCTTGGGCCTCCCGCTCCCCCCATTTTATTTAAAGAAAGTTAAAAATTATATAAATAGGTATAATATTGAAATTTCGATATACAGAAATATCATAGTGGGGGTATTCGGTTCCGCCAAATCTCAGACTAATTGAAACCCGACTAATCGGAACTAGATAGATATAAAAAAATGAAAATTGGTTTAAAGTAACTTAAAATTTTTAAACTATATAATCTGCCCCATCTTCTTCGAAACTAATATAATACGCCCTTGCTTTATTATTTTATTACAATTTTCTGATTCATTCGCCCGACCTTTTCTCTTACGAGATGCATGCAAGGTATTATATTAAGTCACTATTAATAACATCAGTAAAAAGAGAAAAATAAAAATAATTTTTATAAAAAAAATAAAACCGACTTGAAAAAATATAAAAAAATAATAAAACTCAAAAATAAAATAAAATAAAAAAGATATAAAATAATAATCTAATTTAGTTACAACTAAACGACGAAATATTTATATAAAATCACTTTTTGAAGTCGGTGCTAAACAAACAATATAAGCGAGCGTACCTCCCAAAACGTATCAAGTAAGATCCGTCGAGTTAGATTCATAAAATGTATATGTTTGGCACCGACTTGAAAAAGTAATTTCATGTTAATATTTCGTCGTTTAGTTGTAATTAAATTAGATTATTATTTTATACCTTTAAGTGTATTTTATTTTATTTTTGAGTTTTATTATTTTATTTGTTACATTTAATTTTTCTAAAGTCGCTTTTAATTTTTTTATAAAAATCATTTTTCTCTAACTCCTAATAACCTGAAATATATTGAAATATAAATATTTTGGTAGCCTACAATTGATTAAAATAATAAAATATATTGTTGTATATATATGGACATGGGAAGGAGGTTGCTCGATGCCCGATCGGGCATCGAGCAACACATTTTGTTAAAATAAATAAATAAATATTTTTGTATATTAATTTAATATTAATTTGTGATTATTGGAATCCGAAATAAATAATCTAAGCTACGATATATTTATCTCAATGTATAATAATTCCTATAGCGCCCATGCTATTCTCGTTGTTCCTGCCTGCTGATGACGTCACGTTCTCTAGTTGATGTTGGCCTCACCAAATCGACACCAGGGCGTGTCTATATCTTATATGGTCTAAGGTGCTTACGAAAAACGTAACGCTGTCATTCCTTGACTGAATTTTACTACCTATAATTTTCCATACCGGGCTCCTTATATGCAAATCGATTCTTACGGAGTAAACTCCAAAAACATATTCAATACCCATGGACAATAATAGTTTGAATATCGCACAACAAAATTGCATTTATTATTGCATTACATACTACCTATATAAAGAGTTAAAAAAACAATTTTTTTCGAGATATTCCAACAAAAATATAAATTTCAAACTCTCTATAAAAATCTATTATTTAAAATGAGTTTATTTTTTTGAAAATTAATATTTTATTTTTCTAAAAATTCTTAATCAAGTTGATAAGGGTCCCTCCTTTCTATCAATGTCGCTTAAGAGAGTCTAAAAAAAGTGATTTTTTTCAAGATATTCCATCGAAATTAAACTCATTTAAATCTATATAAAGTCTATTATTTAAAATGCGTTTAGATTTTGAAAATAAATATTTTATTTTTTCTGTAAATTCTCAAGCAAGTTTATAAGGGCTTTCTTTCCCTTTCTATCAATGTCCCTTTTCTGAGAGGGTTAAAATGAAAATGAAAATCCAAGCCCTTGGACCCAACTCAACCAAATTCTATATACATAATCCTCTAGTCGTCTAGTCTATCCATTTTACTAATTTTAATTCAACCAAATTTTATATACATAATCTTCTAGTCTATCCATTTTACTAATTTTAATTCAACGGGATTTTATCGGCCCTAGCAAAGTGCCACCCGGGGATATTGCCTCCTGGTTCTTGTGCCAAAATATTTGTATTCCTATAAAACGGAAGAGATAGGATTTTGGATTCTTTGACTTTGGAACTTGCGCTTTAAAAATGCAGTAAACATATTTTCATTAAATATTTTATTAAGATTTTAATGTCATAATACAGGTAAAAACAAAAAAATTATAATTAAGTCTATTATTTATTTATTGTATTAGCTGTAAGGCCCGCCTTCGGCGCCCCTCTTGCTAACCAGGGCGTACGCCCCTGGACCCCCATCCCACGAACCTCCCCCCCGAAATTCACCCAGCACTCCCCCCCCCCGCACCATGCACCCGAGCCCCCCCCCCACCACCACCATCCCAACACTCCATCCCGCATCATCATCCATCAGAGGTCTTCTAACTTACGTTTTTAGCTATATAACGTTTTGATATTTTGACCCCAAAAGGGGGTTTGGGGAGGAGTGCACGAATGAAAATTATCAAATAACTCTTAAACTATTAACTCTACGGGAAATTTTATAATGAGCAAAGTTGTAGGGGATGTGATTTCTGACAACTTTTGTTTAAAAAAATTCCCCCAAAAACCACCCAAAAAGGGGGGGAAGGAGAAAAATATATAAATTCTTGCCCTTGGAGCAAACTCAACCAAATTTTGTATACATAATCTGTAGGCCTCTAGAGAGCTAGAAATGCAAAAACTAACCACCCAAAGGGGGGGGGGTCAAAAAATGAAATTCTTGCTCTTGGACCAAACTCAACCAAATTTTATATACATAATCTGCGGGCCTCTAGAGAGCTAGAAATGCAAAAACTAACCAACCAAAATGGGGGGCGTCCCCAAAATGGGAGGGGGGGGGTCAAAAAATGAAAATTCTTGCTCTTTGACCAAACTCAACCAAATTTTGTATACATAATCTGTGGGCCTCTAGAGAGCTAGAAATGCAAAAACTAACCACCCAAAATGGGGAGGGGGGTCAAAAAATGAAAATTCTTGCCCTTGGAGCAAACTCAACCAAATTTTGTTTACATAATCTGTGGGTCACTAGAAGGCTAGAAATGCAAAAACTGGGTGCGGGGGTGGAGTGGGGGTGGGTTAGGGCATGGGATCCGCGGAGTGGAATGGCGGTGGAGTGAGGGAGTATGGCGGAGTAGGGGGGGGGGGGGTCACGGGGGTGCTGCAAGGTTGGTGGATGGGGGGTTCAGGTGAGGGTCCAGTGGCGTAGTGGGGTGGTACGGGGTGGGGGTCCGAGGTGGGGGGTGCAGGTTAGAGTGTTGAAGTGGTGGTGTGGGGGCGGGGGTTGGGGTGCTGGGTGGGTTTCGTGGAGTGTGGTGGTTTGGAGTGGGGGGTGAGGTTGGGGTTCGTGGGTTGGGGGCCCGAGGTGGGTGGGGTGAGGGTTGGGGGTGGGGATCTATTTTTGATCTCGGAAGTGTGTCGCGATCGAATTGTCCAAGCGGGGGGGGGGTCAGAGACGCCCCCCTCCACATACACATAGAACTTTATTTTCTTCAATTTTAAAATTTTATGTTATTAAAAAAAAAAAATAAAAAATGTTGATCTCCAATGCTTTGGGGGGGGGTCGCCCCACCACCCCCTCCTGGATCCGCGCATGGTGGTGGGTTGGAGTGGGGGGTGAGGTTTGGGTTCTGTGGTATGGGGGCGGGGGTTGGGCACGGGTTCATGGTGCGGGGGTAGGGGTGCTGGATGGGTCGGGGGGAGTGTAGTGTGAGGGTGGGATTCGTGGGTTGGGGGTCCAGGGGGCGTGCCCCCTGACTAGCAAGAGGGCCGCCGAAGGCGAGCCTTGCAGCTAGTCATATATTAAAATAATATTAAATTAATTAAATTGATTTCATATTATGTAAAATTAAAATTGAAAACGGCTTAAAGAATAATATCCAAATTTAATTCACTTTTACTTAAGTATATTATATTTTATTTTAGTAAGAGTGGTAGAACTTTTTCCCTAAATTCCATTTCTACTCTGCCTAAATCAAATATTTCCTTTGAACTTTTACAAATCACTTTTTTTATTTTCACAATGATTTTTAATAAAAGTTTATTTAATGTTAATAAATTTCATTTTCCTATTTGTCATTATCATCTTACTAAATTAAAATTCAGTATAAATTCTCATTTAAAACCACCATGGAAAATTTTATTTTTTGGATCAGATGACTTTTCATTAAACAGCTTTCAACTATTAGCCCATGAATAGTATGTTATTTTTTGTTTCTGTTTTTTAGATTTGTTTTTATATATAAATTATCTTTTTTTCAGCAGAGAAAAGAAAATTATATCGAAACTTGATGTTGTAACCAATGCCAAATCTCTCATTGAAAGAGAAGCAAATAAACTTAATTTTCCTGTCTTTCAGTGGCCAAATTGCTTTCCTAGTGACTATCATATTGGAATAGTAGTGTCCTTTGGGCATTTGATCCCTGAAGAAATTATTGAAGCATTTCCAATGTAAGCATTAAAATGGGTTTTGGTTTTTTTTAGTAGCAGAGCAGTTGAATCTATGAAAATAAATCAAAGAGAGGGTTCTTTGCTTGATGGAAATATTAGATCGTTCGGAAAGTCATTTCATTTTTTACTTTACCATACAGGGTATGGTCAAGTATTGTAAATGTGCATGAAAAAAGTGTTTATTTTCTTTCTTTTTTTCGAAATATCTCAAAAACGGCTGAAACTATTTTGATTAAAAAAATTGAGCGAAACCATGGCATTTCGCTCTACAAAAAAGCTCTAATTAGTGAACATCGAAAAAATTATATTTTTCGAGATAATAAATGTTTTGTCAAAATGTCTGTTAGTTAGTCTGTCTGGTTGTCTGGTTGTCCGTTAGTCTGTGCGTTACCAAATTTTTGTGGACGAGCTAGCTCAAAAACTAGTTTGAATATCGAAACCAAATTTCACACGTTTTTGGTCCATTGAGATTAAGAGCTGATTAGATTTTGGTGCATATCGACCCAAAATTAAGGGGGGTTAAAAATTAAAAATCTAGGCCATTTGAGCAAACTCAACCAAATTTTGTATACAAAATCAGTGGACCCCCAGAACTCTAAAAATGCAAAAACTAACCTCCCACAAGAGCAAAAATAAAAGCGAATAACCAGATATCGGGATCTATTTCAATAACAAGTTACCATATTATATCAATAGCAAAAGCTGCAGCATGTAAGGTTGCCTTTCTTTTCCGAACCAAACGCTTTTTCGCCCCACTAAACTTCTTATCTTTTACAAGGCTCAAATTCGCCCCTGTCTTGAATATTTCTCGCAATTGTGGAGAGGGGCCCCCAAGCATTCTCTTAATACCTTGGATGCAATTCAGAGGCGGCCTCTCAGACCGATAGGCGATCCAACATTAACTGACACTCTCGACTACCTGGCCCATCGTAGATCTGTCTCCACCCTTTCTCTTTTTTATAGATATTACCATGGCTTTTGTTCTGACGAGATAAAATCGATAATCCCACCAAGGGCTTCATTTGCGCTGAATAAAGTATTTTCTAAGATTCAACACCCCTACGCTCTTAAATTGGATACTAATCGAACAAACGCATTCGCCAACTCGTTTATCCCTATGACATCTAGAGACTGGAACACTCTTCCCCCGACCGTCTTCCCAGCAACTTATAACCTTCAATCTTTCAAGACACCCATCCACGAACACCACAGAGGTTGTACTTTTTTGGTGCAACTTCTTGTATCATTATAAAAAAAGTGAAGTGAGATAGGGCGATTCGTTAAGTCATTTTCTCTTCAATCTCATTATGGATAAAATTTCAGCTTATTTGACGACCCAACTTGATACAAAATGGGAGAAAACTCCATACAGGCTGTGTGTTTTGCTGATGACATTGTTTTGGTGTCGGACAGCGAGCAAAATCTACAATCTCTCTTATCTCAATTCCATCAAATTGCAAAAAGATTAAATATGGAAATATCCATTGAAAAAACAAAATGTATTCTGATAGCAAAAGAACAGCTTAAGTGTCAAAACAAACTGAAAAATACATTAGATCAAGTTGAAAAATTTAACTATTTGAGAGTCTGACACTTGGAAATTTTCCTCTAAAGCCCGAAGTTTCCTAGTTTTCATATTTTCAAAAAAAAAGCTAGCTATTTTTATTTTTGTCTACCTCTATATATATTAAACAATTTTCATGACGTTTCAGGTTCTTATTAATTTAAGGTTTTAAATATTGAGATTGATAATTCAGTACATCTTTTTTCAGGTTAATAAATATTGGATGATGAAAATAGAAACTAAATTAAAATTTTCTTATATTATTACGACAGGATTAGACGTCAGAAACCATCTTCAATTTTTAATAAATTCAGCTAGAATCACTCATTTTATCGATTCCTTAATGTCAAGGCATATTGAAAGTTTCTTTTGCACGAGAGTAGCAGAATTTTTATATAGGTGTTTTAGGGCGCATCAACGACAAGGGTTATTAGCGCCTCAAATACAGGACAACCTAAACCGTCTTAAATAAATAGTATCACAGTCTAAGGGCAAATAAAATAACAAGATAAATTTTATAAAATAACAAAAAAAATAAGAGCTATACAAAATAACAACAAAATAAAACTATATAAGACAACAACAAAAATAAACTATACACAATAACAACAAAAGCTGTAAAGGGGCCTTTTAATCTATATATAGTATATAAAATTCTTTGCCCGATACACTCACTCACTCACTCATCATCAAAACAGCCAGAACCACTGGACATAGAAACATGAAATTTGGAGAGGATATTACATCTATGACATAGGGGCTCACTAAGAAAGGATTTTTCGAAATTCGACCCTTCAAAGGGGGCAAAGTGTGTTTTCACTGATTATGCGATATCTCTTAAGGGCGATAAAATATCTACTTGCTTTTTACTTATAAAAATACTAAATTAAAATATCTAAAAACTAATTTCAGGATTTTTTGAAATTCGACCCTAAAAGGTCAAAAGGGGCAAAATATCTTTGCAATGTGTTTACACTAATTATGCATTTTCAATTAAGAACGATAAGATATCTACAGTGAAAACAAAGATTTAAGTATCTTTTTGGGTGTCTTATTTTGAAAAAAGATGGAAATTATTTCAAAAATCAACCCAGTATATAATATTATTAAATGAATTTAACTTTAAAGGACATCATAGATATTAGAGAAATATTTTGCATTGCATATCAGAGAGGTTCGTCCCCTTAGGAATCGAACCCAAGCGCTAACTAAGCTTGCCGGGCCAGTAGCCAAACCCTTAAGACAAATCTCTCTCTGACATGCAACATATATAAGTATCATAGCTAGATTTTTCACTCCCTTCAACTCAAAGGGAATAGTGAAAATTCCTGCTAAACTGAAAAAAGTTTTCAGTGACGGACCCATGGATTTTACAGTGAAAACAAAGATTTAAGTATCTTTTTGGGTGTCTTTTTGAAAAAAAGATGGAAATTATTTCAAAAATCAACCCAGTATATAATATTATTAAATGAATTTAACTCTCTCTGATATGCAATGTAAAAATATTTCTCTAATATCTATGATGTCCTTTAAAGTTAAATTCATTTAATAATATTATATACTGGGTTGATTTTTGAAATAATTTCCATCTTTTTTCAAAAAAAGACGCCCAAAAAGATACTTAAATCTTTGTTTTCACTGTAAAATCCATGGGTCCGTCACTGAAAACTTTTTTCAGTTTAGCAGGAATTTTCACTATTCCCTTTGAGTTGAAGGGAGTGAAAAATCTAGCTATAATACTTATATATGTTGCATGTCAGAGAGAGATTTGTCTTAAGGGTTTGGCTACTGGCCCGGCAAGCTTAGTTAGCGCTTGGGTTCGATTCCTAGGGGACGAACCTCTCTGATATGCAATGTAAAAATATTTCTCTAATATCTATGATGTCCTTTAAAGTTAAATTCATTTAATGATAAGATATCTACTTGATTTTTACTTAATAAAATTCTAAATACAAATATCTAAAAAATGATTTCAGGATTTTTTGAAATTCGACTCCCAACTATCCAAAATGTGAGTGGGGGCAAAAATTAAAATTCTCTCCTATCTTGATCAAATTTTGTAGAGTTATTCTTTATTACTTTAAGAAACTATTCCTGTAAAAATCAACTATCAAAATTGACTGTATAGGGGCAAAAAAAAGGGGGGGGGGGACAAAATATAGAAATTTTTAGCTTTTTTGTACATTTACTCTTTAGAAAACTGAGAGTTATTATGCCAAGAGATAGCGTTTTCTATCTATTAAACTACAATAAAATGTTAAAATTCTACCTGCTAAATTTAATGAAAAAGTTAATTTTTTGCCAGGTTTTATAATTAAAAAAAAAAACATAATTTTTTTGGGAATGGAGCTTTTTTTTAAATGAATTTTGGAGACCTAATAATCACATGCCGAGACGCCGCCCGCCAGGGCCATCTGTCTGGAGGGCCGAGCTGTAGAGGGCGTGCCGAAGGCACGCCTGGAGCAGCTCGTAAATATATAATAGAATAAATTAGTAAAATCAAAGAAGTAGAAGAGGGATATTTTAGACATGTTTAAAAAGATTAATATCACGCAAATAACCGAGCAAGTTCTCATAGCAATCCATATCAGAGAGAATATCCCTTGATGTTTTTATTTTCAAGTTTATATTTTATCCTATTAGTATTGTAAAGTGGTCAATCTACTAATATGTTGGATACATCAATTCTCCTGTCACACATAATACACCAAGGTGGAGCTTCTCTATTAATTAAAAAGCCATGAGAAAAGAAACAGTGACCAATTCTCAAACGAGTTATTGTTTGTTCTCTCTGACTATTATATTTGTGTTTGTAAAGTGGAGTAATATTTGGTTTAATTCTTTTAAAAAATTATTTTCAATTTTTTGCAAGGAAATTTTCTCTGGAGAGAAACGGACTGGTAGAAATTTTATTTGAATGTAATGGAAGGCAGCCCAGCGGTAGTGAGGAAAGAAAAAAATTAACACATATCAAATAAGGTGTAATTTATTGGAATCTTTCCTCCTTTCCTTTCAAACCGACGTTTCGGAGGATTTTCCCCTCTTCTTCAGGGTTTCAAAGGGTCAATGAATGAAACAAATAAAATGTTTCCTTCTTCTCTCCACAGTAGTGTTCAAAACTTTCTTCTTTTTTAACAAAGGCATAGAAAAACAATTTTTTTCCTCCTTTTCTTAATTAAGAAGGAAACATTTTATTTGTTTCATTCATTGACCCTTTGAAACCCTGAAGAAGGAGGGAAAAATCCTCCGAAACGTCGGTTTGAAAGGAAAGGAGGAAGGATTCCAATAAATTACACCTTATTTGATATGTGTTATTTTTTTCTTTCCTCACTACCCCTGGGCTGCCTTCCATTACATTCAATTATTATTTTCAATATCCTCCCATTCATTTTCCCAGTTCTTCAGGATTAAGTTTTTTGAAAATAATTTTATATCCTCATAGCACAATTCAATGAAATCGTAAGTTAATTTATTCGCTCCCTTTTTTGCTAGTTGATTGACTTCCTCGTTTCCTAAAATTTTCTTGTGGCTAGGGATCCACATGAAGTGAATTACTTTATCCATTCTGATAAGATCTTGGTGTATTATTTGGATTTTTTGAATAATAGGGTGAAATATATATAAATTTTGGATTGCTAATAAGGCACTTAATGAATCTGATGAGATTATTGCCTTGTTACTTCTTTGATTTTTTTATTTGAAAAGTGCCAGTTCAATTGTCTTCAGCTCAGCATTAAATATACTTGTAATGGGCGAGAGTTTAAAATGTCCAGATGAATTGTCCATTTTAAATGCACATCCCACCTTTTTTCGAATTTTGATCCATCTGTAAATATCAGTGAGAAGTTCGGATTTCTGTTTAGCAATTCCAATAACATGATATTACACGACCTCTCATCAAGACTCTTTATTAAATTTAGCCAAGTCCAATATACAAGATGGTTTGTTTAATAGCCATGGTGGTTCTGGGGTATTAATTATTCGAATTTGTTGCTCCAAGTAATTTCTAATTCCTTCTAAATTTTCTTTTATTCTCAGAGCTAATGGTTTGGTACTTTTGGACAATTTGAGAACTTGCTTAAGTTTGTGGGATTGAAAATGTCTTTATATGTTGGAAACAATAAAAGAGTGCGTGTCTTCTGCTGGAAAATAAATTTTTTAATTTATTTATATCGAGACTAAGTCTCTATCTCAATTTTAACCTGTGCCGCACAGCGATGCAAGTTTTCCATCTAAATAACATGGGGTTTTCGGCATTGAACGATCAATTTTTTATATTGGCCAAAGCAATGGTTCAAAAAATTTGAAACTCTGTAGACATTATCCAAATAATAGTATCTATCCTTTAGAATTTTTACATATTTTTAGTTATTATCATTTTGGAGTTACAGTTAGATAAAATACTGCTATATCTAGTGTTGTAAGTTATAGACTCCAAAATTATAATAGGTAAAAATCTGTAAAAATTACGCTGACATAGGCTCATATGGCTCTAAATAAATAAAAAAATATATCCCAAGTTTCAAGTCTCTAGCAATCTCGATTTTAACCTGTGCCGCACAGCGATGTAAGTTTCCCATCTAAATAACATGGCCTTTTTGGCATTGAACGATCAATATTTTTTCCGGCCAAAGTAATGGTTCAGAAAATTTCAAACTCTGTAGACTTTATCCTTATATAATAGAGTTTCGAGGGCTTTGCCTCCTTCATCAGTCTATTACAAGTCTCCTTTAATCAAGGTATATTGTTCGAAAGTCCTTCTGCAACTTTAGGGGCATCACTCAAAGAGTATGAGATTCTTGCTACATTTATCAAAAATTGAAGGCGTCTTCCGATCCTAAATGGTTGTCGTAATAGTACAAGAAATTTAATTTTAATTTAGTTTCTATTTTCATTATCCAAGATTTTACCGAAAAGATCTACCCCATTATCAATCTCAATATTTTAAAACCTTTACCATAAAATAATCAAAATTTACATTTTCTTTTTGTTTTCTAGGCAGATGATAAATATTCATGCTAGTCTGCTCCCAAAGTGGAGAGGTGCAGCTCCAATTATTTATTCTATTATGAATGGAGATTCTATAACAGGAGTGACTGCAATGAAGATAAGACCGCATAAGTATTATAGAATTTTTTTTATTATTGAAATATATATTATATGTATATATTTTTTTGCGGGGGGGGGGGGGGTGAGCGATTTTGGTGTAAATATTAAACTTATATCAACCACTAGCAATTGTAATCTTATTTTCAAGAGCCGTTTTCAAGCATAGTAAGGTGAGAATTTAAGCCGATGCCTTTCAGAAAACAATACCATGCATATCGAGTTAAATGCCCTAGTTATTTATTTATTCCTTTATATACTAGCTGCAAGGCCCACCTCGGAACTTCTGCCCCACCTCTGATCACCTTCCACCCTAGTAAACCAATTCCCTGGAATCTCTAGCTCTAGACCCCGCACGTCCTGAACCCCCACCTTTCCTCTGGACCCCCCCCCCTTGCCCCTCCACTTCTCAACCCCTAGGGGGAACATAGAAACATAGGTACATACAGAGACAGGCACAAATGCCTTTTAGTAGTATGTGATATAGGTACAGACACAGAGAGAAATGCCCTTTAGTACCCCTGGACCCCCAAATCCCTGACTCCCCACGCCCTGAACCCCATTTTCAAACCCCACCCCTGGACCCAACCCTCACCCCCTGGGGGAGGGGGACAAACATAGGTATATATACAGGCACAAATGCCCTTTAGTTGCACCCTTGATATAGGTACAGACACAAAGAAATAACCTTTAGTACCTGCCAACCCACAGCCCTGGACCCCCCCCAGGGGGTGGGAGGTGGGGTAATTTGGTGAGCCCTGGACCCCACCTCCCAACCACTGGGGGGACATGATAGATAGGTACATACAGAGGCAGGCACAAATGCTCTTTAGTAGTATGTGATACTTGATATCGGTTCTAGAAATTAAGATGTAAACGTTTTTTATTTATTCTAGATTTTTTGGGATATACTTTCTCCTTAAATTTCAAATATTAAACTACAGTGGATGGACATTAAATAATTAAATGATTTTTATCAAGTAAATTTATTTTATTCAAACTTTTCAAAAAATCTAGTAGCAAACTAGTCTAATAACCCTTTTGGGCAACTCGCCAGACCTTAACCCGATCGGCAATTTATAGGCGGCCCTAAAAAAAGAATTTTTCAAAGATAAAATAGTTACTAATAAAAGGGACTTGATAGAAAATATTATTAAAGTATGGCACAATTCACTGCACTTCAAAAAATGCATTGCCAGCCAGCATTGCTGCAGGGGTATACAAAATCTGATTGCTCGAAAGAGAGGATTCACGAAATATTGAAATTGTATTTTGAATTGTATTTATATTGTCCTAAGCTAATAAACCTATAAAGATTACAATTGAAACGATATTTTAAGTTCAATAGTTAGCTAAACCCTTAAAAACGTATGAAAGATATATTTTTTTTCAAATGAATATAATAATTTGGCCACCCACTGTATTTCGGCTTCTACTTCTGAATCGTCTTGAACTTTTAGAATCATTCAAATTATCTTTCTTTTGAAATCGAAATACATAGCCTGAGAAAATTTTTTAATTGATAATCATTGGTTATATATACAGGTTGTGAAACTATGATGCTGGGGCTTTTCTCACTTTTGAAGACATGCAATGAGTACAATTTAGTTGAACCAAGAACCTAATAAGGTACGAAAACTGAGGCCACAACCGTCTAGTTTTTCAGACCTATATAATACCGTGGGATTACAATTTAAAAATAATATATAAATTTTTTATTTTTATTCTATAAATATCTGTTTCAAGGTCCCTTATGTCAAAAAAAGAAAAATCCTTATGCCTCCTCTACACTATCAAGCCAATGAAGTGGGTAGAAGGGGCTTGGCTTGTATTGACCGATATTGGTTGACGCTGGCAATTAGATTGGCGATGTTTGGTCTTCGGAGCGGTTTTTTCGACACATCAAAGAGTGCCAATGTTGAGCAACAAAAGTGCGCAGTGGCTAGGTGGCGTTTCCACAAGCCCGTCGACATTCCCTCAACTCTTGGGCCACTGTGTGAAGGCTCCGTCAAATCAACTCGTTTTACTGGCCAACATCTTTTGCTCATGTTCGGCCATAGTGTAGATGAGACATTATATTTCGCTACTCCAGAACAAGACTGTTCTAACTCAAAAAAATGCGATTTTGACTTTTTTGAACGAATTATCTTAAAATTGCCTCAATCATCTCAGTCACACATGGGAGACGGTGCGTTTCTATTGTGCAATAGTGGATTATTGTGTGATAAACCAACAGTAAGTAACTATTTTATTTCATTCAATGGCTCTGTTTTGAACGGTAAATTAACTTATTTCCCAGTAGTGAAGTTAATTTTCTCATTAATATATCAAAGAATAATTAACACATTAACGAGAATTGTTTTTGATCGCGCTTTTTTAAACAAGATAAATATATATCGCGAGACTACTGCTGGTTGAAGCTATTGGAGTCTGCTGAGTCTCCAGCATCATTTCGCGATTGGCCCGCATTACACTAATTAATAGCAAACGCCTAACATACGTGTTAACAGATCGGGCGCTCTGAACTGGGAGATTGAATATATAACATCTCAGATTTCAAATTCATTTGGTGATCCATATCAGTGTTTGATATAAAAAGTGTCATGCGGCGAAATGATGCTGGATTATAGCCAAATGGATCACATCTTTTTCATTCTCTCTTGGTCCAGACTTAAGACTCAGCAGACTCCAATAGCTTCAACCAGCAGTAGTCTCGCGATATATATCTTGTTTAAAAAAGCGCGATCAAAAACAATTCTCGTTAATGTGTTAATTATTCTTTGATATATTAATGAGAAAATCAACTTCACTATTTCAAGTTAGAAATATATAAATTCGGATATTATTTTCACTTAATATTTGACAAAAATCATCTGCATTCGATTCGCGATCGAATCAAATACAGGAAACTATGATTATTTATTTTCCAGTAGATTATTCTCTTCAATAAAGAGCCATTGTCACAATAGTTCAGTTTTGCACTAGAGAATGATATGGAAAAGTTATTTACTGTTGGTTTATCACACATTATTAATTCACTATTCATAAATATTTCGGTGTACGAAAGAAACATCTTGGACTTTTGCCCATAAATTAAGCATAAAAAATAATAGTATAGAGAGAAGGAAAAACCTCTGGAAATCTATAGGGTAGTTCTATGATTGTGATGATTCGTGCAAAATTTCAACAATCGGATAACGCAGGCTATGGATATCAAAGGAAGGGAAAAGAAGAAACTTTAATCGGTCTCCTGAAAAATCGCTTTTTTTGAGTTAGACCCGTCTTGTTCTGGAGTAGCGATTTGTTGAGTGGATATTGATGGATCAGTCCAAAATTCAAAAAAGAAGATAATTTAAACTATCTTTTTATTTTAAATTTAACGTTTTTGTCCCGAGGGTAGCAGAATTTTTATACATTGAAGGAGACAATAAAAGAGTGTGGAATAAATGTATTCCTGTGAATCAATTATAATAGACTGATGAAGAGGGCAAAGCCCTCGAAACCATAGTCTCGTTATAAATAAAATTTATAATTCCAGCAGAAAACACACTCTTTTATTGTCTCCTTCAATATCTTTTTATTAAACAAAGGAGTTTTTAAAAGGGTTGTAGTGGTGTTTCACAAATAAAATAAAAATAAAAATATTTTAAAAATTGCAGGGGAGTGGACAAAAAAATCAAACAACAGAGCTAGTTATTCAATTTACCAGACGTTTCGTCACTTTATTGAGACTTCATCAGTGGCTCATTCAATATAACTCTGTCAAAAATCTCTCAACTATAAGACGGCCAGCAACGAACATTTTCCATTAAAACACAATTAAAACATTTAAAAAACAATATTAGATCTTATATTATAGTTGAGAGATTTTTGATAAGCCACTATTGGATGAGCCACTGATGAAGTCTCTAATAAAGTGACGAAACGTCTGGTAAATTGAATAACTAGCTCTGTTGTTTGATTTTGTCCACTTCACTGCGATTTTTAAAATATTTAATAAAATATGGACGCGAGTGATGAAATACTAAAAATAAAAGTTTCACTATAAACCAAGACCGCTTTCCCTAAATGTTTTCTTTTTATTCATAAACCGACGTTTCGGAGGTTATTCCCTCCTTCTTCAGTGTTTTGAAAAGTCAGTGAAGGAAATTCAATGTGACATTCCCCTCTTGTCTCCTCTCTCAGTGGCAATAACAATAATATATCGTATTTCATTCTCACTGGAATTTAATGTAGTCTTCTTTTTTTGAATTTTGGACTGCCTCATCAATATCCACTCAATTCACTTATCAGTCCGCCTCAAAAATTATTTCAATATTATTATATTTGTTATCAATTTTCTGGCTACACCAATATTTCTATGAAATCACGAAGATAAACTAATGGTCAAAAAAAATAAAAACTCATCGTCTTTTTCGATCTTTAATTCAATTTTATTTTTTAGTATGTATATTATTTTAATTCTTGTTCTACTTAGAATTCATTTATATTATTAACTACTATATCGCATTAGATGAAGGAGGAGGTATCTGCCAAAGTTGGATGCGCAGGGTTCAATAAAACACCCTGAATAAAGCGTTTCGGCTTGAATTTATTTGGCCATCTTCAGTTAATTGGGAGTTATACACACATTGCGGCACAAATATGTGATTGAACTTAGCCTTGTCAAAAATAATAATTGTACCTTCATGTAAATTTATACTGTGTCTACGCCAAAGTTTCAAAAGTTTCAGAGATGAATTTGAAAAATATAAAATTAAGGTCGAAACGTTTTATTCAGGATGTTTTATTGAACCCAGCGTATCAAACTTTGGCTGATACCTCCTCTTTCATCTAATACAGTTCCATCACAGCCACGAACTCTAACAACATAACTTCTATATCTCCAAAAGAAATAAAATTCACAAAATAAAATTTTTGTAGTTTTTGGGGGTTTTTTTTGACCTGCAGTGTAGAAGTTTTAACTAATATTTGAAAATATACATTAAGGTAGTTGTTCCGCCAAATAGGTTTTCTTAGGATTTTTTTGAAATTTAGACAGATTATTATTTAAATACTTCTGCATCGATTGGTGGCAAAACGAAATTTATGAACAATATAGTTCCGGAGATATTAAATTTCAAAAATGGAGTTTTTCAGACTCTTATACATTGCACTTTACGGGATATGGGAAAGTTTACATACATATTTAATTATAATTAAGAAACTCTTCTTACCATTGTTTTAAAAAACTAAACCAACATTAAACAATAACCAATACATGTTTTAAGACAATTTTGATTCATAGTTACAACACAGTTTCTGAGATAATAATGAATAAATAATTAAAAATGTATAAAAAAAATTTACACTAAAAACAATTTGGCAACAGAGCATTTATTTAACCAGCGAAAGATGTATAAAGCGCGCATGCGCTAGATTTTTTCAAAATTATAATTTTCATAAGGTGTAACATAGTAGGCGTTGATTACATTTGATAAAAAATAACAAAACGATTTTTATAGAAATAAATCGACCTTTAAAATGTATTTTATCTGTCATTTTAATATAAAAATATTCAATCTCTTACAATGGTGCCAGATTTGTCAAACGAGCACGGGATTGGCTAGAATCGGTACATAAACAGCAAAAAGTTTTGTGCTTATGAATTACGAATCCTTATTGTCTGTTCTATATACTCTAGCATTAACTTTTTACTAGTATTGTCGCGAAACAACTACCTTAAAGTATTGTTTTATCAAAAACTTTAATAAACTTTGAACAACTAAATAAATACTCAAAAATTTATAATCTCGGATATATATCAAAATTTTTCAGATGGTCTAGTCAAAAAAATGGTAACAGACACAAATTTAATTCCGAAATGGATCATGTAATGGAAATTCATCCCCCGTATGGGGGTTACCTTTTTATTAGATTTGATATTGGTGAAATAATCGACCAAAGGAAATGTGAGATCAATCCTAATGAATCTGCACCTGAATTAAAAAACAAACTCTCCGTACTAGGCGCCGAGCTTTTAGTTGATGTTATTCAAAAATTACCCATTTGCTTAGATAATGCCAAGCCTCAACCAACACAAGGAATATCTTATGGTACAAATTATCGTTCCTCTCATCAAATTATATCATATACTACATGATTTTTTTTAATTTAAATATTTTTTTTTTAGCTCCTAAAATCACACCTTCTCTTTCTGAAATACTTTGGAGTGAAATGTCTGCAATGAGAATATATAATCTTCACAGAGCTTTAAGAGAAAAATATCCCACATCTACTTATTTTAATGGGAAAAATGTAAAGTTTTATGAACTCTTTTTAACTTCTCAAGTGAAAAATGGTAATCCAGGACAAATAATTTATAATTATAAATCAAAAACTATCTATGTTGTATGTAAAGATTATAATTTAATTTCTGTAGACCAAATACGTGTAGAAAATAATAAAAGATTGAATCCTCAAGAATTTTATAATGGATATTTAAGTAAATTACCAAAAGAAAAGTGGGTTTTTAATTTTGATTGAAAGTCTTGAATATAATACATATTTTAAATAGTATATATTATTATAATTTTAATGTGAAATATTTTTATTTAATAAAATAAATTATATTATGTTAATAGTGTTACTATATTTTTTTCCCTTAAAATTTTTATACTACTAATAATTAATAATATTTGGGGATCGCTTGGTGTCTTTTCTATGCGAGACATTTTAAAATTAATATAATTTTAATTTGGATAATATAAGAACAATGCTTTATGGTAGTTTACATGATAAAATATTTTGTCTCCTAAAAATTTGTTTCGAATCTGTTCATTGCGCCGTCCTTTGGGCCTATTCTCGTAAATTAAGTAAGTACAGGGTGGGGCATAATTCTAGCCCTTTCGACCAAACTCAACCAAATTTTGTATATTAAATTGAAAGTTTTTGTGCCGAGAGTAGCAGAATTTTTATATATTGAAGGAGACAATAAAAGAGTGTGTCTTCTGCTTCAGCCCTCGAAACTATAGTCTCGTTATAAATAAATAAAATTTGTATATATTATCTGTGGGCCTCAAAAAGGCTAGAAATGTAGAAACTAACCACCCACCCAAAATGGGGGAGGGGGTCAAAAAATGAAAATTCTAGCCCTTTTGACCAAAATCAACCAAATTTTGAATACATATTCTGTGGACCCCCAGAAGGCTCGAAATGCAAAAACTAACTAAATTTTGTATACATAGTTTGGATGAAAGGGCTAGAATTTTCATTGTTGACCCTTCCCTCAATTTTGGGTGGTTAGTTTTTGCATTTCTAGCCGTCCGGGGATCCACAGAATATCTATACAAAAATTTTCACGCTCTCATGCACAACTGGACAATTTGCTGTGATCTGGAAAAGAGCAGGAATCTAACCAATTAACAAAAGGGGGATTCTTTAAATATAGCTAATTATTTATCGCCCGATCGCTATCAATTCGGTTTTTGTAAAATCATGGAAAAGATAATTAACGAGCAAGTTCTTCGGCATTTAGAATCTAATAAACTAATCCATGATAGGCAATACGGCTTTACAGCTGTCGGCGATATTATAGCATACTAGTATATAACTCATAATATATTTCAAACTCTCTCGACAGTAAATCAATCAAAAGAATAGAAATAGCTTTATATTCATGCACCCGTTATGTCTTAAACCTAAAAGCTCGTATCCATCTTTCTGATCAAGATAAAAAACTGATTCTATACACCCATCTATCTCAATTTTACGCTTGCCGATGTTATGTGTTTATTTATAAGCTATTAAATTCTGATAAACTCATTTGTTCGTCTTGGAAAATCTATTTGTCGTCAGTCGCTCCACCAGGTAGGCATGTGCACCATAAAACAAAATATTTCTTTGATTCCTTCAAATTGGTGGATGCAAGGCTTTGGAATGAACTTCTGGCCATGTGAATCTGTCTCTAGGAGCTCTCAGGTCTTCTTTCTTTATGGATTCCAATAACTAATATTGCTTACTCTTATTTCCTTTGTCTTTGAGACCCTCTTCACACTAGGCAATTCCCAGGCGATGCAACGGAAACTCGAGTATCGTCAATTTGAGTTGCCTGTGGGTAGGATAGTCACAGGCGACTTAGTACCACACACTGAGAATACTCTAAAGCAGTGATCTCCAAACTTTTTGACTTCGTACCCTTATGACGAAAATAATCATAACTTATACACCCCTCCCGTGTGTGTGTCAAAAATAATTATTTTTTTTTACGTAATGAACGGAAAAATTTAGAAAATCAAGTTATTTTTTTATTTATGTATATATTTTAAATGAAACAACATGCAATTGATAAATTACAATAGGACATAAAGTATTTTGAAGAGAAATGTGGCGTACGCTCTAGAATTTTCTGCGTACCCCACTTTGGAGATCACTGCTCTAAAGGGATTCAGTCTGCCTCTAGCCGCTCAACTGTTTGGCTCTATTCATTAAGGCCATGTTTCCCTCAAGGACAGGAGACTCACAAGAGACTCAACTGACGGGCGACCTTCCTGGCAAGTTACGTCAGACTGTTAGAATAGGTGTCCAATGGGAATTGCTTCGTATGGGTCTCCCCACTACTCAACATTGGAAGTGGATTCTAAGATATTCTTAGAGGATAATCGAATTTTCGTTGCATCGCCTGGGAATTGCCTAGTGTGAAGAGGGCTTTAATTAATTCCTATCCTCGCATCCTTCGTCCTTCCAAAATCCCCACTAAAGTCCTCTCTCAAACATCCTAAAAAACTGGGGGTTTTCCTGAGCATTTTCCCAGATAAAAATAACCGAAACCCCCGATACTCTTCCTAATAATCAATAGACTAAAATTTCCCAAATGCTTAATGTATAAATAAATTTACGATTAGCCATATCGGCAATGCCCTTTGTAAGGCAATGTATGATTATTTTCATTTCACTCTATAAATAAAAATCCCACATGTCTTGGGATGAAACTGTATATTTATTGTATCAAATCTGCTCAATAAAAAAGACATTATCAAAAAAAAAGGCTTTAATCTTTCTCTACTATAAGTTTTATCCCACCCACTATATTCACCAGACATTACTCCTTCTGATGTCCACTTGTTTCGATCAGTGGGGCATGCATGGCCTGTCTGAGCAGCACTTCACATCATATGAAGTACCAAAAATTGGGTCGATTCGTAGATAGCTTCAAAAGATGAAGCATTCTTCCGAAGCGGTATCCGTATGCTGCCAGAAAGATGGAAGAAAGTAGTGACCAGCGATGGAAAATACTTTGAATGATACATGTGTAAGCAATTTTTTTCATTAAAGCCTCAAATTTTGGGGAAAAACGGCGGAAGCAAAGTTGTACACCTTCTAATTGTTTTTATTGGTATAAACTCTTTTTAAATTTTAAATTCAGGTAAAAATTTTTAATCGCAGCCAAAATAAAACAAAATTGAAATAAAACTTAATTTATATTTTTACCAACGTTTACACCGGCTATGGCCATCATCAAGACGTATCACTGGCCACAAAGTTTTGAATGTAATTGCAATTAAAAATAAAATTAATATACACGGAGGTTCTTTCCTTGATTCTTTTAAATCCTGAAGAAGGAGGCACGATCCTTCGAAATGTCGAATTTTTTAAGAGAATGAAATTCATATTCTAATAAATTATTTTATAGAATTTTTTTTTTTTTTTTAAATTTTATTAAACCAATTATTTTACATGAATTAATGTAATTGTATTTAGCTTCGACTCCGGAGATTACTTCTCCGCCATCGACTGTCCTTGATCATCTTTTTAGTCCTTGTTTTTAATAAGAGGAAAAATCTAATTAGATAAAAAACCTCTTTTCCGATAATTATTTCAATTCCATTATTCTTCCAATCAAGTCGATTGGTCCAATCCTCCAATCCTCATCCCTCTTAATTAAATTTTTTTTATTTTTTTTTATAAATTTTTATTAAACCAATTATTTTACATTAATAATGTATACATTGTATTTTGCTTCGATTTCCGGAGATAACTTCTCCACCATCGAGTGTCCTTATTTATCTTTAGTCCTTGTTTTTAATAAGAGGAAAAATCTAATTAGATAAAAAAACCTCTTTTCCGATAATTATTTTAATTCCATTATTCCCCAATCAAATCGATTGGATTGAATTCAATCTTCCATCCGACCTTCTCCTCCCTCCTTTAATTCAATTAAATTAGCAAATTCTAAATATAATAATATTTGTATTGATCTATTAGTGGAATTTAAAATAAAAAAAAACAATAAATTTTATTAAAAGAAAATTGAAAAAATGTAATTATAACATTTTTATTTAAACAACCACCTGTGAATAATTATTTCAATTAACAAAAAACCCATAAAAAACAATTTAGCCGAAGATGTGACGGTGACAGATCGAATTGTCAACCCAAAAACCCCTAACCCGTGAATTTCATACAAAACGTTAGAGCCGTTTTCAAGAAACCGATTCTATATATATCATGGACAAAATTTGCGGAACAACAAAAAAAGCTATTATTCGATTTAAAGCGACTCTAATCTTTTGGTTTCTTTATTAATTTGTTAAAATATTATTTTTAAATTTAATTTTATTTAATAACTCACATAAATATTGATTTTTCCTCAAATCTCACATTTTATTTAAATTTTATGAAATTTATCTTTATAAGGTACATTATATCAAATTGCTTATTCGCTTAGAATTACATGTTTTTTTTAAACATTGATTGAACAAAGTTGATTTATTATTAAATTTGGCTCGTCAGACATTAAACTCGACATTAAATGCAAAATGACGGACCTGAGCGAAGTTGAGTTCGCCAGAGGTGTTACGTTAATTGAAAACAGCAAAATGGCATACCAAGAAGTGTTTGAAATGATTGGTGTATCGAAATCTACTATACAACGATATCGCAACATTGTGCAATACAAGAGACGTGAAGGGCAAGTTAGAAAAAGGGCTACATCCACTAGGGACGATAGATTTCTTGTTAGCTCTGCTCTGAGAAATCGTGCCCATACCGGAAGTGACATCCACAATCAACTGAAAGAAGTGAGACAGGTGACAGTGTCACTTAAGACAGTTAAAAGAAGACTTAACGAAATTGGATTATTATCGCGAAGACCGGTCAAGGGTCCCCTTTAGAGATACGTCATCGAATAGAGCGTCCACAATTTGCAAAAAATCATGAGAATTGGTCTGAGATGAATTGGAGCCTTGTTTTGTTCACACACCAATCAAAATTTTGTCTGAAGCCAGGCGCAATGTAAGATTCTTCCGCGGACTGCTTTCGGTGGCGGCTATGTTATGGTTTGGTCTGGCATTTCTTTGGGGGCATCTACGAAATTACACATGGTGGAAAATGGCTCAATGAATGCTGAAAGGTATATTTCAGACATTTGGGAAGATTATGGAATGCCTTTCGCACCATACATTGGCGACCAATTTATTCTAATGCACGATAACGCTCGCCCTTACGTAGCTCAGAAAGTTTGTCGCTATTTGTCAGCAGTAAATTTGTCGACAATGTATTGGCCTGAACGCTCTCCAGATTTAAATCCTATTGAGCATTCCTGGGTCATGTTTGGAAGACCATTGAAGAAGAGATCTCTAACTCCTGTTAACCTGAGGAACTAAAAAATGCACTTCTTGAGGAAGCGTATCAAATACCTCAAAAATTCATTGATGTGGGAAATTAATTGTTTAATTAAGTATTTAATTTAGTGAATTATATTGATTTCTGTTTAAGATCATATGTTTGGCAAATGTGTGGCTGGCTTCCTGCCCTTGTACGGTGGGAGGCCGCTCTCTTTCTTCTTAGCCGGGTATTGTCCCTAAGATCTTTATGTTCAGGCTAAAAGCATGTAATAAATATTATTATGACAACTGGTGTCGGCTGCCACTCATATGCATGTGTGTATGTGTATGTGTTGCTGCTGAGGGTAATTTGAGTTGCAACTGGAAGCCAGTTAGTTGAAAACGAGTGTGTTGGTTAAGACGACATGTTTGTCGATGTGCTAGCTTATAGTTGATAGCAATTGTACGACGTTAATTTTAAGATGATGTGTTTTAAGATGTTTTAACGATGACCCCCTAGACACGAAAATGTATTACCCCCCCCCTTTTTTTGAAAATAAATATATATTAAAGAGTAAATAAGTGTATTATTTCACCCCTATGAGCCAAGGGAGTAAAACCCGCCCTCTACATTGATAACACAATTAAGAGCAAGCCTAGGAGAGTTAAATGTGTTATCAGAGCCAGGGGTGGGAATACAAATTATTAAAACAATTTAAATTTTTTATAAAGAAAAAAAATACAGTCAAACATTAAATCACTTTTTATTTCAGATATGACATATTTTTTAATTTTAGATTATTTTAAAATTTTGCAATTTGTTAATTAATGTCAAAATTAGTACAAAATTATCAAAATCACTTAAAAATATATATATATATTTATTAGGGTGACCCTTATTTTGGGTATTTTCGAATTTTTACGCTCGCAGGGGCTCATAAGGTTCGAAATAAATAAAAAAAATTTCTTCCAAGTTTCAAGTCCCTTTCTCAATTTTAACTTGTTCCTCAGAGAGATGCAAAGTTTCCCATCTAAATAACATGGGGTTTTTGGCATTGAACGATCAATTTTTTATTCCGGCCAAAGTAATATTTCAAAAAATTTAAAACTCAGTAGACTTTACCCTTATAATTGTAGCTATCCTTCAGAGTTTTTCAGATTTTTAGTTATTATAATTTTGGAGTTACAGCTAGATAAAATACTGCCATATCTTAGTGTTAGTAATTTATAGACTCCAAAATTATATTAGCTACAAATCTGTAAAAATTCTCAAGGGTAGCTACAATTATAAGGATAAAGTCTACAGAGTTTCAAATTTTTTAAACAATTGCTTTGGCCAGAATAAAAAGTTGATTTTTCAATGCCAAAAACCCCATGTTGTTTAGATGAGAACTTACATCGCTCTGAGGCACAGGTTAAAATTGAGATAGGGGTTGAAACTTGGGGATATTTTTTTATTAATTTCGAACCATATGAGCCCCTGCGAGCGTAAAAATTCGAAAATACTCAAAATAAGAGCCACCCTAATCTATATATATAAAATTAAGGTTTTGTCTGTACATTGCTCCAAATCACGCCAAATTTTGGTTGCACACGTTTCAAGCAAAGTTATGAACGAAAACACCCTCAACAAAATTCCTGTCTGTTTCAGTGGTATCCGCGAAAAGTTGCTCACGATTCACGTCAAAACGGCTGAAGCGATTATTATGAAATTTCATATTTCTATCAGATGTCTTCTAACTTACGTTTTTAGCTATATAACGTTTTGATATTTTGACCCCGAAGGGGGCGCACGAATGAAAATTATCAAATAACTCCTAAACTATTAACCCTAAGGCAAATTTTATGATAAACAAAGTTGTAGGGGATGTGATTTCTGACAACGTGCTGGGTGGGTTTGGGGGTAGGGGTGAGGGTGGGGTTCGTGGGCTGGGGGTCCAGGGGGCGTGCCTTGCAGCTAGTATTTATATAAAACAAGCATATTTTTCAGGCTTTTTTTCCAAGTTCCGCAAATTTTGTCCATGAGTGTATATACCTATACAAGAATTGTTCGTTTAATATAATAAGAATAATAAAGTCTTCGAAGTAATATAAGTGAAGCTAATATAAAGCGTCTAAAAATAAAAAAACCTAGTATTTTTCTATAATCTTATCCGTTGTTGATAAGCTCTGATGTCTGGACATTGACATTATAAGCGCTCACTCAAAACTAGGACAAAATATTTAAATTAATTAAAATTATGTTGTTTTTTTTAATTAATCATTTCACTAATTGAATATAAATTATTTTAATATGGTATAAATATAAAATGGATCGAAAGATATAATGTTGAATTAAAACGAGCGGTACATATATTAGATATACAGACCTAAATATAATATAAAGAATACGTCATTTTTTACTACTATCACCGGTCTTTATAAAATATTAATCTATACAAAATGACTAATGAGTTACTCATGCTAATGCTAATGGCCATGAATTGGACGAACACAAAGCAGTTGATTTTGCTTTAGAACAAAAAACGCGAATCCTTTTGTTCTGAGAGTCTGCAGATGTTATGTCATTTTGACAGTTGCGATTTTTATTTTAATGTAGAACAGATCAAAAGCTTATGAATAAATTATCAATTTGTCTTCTAGATTATAATAATTATTTTATTTAATGAACATACGATAATTATTAAGATGATAAATGAAGATGCAAATAATTTTGAAGAAATTTTACCTAGAGGTAATTATTTTAGGTTCATGTTTTTTAATATTTTGTGAATTATGCTTAAGAGATTCTGAAATAGAAACCATTGTAGAATCCTTTATCTAGAGTTAAATAAAGCTGACGTTTTGGGCCATTATTTTCGCATATTCAGAGCTTGTCATGTCAAAACAATAAATATTTTTATTTCTCATATTCAGACCTTGCAATCTCAAAACAATGAATATTTTGTATTTGAAATGTTTGCCTGTTTAATGGAATAAAAAACTCCCATTATTTAATTGTCTTTATAAAATATAATGTTATTTGGGTTTAATATTCCATCAATATATGATCGGATCAGAATATATCCTAATTTTTTTGATTATTTATGTCCATCGATTAAATTAATAAGATGTTGTAGGGAAATAAGGACAATAGCTTATGCAAATAATTTTTATTTTTTGCCAACGTTTCGTCAACTTTGTTGACTTTCTCAGGAGCTCAAACAAATTAACTTCTTTGCATATTTGTCATTTTATAAATATTCATTCTTAGCATGCATATAGGGTCATTCATCACCCAGATTGAAAATATTTTCCTATTTTTAAATCTGTGTGATGACTAGCCTATATGTGTTTGCTAAGAATGAATATTTATAAAATAACAAATATGCAAAGAAGTTAATTTGTTTGAGCCCTGAGGAAGTCAACAAAGTTGATGAAACGTTGGCAAAAAATAAAAATTATTTGCATAAGCTATTGTCCTTATTTCCCTACAACAACTTATTAATATATCCTAATCTTTTGTTAGTGTTTCTTTATTTCTATCTAGCCCCACAGTCAATAGGAATTAATTTTTTTCTAATTTATTAAAATAAAAATGTCTATTCTTTTGAATCAGCTAACTCCTAAAATGAATCATCAGCTTTCTTTAAAAAACTGGCTAAAGAAATGATCTTTTAATGGACTATTATCTGCCAGTCCAGAATAATAAAAAGAAATACAATTTCCATATAAAAGACTAATTTGCATGTCATTTTTAATCCTTTTTAAAAGTGATGTTTTGAAGGATCCTCCCTCCTTCATTAACCCTTTCAAATTATTATAAATTGAAAGTTTCTTTTTTGCCGAGAGTAGCAGAATTTTTATAAATTAAAGGAGACAATAAAAGAGTGTGTCTTCTGGTGGAAAAATAAATTTTTAAATTTATTTATAACGAAATTAAATTAAAAAAATTATATTTCCAGCAGTTGTGCGGCAGCCTTAAATAGCCTGTTCAAAAATAAAATTCTCTCAAGGAAACTTAAAATCTACATCGCCATTATTCGACCGGTGGTGCTCTATGAGTGTGAGACATGGACCATGACCCTATCTGATCAGAAAAATCTAATGTCCTTCGAAAACAAGATCTTGAAGAGAATAAGCGGAATGATTAGAGATAGTGTTACCGGCGAATGGAGGTTTAGAAGTGCAAGGGAAGTGAGAGAATTAACAGGGCAGCCTTACATCACGAGCTGTATAAGATCACGAAGGCTGGCTTGGGTGGGACATGTGGTGCGTGCTGATGAAGATCGAGCTATCAGCAAGATTTCCGAAGCAAAACCGATAGGAAGAAGACCACCAGGTAGACCACGGCAAAGATGGATGGACAATATAGCCAGAGATCTTGAAGAGTTGGGTGCTCAAGGAAATTGGAACTCTATAGCACGGGATAGGACAAAATGGCGAGGCATTATAGAGGAGGCTAAAACATTGGAAATGTTCGTCTACAGGAAGTAAGTAAGTATATTTCCAGCAGAAGAAACACTCTTTTATTGTCCCCTTTAACCCTTTCAAACCCTCAAGAAGAAGGTTGTAAGCATCCTTTGAAACATCTGTTTTAGAAAGGATTGAAAACAATTTAAGTCTTATTTGAAAATTGTATTTCTTTTTATTATTTTGGGTTGCAACAACATCAAATTCCATTGATATTTATCAGCCCGTCTCTAAGATAATTCTTTTATTATAAAAAAGTTTTTTTGCCCAGAATACTAGGTACTAGATCTGTTTAAATTATAAGAATAAATCTTAAGACAGTGGCGGATTTGATCGCGATAACCGTAATTAGGCCTTAACTAGGCCCGTAATTATTTTCCGCCTTTCTTGTAACGTCAAAGTATGTAATATATATATAGACATATGTTTCGACACCGATTTTCAAAATAAAGATCATTAATTTGTACATATTAATGACAAATTTACTTCAATCGAGGGGTGAACCGCGATTGGAATTAGGTGTACACGGTCTTTGGAATTACTTGGAATTATTTTGGAATTCATTAGATAATCTATTGTCATTTATTGTCTTCTACTTGGAAATGAAAGTGGAAGTGGAAGTAGGTGTACACGGTTTTAGGTCGCGGTTCACCCCTCGCTTGTATGTATATGTATGTGTTAATTTTTAATTGGATCAACCATAGGATATATTTTTATAAGGTAAATTTACTTTTCTTTGTTTTTTTTGTTAAATAATTTTGATTTTTTAGAAATTTCTGATACTAAGAGATTAATAAAAACTAGATATGTTTTGGCGTTCTTTGGTTTTCTTGGGATTGCAAATGTATACATGATGAGAGTTAATTTATCTGTAGCCATTGTAGCTATGGTAAATAATTCTGCTGTTCAACCGAAATATAATAATAAATCCAATGATATTTGCCCATTAAGTGATGATACTCCTTCAAATGCTCTTGTAAGTGTAATTTTATTTATTTATTATTTATCTTCTAATATTTTTAAAGAATTGTAATTTTTTAGACATTCGACGGTCCATTTCAATGGGATGAAGTAACACAAGGAATTATTTTAGGCTCATTTTTTTATGGTTATGTAGTAACACAAATTCCTGGAGGTCGGTTAGCTGAATTATATAGTGCAAAAATTGTTTTTGGGACTGGAGTTGTATTAACTGCTCTTCTCACTGGTTTTAGTCCACTTGCAGCGTATTTAGGAAAAGGGATCTTTATCTTTGTAAGGATAATAATGGGACTAGCTGAGGTAAATATGCGTTAAATGAAAGTAAGCTGAGAAAAATCGAAAATGTTTCAATGAACTAACTCTTTGGTTTCGAGATCAATTATCTGGAAATGTTTGACCACTTATGATAAAATTGAATTAAAATTTTCTAGTATTTTCACGATGTTTCGGCTCCTATCTGCAGGTGTTCTCTCTATTCCAAGAGACTTGATTTATTATAAATTCTTGAAACGGCTTCAAAAGTAGAGTCCGAAACATCGGGATTATACTATAAAACAGGGGTGTTTAACCTTTTGCAACTGGGCCACATGGTAAATTTTTTGAAAGCAGGCGGGCCGCATAAAAAGTCAACTACATTTAAAAATTTAGTTCTATTTTGAAAATGAAAAATACATTGTATATGTAATGTATGTGTTACGGCTAATATGCAAATTTGGATAGTTTATAAACTAACCAAACCATTGGCTATTTTGATAGGAAACTCAATTTCCACTAAAATAGCAGCTAGTTTTCAAACTAACCAAGAGCCTTGGCTAATTTACTTGAAATTATTGAGAAAACCAAAATAGCGGGTTAGTTTATAAACTATCCAATGCAGCCTGGCTAATATGAAAACCATAATTTCTAGTAACACAAAATAGCTAAACCTTTGGCTAGTTTATAAACTAAACACCCTCTTGTTATTTTTTACCATGTATTTTATATAACTATCGTTGGTGCGCCCGCCATACACTCAAAAACATTTCTTACTATTAAAATATCTAAGTATATTGTACTTATTTGAAAATATTTTATTTTTTTAATAATAAAAAATTTAAATCAAAAGTTTGCATTTTATTCATCTCTAATTCATCAAATAAGAAATGCCATGATACCATTACCATTAAGCCTAGTTAGTTTATAAACTAGCCAAAGGTTTGGCTATTTTGTGTTACTAGAAATTATGGTTTTCATATTAGCCAGGTTCCATTGGATAGTTTATAAACTAACCCGCTATTTGGGTTTTCTCAATAATTTCAAGTAAATTAGCCAAGACTCTTGGTTAGTTTGCAAACTAGCTGCTATTTTAGTGGAAATTGCGTTTTCTATCAAAATAGCCAATGGTTTGGTTAGTTTATAAACTATCCAAATTTGCATATTAGCCGTAACATATATATTATAATCTTGGTATGCAATGTGATGTGGTAACGAACTCGAACTTAATTTGATTTTTGAAATTGCTGTTTTTTAGTATGTCTTCTATATTCGGTGGTGAAATATGATTTTGAATTAATTTTAATTGCATTAGGATTAGAAAAATGGTGAAACACAACATCAACATTGGAATGATTTATATTTGTTATACCATGTCGCGGGCCGCAAAATATGGTGTGCCAAGCCGCAGGTTAAACACCCTTGCTATAAAGTATTAATTAGGTAATTTTCTTACTTAACCATGTTTAGTCTAATCACAGAAAACCGTCAAAAGAACCCTCAAACAAAAAAGTAAAATTGAAACATTTTCTATTTTCTGATACTAAATGTATTTATTAGAATTATCTATAAATTGTTGTTATTATTTTTTATGAATACAATAATTATAAATTCAAGGGTGTTACATATCCTGCAATGCATGTCCTACTCTCTAAATGGGCTCCTGAAACGGAGAGAAACAAATTTGCTGCATACATCTATTCGGGTAATTACTAAAATTCTAATCTATTTAATTTACTTTATTCTCAACCACATAAAAAGAGAACAATCTATTAAAAAAAAAAATTATTTTAAATGAATAATTAGAAGAAAAAGTGAAGACTTTTTCAAGACTCGGTACGCTCTTCGTAAATTTTGTAGAGAGGGGGTCGAGCTCTTACGGGCAGCTAGGGGTAGATCAAATATAACACTGTTCAAAATATATTCCTTGAATTTCAAAATATATTTTTAATTGTTTTATTGATTTATATAAATACAATACTTGATAAAAACAATCTCAATACATTTAATCAAACATCAAAACTTTTCAGAGAAATTCTCAAAGTGAGTAATTGTTAAGGAACATTAGTGTCGGTGCAAGGTGAAACATTATTTAATAATACTCGAATTAAATAAATTCTAGGAGAGTTTCACAAAAAAAAAAAAACTTATTCTTGGAGATGAGACTACCTTGAATAAGAAATATAAATATTTCTCTCTCAAAATTCCTTTTTAATCAGAAACAGTCCATATCTGACCTTTTGTTAATTGAATTTTTGTTGTTTAAAATTTGGATATTTCTAAAATTAATCTTTTCTCTAAATTTTGTTCTTTATCTAAAATTTTGTGATTGGAAAAGTCGAAATTGTGTCCCACGTTAGTTAAATGTCTACTAGCATGGTGCATTGGGAATTTTATGTTCTAATCGAGTATTTATGTAAATTCTAGATTTTACTCGTAAATACAGTTTTGCCCGTCCTTTATTTGTCCCGTCGCAATCTAAGCCATCTGCAGACTAAATTTTTTGTTTTAAGAGAGGATCTTTAATTTTTAATTTGAAAAAAAGGAATGAGAGTGAATTGGTTAAAAAATAGCATGCATATTGTGAACTAATAATATTTTCTTTATATATTTGGATAAACCTTTAATGTATAGGAAAGAGATGTATCTCAAATATTTTTAAACCGGGAGTTTTGAAGCCAGATAGCCAAAATTTATTCAGTTCTCCGCATTTGAAAAACATATTAACATTTTAGCACCAGAATGAACATTCTACGATTTTCCGTTTTTGAGTTATCTCCTGTTGGACACTTGGTCTAGAAAATGTTTTCTAGACACTAGGAGATCTTTTAGACATCTTAAAGACAATAAGAGCTGAATAAGACATCTTCTAGAGTGAGCGTGCTATCTGGGTTGTGTGGGTCAGAATAATAAATAATTACTGTATACAATTAGAAATAATCAATTTTACATTTGAAGCATTGACAATTAATCATGGGACAATCTGAAAGGGGAATATTAAAAATATATAATTATACTCTTATATGTGGATCCGTAACCTTATTTTTTTTGAAGATCAAAATATTTTCCAAAGCCATATATTTTATATACGAGGATAAGTCAAAAATTACTTACACTTTTCGTTCTACAATTTTATTAAACTAAAATAGGTGTACAACAGATACATTATTTTTTGATATAGTCTCCACCTTTAGCAATACGCTTGGTCCAGCGAGCCACAAGCTTCCGGATGCCTTCCTGGTAGAAGGTTTTCGGTTGGTCATGAAACCACTTTTGCACCGCATCCCGAACGTCCATGTCTGAGGCAAATCTCAAAGCTTCCTTGAGTGGTCCAAAGAGATGAAAGTCTGAGGGAGCGAGATCTGGACTGTAGGGAGGGTGTTCCAGGGTCTCAAAGAGTCTCAAAGTTGAGGTTCGCCCAGCTCCCTCTTTTTGTGTTACGCTCGTTCGGCCACTTTTAAAAATTTCGATCCATAAAATAACGTTTTTACAAGATAAAGCACTTTCCCCGTATTGTGACAAAAGTCTCCGGTGAATTTCAGCACCTTTCACATCTTAATTTAGAATTCCGCGGAGTGAACTCGCGAGCAAATCCACTCAACGGAATTTTTAACAAATTATAAGTAAATTTGTTTTTCTAGTATATTTATACAAATATAGAAATGAAGAATTTCTCTTTGAATTTCTTAAGATTAATTTAATTAACCTTTCACATCCTCTGACCACTCCTCGTTGCTTCTCTTTGGTGCAATCTGATAGCGGAGCTGACATGCTTATGCTGTTGTAGCTAGACGACAACTGACGCGATCGTGATTAAATTCCGCACACGTGACCACAGACGCGCCAACTTAACGCATGCGCATGCGGCCGCCTCCTTAGTTTAATAAAGTTGTAGAACGAAAAGTGTAGGTAATTTTTGACTTATCCTCGTAGTAAATTGCATTAAGAAAGGGTCAAGATGTTTATCAACCCGCATCAATAATATTGTGTTAACTGTCCCAACAATATCTAGAGAATTAAGATGTAAAATTACATTGATAAAAATTCCTTCCTTCTTTTTTAGACCTAAAGTAAAAGCGACAAAAATTAAACAGAATTAAAAATTTCAAATAATAAGTCCATCTGATATTAATTTATTAATATTAATTAATTTTACTAAAAAAAAGTGTCTTAAAAGATGTAAAAATTAAAAAATAAGTTTTTAATAATTTTTCAAGTTTCCAAATAATTAAACAATTAATGAAAAAAATAAGTTATTAAAGTTGCTTTATTAAGGAAAAACAGAGTTCGGTAGGTGGGACACCTTCTTTGCTGGACCAATTTCTGCTATTTCATCATATTAACCGTTAACAGATAATCAAAACAATTATGGAATCATCCAAAACTTGCAGGCAAAGAGAATTTAATTTGTTTTGATTATCCATGTACCGTTTAATAATTGAAATAACGGATTGATTTTGCACTCTGTAATTTTTAATTATGCTTGAATTTTGTCACTTATACTTTTATTCTAAAATAATTAGCCAGGTGAAATATGCACAAACGCTGTTTTGAATGTTATACAAATAAAAATTATAAATTTCAGGTGCTTCTTTTGGGACAATAATTTCAATGCCTCTGACGGGCTATCTCTGCAGCAAAAATCTTTGGCCATATGCATTTTATTTGTCAGGATTTATAGGCGTTATATGGTATGCATTTTGGTTATTTCTGATTTATGATGATCCCTCTACTCATCCCTATATAACTAAAGAAGAAAAATTATATATTACATCTTTAACTTCTTTCCCTCAAGTAAGTTAAGCATATCAATAAAATTAATATAATTATATATTTTTAAAAATTCTTTATATTCTAGTATAATAGCATACGATCATACTCGTATTATAATGTATGTTGATAACACCGATTCTAATTTGATAACCAAAGGAGCATATGCCCCGGCTAGTTCTGGATGGAACACGATATGCTGTTGGCTTATTCGAGCCAACTTAGGCCCAATCTTGAATCCCACGCATTGATACAAATTAAAAGGGTTATTGGCATTTGTAATTTTTTATATCTCCGATAGAATTACAACCACTATATCCCTTCAGGTTGGATGATATTCTATATAGAGAACATTCTGTAACATTTCATTATTGCATTGATTTCCTATTTTAAACATTAAAAATGACCCTATATTGCATATCTATTATCTTTTAATTATTTAATTTATTAGATTTAATGTCTTTAAATTTTAGGGTTTAGTCAGTTTACAATTTTATATACCATTTAATTATACCTCAGGAGCGAATTTATCCTTTGCTGCCCTTAAGGAGGTTCTTTCGCGACAATCCACACAAAAAGTTTTAGCCGCGTAACCACTCTATAAATATGAACGGAACTAAAATTTTGGGTTATATTTTTTAACGTGACTGTCCACTCACACTACGAAATCTCTATATGGATACACACATACTTGCCGGATCGTTTCCAAGCCATTGTACTTATATCCCCTCCACTAAAAATAATCGCCCAAATATGTTTTTTTTTGTTTTTTATCAAAACTAAGAGGTATAAAATAATAAATAATTTAAAGACATTTTTTAGAAACTTTTTAAAATTTAAAATATAAAATACTAGGTAGGTTTCACATACAAATTTTCTTTACTTTATTTAAAATGTTTCACCAAGAACCTACACCATTCTCCCTTAACAAAATCAATAATTTATTTAGAAACTCTTATAAAGGGTCCGCCAAATAACTTTCCTTTTCTAAATGCTATAAAAAAAACTACACGATCGGTCCAATTTTTAAGCACATTATCGATTGTGTGCAGCTGTATTTCACCAATGGCTTCACGAATATTGTCCTTCAAAGCGTCAATTGTCTCTGGCTTGTCGGCGTAACACTTATCTTTGACGGCACCCCACAAATAATAGTCCAACGGTGTCAAATCGCAGCTCGAGGTGGCCAAACGACATCAGCTCTGCGGCTGATAATGCGATCTTCAAAAACAGGGCACAAAACATCGAGTGTAGCTTCGGCTGTGTAGCACGTAGCGCCGTCCTGTTGAAACCAAATGTTGCCAATATCCTCCTCTTCAATTTTTGTGAACAAAAATTCGTTCAACATGGCCCGATAACGATCGCCATTGACTGTAACGGCCACTCCTTGCTCATTTTCGAAGAAAAATGGCCCAATTATGCCTCTGGACCAAAATCCGCACCAAACAGTGACTCGTTTTGGGTGCGTCGGCTTTTCAATGTATGCGTGCGGGTTTTCTGTGCCCCAAATGCGACAATTTTGCTTGTTTACATACCCGCCAAGATCAAAATGAGCTTCATCTGAAAAGATGATTTTTTTGGCAAAATCGGCATCTTCTGTAAGTCGATCGCAGGCCCAATTAGCGAAGCGAAAACGCATTGGATGGTCACTTGGCTTCAACTCCTGAACCAATTGGACTTGTATGGCGTCATACCAAGGTCTTTATGCAAAATTCGTCTCAATGATGTTCAATTGTGAGAACGACGGTGAATTGATGTTGATGGCGCTTCACGCACACTTTCTGCCACATCAGCAATATTCTCGGGTGTACGCACTGTTTTTGGCTTTTCACGCTTTGGTTTATCGATGAGGATGCCAGTTTCTTTCAATTTTTTCACAAGATAACGAACATACGGAGCTGACGGTGCTTCTCTTCTTCCAAAATCTGTACGCAATTTTCGCACACATTCTGCAACATTACCATGATTTTCAAAGTAATGTCGCAATATTTCCCAACGTTGTTCAAGCGTATACACAACCATATTCGTTCAGCGGAAGGATAAAACTAATTATCTGTCAAATCAAACATGAGCTAAGTGTTACCATTCACGAAAGAAGCACTCAGTTGAAAAAATAACGTTAGATGGCGGACCCTATATATACATATTCTCTTTTTCATTTTACACACACTTCTCACACGTTCCTTAATTTTCGGACACTGCATTATATGTATTATATGTTGAAAACGTCCTTAACATTTTTTGCAGAACCAAAACATATTCCCAGTTAGGGTCATTTGCGCTCGTGTTCTTCTATCTTATTCATTTAATTCCTCTTTTAGCAAGAAGTGTTCCATCTAGAATTGACTTTTAATTAATTTGTAGAGTTAAAAAGTTTGAAACTGAATTTGCATATATTGGTAAGTCAGGTCCAATAGCTTTATTATATCCTTGAATAGTTTTTCTGAGATCTTGCATAACCTTCAAGAATCCATACTCTCTATCCTCCATTAAGATGTCTTCTTTTGTAGCATGGTCACTGTGTCATTATGCTTTCCCCAAATTATTTATCAGTAGAAAATGTTACGCTCTAACTATCTAGATTAGTTATTTTAATGAGACATTCTCATCAGAATGCGAAACGTTTCAACACCCAATCCTGTAGACGTTTTATTAAGTTGATTGCTTATGGTTGGCGAGTGGTTAGAGACTGTCCTTTGAATCAACCCAACACGGGTTCAAGCCCGGCTCGCTGCAAATATTTGAGCGGCTATAATCTGATCTCTACATCAATTTACACACCCTTCCATACACATTCATATCTAAGTCTAATGGCCAACATTTGGCCCATAATGATAATAATGTAATACTAAGATCTCCGATTAGGTGATAAGCTTAAGGTAGTTGTTTCGCGACAATACTAGCAAAAAGTTAATGGTAGAGTATATAGAACAGACAATAAGGATTCATAATTCATAAGCCCAAAACTTTTTGCTGTTTATGTACCGATTCTAGCCAATCCCGTGCTCGTTTGACAAATCTGGCACCATTGTAAAAGATTGAATATTTTTATATTAAAATGACAGATAAAATACATTTTAAATTTCTATAAAAATCGTCTTGTTATTTTTTAACAAATGTAATCAACGCCTAGGTTACACCTTATGAAAATTATAATTTTGAAAAAAACTAGCGCATGCGCGCTTTATACATCTTTCGCTGGTTAAATAAATGCGCTGTTGCCAAATTGTTTTTAGTGTAAATTTTTTTTATACATTTTTCATTATTTATTCATTATTATCTCAGAAAGTGTGTTGTAACTATGAATCAAAATTGTCTTAAAATATGTATTGGTTATTGTTTAATGTTGGTTTAGTTTTTTATAAAAATGATAAGAAGGCTTTCTTAATTATAATTAAATATGTATGTAAACTTTCCGATATCCCGTATAGTGCAATGTATAAGAGTCTGAAAAACTCTATCTTTGGAATTTAATATCTCCGAAACTATATTGTTCATAAATTTCGTTTGTCACCAATCGATGCAGAAGTATTTAAATAATAATCTCTCTAAATTTCAAAAAAATCCTAAGAAAACCCATTTGGCGGAACAACTACCTTAATCGGAGATCTTAGGATTAAATAAAATAAATTCCCGATAAAAGCTCACAACATGACTGGGATTAGGATGGCTATAACTATGATTACTATTGAATATTCTATCAAATTTAATCATCTCACGTTAAAATTTATTGTGTAATCTTATCTAAGTTTTCTATTTCTTATAAAATTTTCAGTCACCATTAACAAAAGTTCCATGGAAAAAGATTTTGTTGAGTTTACCTGTTTGGGCCATTTTAATTACCCAAGTTGGTCAAGCATGGGCATTTTATACATTGTTAACTGAATTACCATCATATATGCAAAATGTTCTACATTTTGACATTCAACAGGTAATTTTTTTTATTTAAGTTTAAAATCTTAATAGATATAATTAATTACATAAATTTTTTAACCTTGATTTTTCACAGAATGGAATATATTCTACATTACCCTATTTGACGAATTGGCTAGCAGGATTTGGATTTTCTTGGATTGCGGATAAGTTAGTTGAAGAAAACTATTTATCCAATTTAAATTCATATAAAATTTTTAATTCTATAGGTAACCCTCTCTAATATTCTTAATGTTAAGAGCTCGGTTATGATTATTATGAACATATAATTTTAAATTACACTGCCCAACAATGAAAATGTTTTGGGCTCAAAAATACCTGATTCTTATGAATTTCCACCTGCTGAATTCAAAAATCACCATAAAAATTACCAATTAGCTCTTGTTTTGGAGATATTATCGGTCAAAACGACGATTAAGGAGGTTCTTTCGCGACAATCCACACAAAAAGTTTTAGCCTCGTAACCACTCTATAAATATGAACGGAACTAAAATTTTAGGATATGTTTATTTAACGTGACTGTACCACTCACACTACGAAATCTCTATATGGATACACACATACTTGCCGGATCGTTTCAACGCCATTGATCTTATATCCCCTCCACTAAAAATAATCTCCCAAATATGTTTTTTTTTGTTTTTTATCAAAACTAAGAGGTAAATAATTTCAATTTTTTTTAAGTTACTCCGAATATATTATTCTAACAAATATTAGTTTTTCATCAAGATGGTGAAAGTCCTTCAATGAAAAAAAAAAATAATCATCATTCCCCATCCTTTCCCTATCTACCATATGTAAAAAATGTCATTTTTAATTGCAATTATTTCATGTTTGGTATGGTATATCGTCTTCAAATTTTAACAGTGTGTTTATTATGCTTTTAATGACTTATATTCTAAGTTTCAAAGACTTCTTGCATTTGTGAAAGAACTAGCTTAAGGCCATTTTGACCTATTTTCGAGACCCATTAGATATTAAACAACAAAATTTGATATCACAATATTTTGTTGACGTAATAGAAAACAGCTTCCTCTGTGATTTTCAAATTACCAATTGTTTGTAGGTCAATTAAAACTCGAGTTATAAGTAAAAAATTAAAACTACGTGATTATAAAGGATAATAAACATATGGTCTTGGTTTTTAGTTATAACTCGAGTTCTAATTGAGCTACAAACAAGTGGTAATTTGAAAATCAAAGTGGAAGCTGTTTTCTATTACGACAACAAAATAGTTTGATTTCAAACATTGCTGTTTAATATCTAATGGGACTCGAAAGTAGGTCAAAATGGCCTTTTTCGTTGTTTTGACTGATTGTTAGGTTTACGTATACAAACTTTTGTTGAGCAGTGTTTTTTATAAAATTATTACCCTTTTGAAATGTTAATAAAATATTAATCAAAATATTTGGTATTTTATTTTAGGAAGCATCCTACCTTCTTTAGGTTTAATAATTATTAATGCATTAGGATGTAATGGAAGTGGAATTATAACAATATTTAGTTTATCTGGAGCGGTTGCAGCAGCATCATTAGCAGGGTATCAAATGAATCATCTGAAATTATGTCCTGAATTTGCTGGGACTTTGTTAGGTATTACTAATGGAATTGGTAATCTCTGTGGATTTTTGGCTCCTAATATTACTGGAGTCATAATTGAGGGACACGTAAGTGTTATGTATAAACACATATGTAAAATAAAAATAAAAATTTATTTGATCATTTTTAGAATACATTGAAAGGATGGCAATCGGTTTTTTACTTATCAGCTATTATTAATATCATTGGAAATATATTTTATGTATTATTTGCATCCGATTCATACCAAAATTGGACAAATAGAGAATTTTTAACAAATGAAATAAATGCAGATTCCGACCAAGGTATTTATTACAAATAGAGTCAGTAAATTTTATATTTTATAATTAAATCTAAATTAAATTAAATTTTACAGATTCATAGAGGATAATTTTCATTTTGAATGAAAATATATTTTAAAGAGAATCAACAACTCTGCTACTCTGGGCAAAACAAAATCTTTTCAATGAAAATATGTATATTTAAAGGAGACAATAAAAGAGTGTGTCTTCTGCTGGAAAAATACATTTTTTAATTTATATCTGAAAGTAATGGAAGGCAGCCCAAGGGTAGTGAAGAAAGAAAAAATTATCACATATCTAAATAAGGTTTCTTTATTGGACCGTCATTCTTTTCTTTTTTCTCCTTTCCTTTTAAACCAACGTTTCGCAGGATTCTTCCCTCCTTCTTCAGGGTTTCAAAGGGTCAATGAAGGAAACAATAGGAAACATTAATTTATTTTTCCAGCAGAAGACACACTTTTTTATTATCTCCTTTAATTTATAAAAATTCTGCTACGCTCGGCAAAAGAAACTTCCAATTTAATTTGAAAATATATTTATTTAATTTAAGATAATATATTATTTTTAATTAAGATATCAATAAATACAGGAGATATAAAATGTATAAATAAAAGAAATAACAAAATTATATTTCTTTAAATAAATTCTTTTATTTTGAAATAATTTTTCTATTTTAAAATATTGTAATAAGAGCAAAAACAGAATACAATAATGCACATGGATAAGCAACTAATGGTTGCTGATGTTCCATATTTAAAGCAGTAATGAATAGTTTGGAAGCTGAAAGACTACAAAATGCAATAGCTACAAGTGAGAGAGACAGTCCAGCGATTCCTTTTAAAGAAAATATTACATTTATTCCGGATAACCCTACCATTGGCAAAAGACAATATCCTAAAACTGACACAATTGTTGCAAAATAGACTCCTGAAGGGGCCATAAGATTAAGTAGACTATACATGCCTATACATCCTAAAACTCCAATTCCATATATATAACTAAAATGAACTTTACCTGACAAAAGTAAAAATGATCCAAAAAGAAAACAAAATACCAAAGGCCCTGCTAGATCTGCATCTTGAAGAATTTCAGCATCCGTGTTTCTAAAAGGATTTAGTACAGCAAGCGTTTTTTGAATAATATGATCGGGATTAATGCCAAGTTCTTCAAGAAGTGGAGGTTCTTCTTCAAAGCTGTCTTCCTGATTATTCCTGTAATCTTGAGGAGGATTTAATAGTGTAATATCTCCGCCATATCCAGCATTATTTGGATCTAAATATGGATTCGAAGCATATGCATATGTGTTTGTGTTGGCGTAACCTTCAGATGATTCGAAATTTTGGAAATTCAGATCTTGACCAAATTGGTTTGATCCCATGTCAAAATTATAAGCTCCTTGATTGTTTCCTTGCTGTGCTTGTTGTGCTTGCTCATTCCAATACATTTCATTCTGATCAGTATATTGATATTGAGCGCCAGGAGCAGCCATTATCTAGAAAATATATTTTTAAATTAGACGTCATGGGTAATTTTTTTCTTTAAATTATATATTAGGTTAGCGCATCTCAACCTATGGTATGCGAACCACGGATGGTACTAGAATATTCTTAGGTGATACTTGAAATTATATCAAATTTAAAAATTGTTTAGTACAGGGTGAGTCACGGGAAACGGATGTTTTTCAGGAAAGCATAACTCTGCGGATTTTTCAAAATAAAATATTTTATTTTCATAGGAACAATCACTAAACTATGCCATTATTGAATGATTATGAGCGAAAAATTATGTCTGACAAATGATGATCATTTTCACGAACACAAATTCGAAGGCGCTCTCGAAAGTTTGCGTCCATTCTTGCCAAATTTTCTTCAAAGCACTGTGCAGCGAATTTTACACAAAGACCTAGGGCTTCACCCGTATAAAATCACGATATTCCAATAGTTTAATGAGCGAGATTACCAACGTCTCACTTTTTGCCAAACAATGCTTGACATGTTTGAAGAAACTGAGGATTTGACGATCTTAATGAGGGATCAAGCTCATTTTTATAGAGAGCGCCTTCAAATTTGTGTTCATGAAAATGGCCATCATTTCTCAGACATAATTTTTCGCTCATAAGGATTAAATAATGGCATAGTTTAGTGATTGTTCCTATGAAAAAAAAACATATTTTGTTTTGAAAAATCTGCAGAGTTATGCTTTCCTGAAAAACATCCGTTTCCCGTGACTCACCCTGTATTATTTAGTTAAGTTAGGAGAATGAACAAAAAGTCTGCCTGTTAATTATAAACTCTTTGTGTAAGTAACTTTTTTCATTTTGGATGGAACATTTTCTTATAAATATAAACCACCTACAAAGTGGTATATGACTGATCACTTATTGGTTGGGTGGAATGCGTTAAAAAAATAAGTTGAGAAGCGCTATATTACGATATAATGCCATCTTATAGTACAGATACAGACACACCGTGTAAGTTCCCAGGGCCCGATTGGGGTCCCACAAAAAATAAAACTCAAATATGTATTTTTGGGCAGCAAAATAGAGGGAATTTTGCTAATTTTTCTACACCATCAAGTTTACGGCTACTAAAATGAAAAGAATAAATTTTCTATATTATTTACTTTATATATTATTGGCTTCTAGCTTATATATTATTGGCTTCTAGCTTCAACCCGAAAAATTGTTGCACTCCCCGAAGGCCAAGTCCCTTTTATCACCCTCATTTCTTACAGGTGTCGTTAAGGAGCAGAAATGTTTGCAATATAAATATTTAAAATTGTTAAGAGTAGTTTAAGGTAATAATGTACTCTGCGTAATCAAAAATATTTATTTTCACGCTCTCAGTATTTTTGTTTCACAAGTGAAGGGGCAACACACAAAACAAAGAAACGAAAACCAAACTACACAAACAAAAGACAATTAATTTAAAAATATATTTTTTCGGAGGGGGGGAGGCCTGAACGACCCTAAAGGTGATATGGGTAGTTAAGTCTGATTCTTCTTTTAATTAGTCAATCAAATCATTCTTAAAATAAAAAAAAGACTTGACATATACCATACAACTTAATAGATATTTTGTATATGAAACGAGCGATTTTTAAACATATTTAAACATATTTGATATAAAAGGAATTAACGCGTTGCCACTTCGTTTATTTTTATGATTTGTAGAATTTATTCCTTGTTCTGTCTTTGCCATTCCCGCAACATACAACCTTTAAACATTCAAGAACTTAGCCCAGGCCCAAATTAAGAGCAAGGCGCGCGTAACAGATAGCCAGATGGGGCTTAAAGAAGGATTAAAATTTAAAAATAGATATGGCTTTGTTTTGCTGTGAATGTATGAACACATTTTAGTCAAGTATTTATAATAAACAAAAATGAGCAAATAAAACAAAAATAAGCAAACAAAACAAAAATAAGCCTGAACAAAACTAAACTATTAAAACTAAACAAAAATAGAGTCAACCCTGACTTAGGCACTTTCTTGGTGTAACACTTTGCATCTTTATCATTAAAAACATTGCGTTAAGACTAAAGATTGTCTCCTTAATCAGCTGATCTGTGCACCACGCGGCTTTTAATTAAAATCCTGTCTTTTTTTGAAGGTACCCTACTAATTTCCCCCTTTCAAATTAATCACGATAGAAAAAAACATATCGCAGAGCTTGTGATATTTGTTAAGGACAGCGATTTTTAGAAAATTCGCAGGCATCGATTTTGAGAAAAAATAAAACACCCAACCTAACCCAAACAAAGAGGTATAAGAAGTCTATTGATTTTGAACAAAAGCATATCGTGTCTATACCTAGATTAAATTTCAAATTTCCTAGCTTTGAGACTTAAATGATGCTGAGATCATGCATCCCCCAGTGGCGGATCATAAGCAAGGCGCACTAGGCGCGCGCCTGGAGCCCCGTCGAATATGGGGGCCCCCAAAATTAATTATCATATTAATTTTGATCGTGATAAAAAATTTCATTTCATTTTTATAAAAAATTTATCAATTGACTTATGAAATTAAATCATTATTTTAATGTTTCCTGTAACATTATTTTTCCTCTCATATTATGTGTAGCTATCAATTTTATGTAAAAAGAAAAATAACAATTCAATAGTCATTTTTGTTCCAAATATAATTAGAAATTATTTTTCAACGATAATTAACAACAAAGTATTAATTTAAATATTTATATAAAAAAAGACCTTATAATAAAGGAAAAATTAAATATCTATTGAGAAGTCTTTTAGATTAATTGATCAGTTTCCATTAAAAAATCTTTTAAAATTTCTTTTGTATTTTTTACTTTATTTTTTAATAAATTTAAAAAAAAACTTCAAGATATTTTAAATAGAGCTCTAAGTTAGTTTTTAAAGTGAACTGGTTAACATGATATCATCGCTTTCCTAGTCTATTAAGCCTAGCAAAGACTTTCTTTAGATATAGTTTAAAATAAAAATATTTTAATCCTCATATTTAAAAATTTCTATAAACAATATAATATTTTAGCTTATATTAGTAATAGAAAAGTGTGAAAATTATTAAAAGTTGTTTATATTCATTTTATAGTGTTACATAATTCAAAAGGTAAGTAGGTACCTACTAATTATTTTCAATTCGGATGGATGTTTTTTTTAAATCTTTTTTTTTTTTTTTTATTTTAATCACATAGTCTGAAGAGATATCAATCGAGTGCTGAAAAAATAAAAATAAAAAAACACAGAGATGAAATTGCTCAAGAACAAAAAGTCTCTATATTAAAGTTTAATTGTTGAAACATAAAAATAAGATTAATGAATTACATGTAAGTAATTAAAATTACGTTTTATATTTATAATACCTATTAATTAATTTTCCAAAGACATTTTTGTTGTCCGGGGCCTAATTTTTTTTTGCGCCTAGGGCCTTATATTGTCTTAATCCGCCACTGATGGCCCCCACATTAAATTTCGTGCCCGGGGCCCATAATCCGAAGCGGGACCCTTATTATGAAATAAGTATGTGTTTTTTATGAAGTTATAGTTGGTCACCCTATTAGTAATTTTATTCTAACATACTCCCTTAAAAAAATATGTCACGTTGGGGCCCCGGGCCTCACATGAACACTTGGACCCCCTTGAGGGGGCTATGGCTGTGCACACACCCACTCCCAATGAATTTCTGGATTAGTTTTGGCTCTGATTCTCAGACCCGGGCCCCACATGAGCACTTGCGCCCCCCCTTGCGGGGGCTATGACTGTGCACACCCCACCCACTCCAAATGAATTTCTGGATTAGTTTTGGCTCTGATTCTCAGACCCGGGCCCCACATGAGCACTTGCCCCCCCCCCCCCCCTTGCGGGGGCTATGGCTGTGCACACACCCTCTCACAATGAATTTCTGGGTTAGTTTTGGCTCTGATTCTTAGCCCCGGGCCCCACATGAGCACTTGCACTCCGCCCCTTGCGGGGGCTATAGCTGTGCACACACCCACACACACAATGAATTTCTGGGTTAGTTTTGGCTCTGATTCTCAGCCATGGGCCCCACATGAGCACTTGGCTCCCCCTTGCGGAGGCTATGGCTGTGCACACACCCACTCCAATGAATTTCTGGGTTAGTTTTGGCTCAGAAAACCCGTTTTATTTTTCTAAGCTTAGTTTTCTTTATTCTCTAGGGAATCGAATATTGTCCGAGTGAAATTAACTTTAATAATTTTGGAGAAGACTTCGTAAATTGAATCTCACGAAAATGAACGCAATACTTTACTAATGTACTTACATGTGCTTAGCAAGGTAAGTGAAAGTAAAACAAAAAGTATTATAAGACTTGACATAAGATTCGGGGTCCATAGGGATTGCACCTGTCAGTCTTTTTTTTTTTAATCTTGAGAAAATTAACATTTGTTCAATTACCTTCTTTATGTTGTTAATTTAATTGATTGATGATGATATACATATATTTATTTAAAACATCAAGTCAAAATAGTAAATATTTGAGAATATTATCCAGAAATGACATGTAAGCAACTAGTGTTTTCAAATTTATATAAATTTATCTCTAGGGATTTTATTTTTTAAAAACATTCGCTTATAAACTTCCAAATTTAAAATTATCATCATTGTCATTGTACAATTATATAAAGTTATTCAAATGGCAATTAAGTTTCATATAATAATTATTATATAATTAATAAGTAAAAATATTTTTTATTTATGAAAATTTTTAACCGACTTCAAAAAGGAGGAGGTTCTCAATTCAACTGAATTTTTTTTTGTGTCTATGTTACTTGATATCTTCTCCAATTGTAAACCGATTTTGATGATTTTTTTGCATTGGGTTCAGTATAGTTTCCGATTGGTCGCGTTTTTTTCATTGGTATTGACCTTTTTTGTTATGTTTGTTCTGACATAATTTCTTTGTTTATGAATCGATTTTAATGATTCTTTCTGCGTTTGGATCAGTATAGCTCCAAGATAGTCAAGATACCTATGTATTTATTTTATGTATGTTCAGCGAGAACTTGTTGTCACGTGGACCGATTTCGATGATTCTTTTTTATTTGAAAGGGGTACCTTACGGGTGGTCCCATATTAATTTGGTCAAGTTCTGATGATATGATCAATGATGAAATAACTTAAATCTCCAATTATGAGCAAATAATCGAAATTATAATAAATAAAATATTTTATAAAAAAAATCTTAAAAACATTCATTTAAAACCCGCAAACGTTTCGAGAGAATTTCTATATTTATGAATTGAATTTTATTATCATTTTCTGATTCATTCGCCCGACACTTTCTCTTACGAGATGCATGCAAGGTATTATATTAAGTCACTATTAATAACATCACTAAAAAGAGAAACATAAAATAATTTTTATAAAAAAAATAAAACCGACTTCAAAAAATTTAAATGCAACAAATAAAATAATAAGAACTCAAAAATCAAATAAAATGCACTAAAAGTTATAAAATAATTATCTAATTTAGTACAATTAAATGACGAAATATTAACATGAAATCACTTTTTGAAGTCGGTGCTAAACAAACTATATAAGCGAGCTTAGCCGCCAAACGTAATAAGTAAGTTCGATTCAAAAAATGTATATTTTTGGCACCGAATTCAAAAAGTGATTTCATCGTTTAGTTGTAACTAAATAAGATAATTATTTTATACCTTTAAATGTATTTTATTTGGTTTTTTAATTCTTATTATTTTATTTGTTGCATATAGTTTTTTTGAAGTCGGTTTTATTTTTTTTATAATTTATCTTAAGTTCAATCTACTCAAAACAGAGACATCTAATGGGAACTACGCTAAGCAATATAATGATAGAATTAAATTCCAAAAAAAATAAAAAAATAAATATTATAATTTAGTAAAATACATTTTAAAAATTAATTTTCATATAATTAATTTAAATTGACAAAAAACAAGCTAAAACAGTAAAATAGAACTCGCAAATCTTGAAGGGTTATTTCATATGTTTTGACAGTGGATCCATGCTTTTTAAAAACATTCATTACACATGTCTGATTCCATAGGTTATGCTTCGAATTACAAGAAAAAACATTAAAACAATCTATAAGTAAAGGTATTTTTAAATCTTTCTTTTTACCATAAATTACAAGGAATTATATGTTAGGAATAAATCACTTCCGTCAATTTACAGGAACAGGAAGTTCATTGTTAAAATGACCCAAGAATGATAACATCCTGTTCTCTTACATACTCCGCATCTTTTCAAATCTTCACAAACCTTTACTAATATATCATTCAATTGTTAAAATTGTAAAACTCTTGTAGTGGATTTATTTCATAATACTACTTCTTTTAACTATTTTCTACCATGGAAATAAAGCTCTTTGTTATTTTAAAAATTATTTTCTTAGTTTTGACATTTTGCAACAATTGTTATGTTTCTAATAATTTATTTAACAATGTTGATATTTCTCCAGGTTGATATATATATTACCTGAAAATGCAAGCCCTAATGATGGATTCGGACGAAATCGAAATTCTTGATCCTTCTGACCTGATTCCTGTTTCATGTGAATTAGAGGATTATTCCAACAGACAAGGTCACTCTGTGCCATTAGTGGAATTGGGAAAACAATTACGCTTGAGTGCACAACAAGGAGATGTCAACAATGTGAGACTATTGATGGGAAAAGGTGCTCCTTTCACAACAGATTGGGTAAAGTATGACAACAAATATAGTTTGTCCGCGATTCGACTGTCATAGCCATTGGCGTAGTTAGGGGCGGGAGAAGAGTGCAGCCTCCCCCCCTACAAAACTCACCCCTCTAAAAACTCATTGACCCCCCTAGAAAAATCGAAAATCCATTATTGAATTAGATAGGGTACTATTAATGTTTTAAATTAGAAATTTGGTGTTTTATGAGGCTCTTGATTTTTACTTTACCATACAGGGTATGGTCAAGTATTGTAATCGTGCATGAAAAAAGTGTTTTTTTTGCTTCGTTTTTTTTTAAATATCTAAAAAACGGCTGAAACTATTTTAATTAAAAAAATTGAGAAAAACATGGCGGTTTGGTCTACAAAAAACCCCTTATGAGTGAACATCAAAAAAATAATATTTTTCGAGATAATAACTGTTTTGTCAAAATGTCTGTTAGTTAGTCTGGTTGCTCTGGTTGTCGGTTAGTTTGTGCGTTGCCAAATTTTTGTGGACGAGCTAGCTCAAAAACTAGCGTGAATAATTTTAGGGGCCAGGTTGTATGGTAAAGTCAAGTGGATGGCCACATCAGAACACGTCAACTTATTTAGTTTTAAGAGGATGTTTTATTAGCCAAAAAAAAAAAATATGTACAATTTATTACAAAGTTACTGAGGCTCTGAGCCGAACTGAATATATCTTAAGCGATCCTTCCAAAGTTTGTTCGGGAACCCATTTTTTTATCTAAATGAACCGAGATAATGAATAGAACCGAACCTATGAAAAGTTCTAAAAGTGAAAATTGCTAACATCCACTGGGCTCACTTGAGACAATTTGAGACATCACAGTCCATAAACTCAATTTCAGTTCAAATTTGTAGTTTAAAATTTTATTTGTAGCTGCGGTGGCGTTTATACGTAAGTACCAAATTTCCTTATATTCTAACTATTTATTTTCACGAAAAACATTTGAGACGTTTCAGCGGATATTCTCACGCCATCCTCAGTCCTGGCTTTTCACAACATAGTACATTTTTTTGTGCAGAATGTCATTCTCTTTCCACAGTTAACGACATTATAATCAACCAAAGCTGGTGAGTTTTCTTAAGTTGAAATTATTATTAATTATATTATGTCTATACAATTGAATATACCATAGGTATACCTATTTTCCCTTAAAATGCTTTTCTTTAAAATTGCTTTTTATAATTATTATTTCTCAAAATATTTAAAAAATTTCAACAAGTTAATATGACATTTCTCATCAATATGATAAATGATGAGAAATGATGATTGATGACATATTGATGAGAAATGTCATTAACTTGTTGAAAATTTGTTAAATATTTGGAGAGATAATAATTATAAAAAGCAATTTTAAAGAAAAGCATTTTAAGGAAAAGATTTAAAAACATTTCATTGTATATATGGTATATTCAATTGTATGGACATACCATATTAATAATAATTTTAACTTAAGAAAACTCACCAGCTTTGGTTGATTATAATGTCGTTAACTGTGGAAAAAGAATGCATTCTGCACAGAAAAATGTACTATGTTGTGAAAAACCAGGACTGAGGATGGCGTGAGAATATCCGCTGAAACGTCTCAAAAGTTTTTCGTGAAAATAAATAGTTAGAATATAACGAAATTTTGTATTTCTTTTTCCTAACAAAGACATTCCACCTGTTTCCAAGGTTTTCAAGAGCCTCATAAAACACCAAATTTCTAAATTTTTGAATATGGTTAATTATAAACTGTGCATAAATATAGATAACTTGAACTATGACTATCTATTTCACACCTGAAACTGAACACACACAACGACGTGATGACATTTCCTTTCTCCTTAAACAAATTTCTGGGAAAATCGTAGTTATGTCTAAAGATCCCATCTAGGCTAAATTTTAGAATCCTATCACATAACACGAAATCCCTAGATCTGTTTGTAGTTATTGACAGAATTCAAACACTAGCAAATATTAAACAAGCGACCAATCTTGACCTTTCTACCACAACTCCTCACCAACTTTAAAATATCATCTTATAATCATGAGCCACATTCTAAAATTCACTTCAGTGCAATTAAGTTGTTTTAATACCTACCTGTCATTATATTGTTTTAATGTTGTATCTTGTATACGTCTTTCTTTTTATGTATTGGACATCTTGTCCTTAAAATTAGCTAAACCAGCTAAATAAATAAAAATAAATAAATTAATTAAAAGAGGAAAACAGCGTATCTTGGACATATCTTGAGACACAGCTGTTACAGTCTTCTCAAGCTGATCCTTGAAGGCCAGCGTGGTCACGGACGCACAAAGTCTTCCTGACTAAAGAACATACGTGATTGCACTGGGCTGGATTCTCATTCGCTTCTAAGAGTTGCTGTTGATATAAAGTAATTCGTTGTCATTGTCGCCAACCTTCATTAGATGGAGAATGCATCTCAAGAAGAATTTCGTTTCTTCCAAAATTTGTCAATTCTAGTAAAAAGTTAGTTGATCTCTAATCGGATTACAGAAATTAAAAGCTTGTGGTGGCTAATCAGCTGGCCGGCTGCCCCCTCTCCCTAGGAAAACTCCCTAACTACGCCAACGATCATAGCTTAAAAGAAGTCATTTAAGATGGAAAAACAATGATTAACATTTCTCGAAAACGCAGAGGTTACACTGTTATAATCATTTTAATTTGTAGCTCTTACACACTTAACACAGGTCTGCGTTGAAATAGTTGTTTCAATAATTTTATGTGATTCTTATAGATTTATCACCTGCTAACTCCGAAAATAAATTTATCCACCAAATTTCAAGTTAATAGACTCAATAATTTCAGAGATTTGCTCCTTTAATTTTTCTCCTGGGGAGAATAAAAGAAAATGATATATTGATTACATAATATCTTTATAATTTTCTCATTAATATATTAAAGAATAATTAACATATTAACGAGAATTGTTTTGATCGCGCTTTTTTAAACAAGATATATATCGCGATTGAATCATCATCATCATCATTAAGTATACAGTCCTAAGACTGGTTTGATGCAACAATCCGTCTCCACTCGACTCTGTCCCCCGCCAGCTGTTTGACCTCTCTAAATGTCTGGCATCCCATATCCCCAATTATTTGGTTGAAATATTCTAATCTGGGTCTTCCCCTTTTCTTTCCCACATTCCCCTCCAAGATATCCCTAAGCAGTCCCCCATGTCTCAGTGTGTGATTGAATCAAATATAGGAAACATAGGATTAATTAATAGCAAGCACCTAACATACGTAGAATTATTCTTTAATATATTAATGAGAAAATTATAGATTTATTTAACTTCATTATTTCAAGTTAGAAATATATAAGTTCAGATATTATTTTCACTTAATATTTGACAAAAATCACCTGCATTCGATTCATGATTGAATCAAATATAGGAAACATAAAACGTAAAAAAGACTAATTATTATATACAAAGTAATAATACAAAACAAACAAAATAAAAACAATACAATTAACAAAATAAAAACTTAAATAACTTACAGAAATAAGCACAAATATCTCACCCATCAGCCAGCCTTCTGCTGACTCAATGATAAATTGAAATACTTATCTTTAAAAAGGCCAAGCGATCTCGCCCCCAGATATACTTGCACCAATTGTATTCCAGAGCTTGGAGGAATGCATTGAGAATGATTTGACATAGGATGATGTCCTATGGATGGGAATTTGAAGGCTCAAGCTACACGTCCTCAAAGCTCTGGAACTTACGAGTTTTTAAATAAGAATTTATTATTTTATATAATTATTCAGGGAATTTGTTCCTAAATAGATTGTAAAGAGAGGTTCCAAGAATATAATCTCTCTTTAAAAGAGAGAGACCATAATATATATTTGTGAAAAATATAGGTTTTATCAAACCATATTAAAAAATACTTTTTTCCAAGGACACTACTTCTAAAATATTAATAAATATATCATAAAATAAAAATAAAAATTTTAAAAATATAAATTGCTAGATAGATTTCACAAATAAATTTATCATAGATACTAGTTATTATATTAATTTAACATTAGTTTTTTTAAACTATTTTCATGTATAATCTAATATAATTCTACAAATTTACAGCTTGGAACCAGCCCTCTACATTTAGCAGCATCAAATAATCACGTTGAATTAGCTGAAATACTTTTAAGAGCTGGTATTTCAAAAGATTCAAGAACTAAAGTTGAAAGAACTCCTTTACATATAGCTTCTCAAGAAGGACATATTGAATTAATTCGATTGTTAATTTCATATGATGCGAATGTAAATGCTCTCGATATGGTAGGATTTTTAAATAGTAAATAAAATATAATTAAAATTTAGTTAGTTGGAATCGTAGGAAACTGAAAAAAGATTTGTTATTTCTCTTAGTTTTATTAATAACTAGCCTTCGGCGGCCCCCTTGCTAGCCAAGGGGCTGAGCCCCTGACCCCCTTCCCTCTTGGTTACCAAAGAAGAAGGAGGCTTAAAGGGACCGAAAAGGGGTACCTCAGGGTCGTAGCATGAAGTTATATAGCCTGGAACTTTAAAAAATAAACGGGCTATCTAATTTAAAAAGAATTTTACAAATCGGATTAGTATTTCCTGAGATTAGCTATTTTAAACCAACAAACTAACCAGCTTTATATATTAGTTTAGAAGTATAGATATATTATATGAGAATTGAGTTGCATAGTGAGCCGCTAAAGAAGTCGAAAAATAAACGACGAAACGTCCGACTCATTAAAAGTAAAACTGTTTTGTATTTTTCCAACTAACTATTATAAATATGATTATTATTAAGAAAAAATTTATTTTATTTAGGGACGAATCTAAGATTTTAGTAGAAATATCGGAGAGCGATTTGTCTTAAAGGTTTGGCTAGCTGCCCCGCAAGCAAGTAAGCGCTTAGGTTCGATTTCTGAGGGGACGAAGCCCTCTGATATGCAATGTAAAAATATTTCTACTAAAATCTTAGATTCGTCCCTAAATAAAATAAATTATTTTCTTAATATTATTGTGGTTAAATTACCTGGGTTGATTTTTGAAAAATTCAATCTTTTTTTTTTCAAAAAAAGATGCTTAAGGTAGTTGTTTCACCATATGGGTTTTCTTAGGATTTTTTTGAAATTTAGACAGATTATTATTTAAATACTTCTGCATCGATTGATGGCAAAACGAAATTTATGAACAATATAGTTCCGGAGATATTAAATTTCAAAAATCGAGTTTTTAGGCTCTTTAACATTGTACTATTAGCCCAAGAGCCCACGACTGCCAGACCTTCGTTATTTTATAAAAGCTGAAAGTTTTTCTGTGCATGTCCCCTATACAGGTAAGAACGACCAGCGACTATAGAGTTTGGGTTGTGGTTACTTTGGCAGGTAACAGGTAATAAAGGTGTATAAAATAGTACTTTAAATTCGTCAAAGTATAAAGCTCAATTTTTTTATATTTTCTTCGGGATAACTTTAGAAATCTCGTCATCCATTGCCGGACACTTATGACAGTTGCTACCCCCTGCCAGACACCCCTAAACTTTAATAAATTATAATTATACTTTCGTTATAATATAAAAGATAAATTTTATATATGTTACTTGGCGACCTATAAAAAAATGTTACCTCAATAGACGGACAGTTTTAATGGTTTTTACATAGATTTTTGACATTTCGGTTATTATTGATAACCATTGGTGAAGACATGGAGGAATCCACTTAAAATCAAAAATAACCATCGATTCTTATCTAATACTAGAGGAATAACCTTATTGCATTCCATTTTTGTTGTTTTGACTATTAATGACAACTTCTACTGAAAACGTGGAAGAATCAACTTAAAATCAAAAAGACTAAATTATTTTATGGCAAACCACTCAAATTTGAGTTTCTTAAAGTTTAGGGGTGTCTGGCAGGGGGTAGCAACTGTCATAAGTGTCCGGCAATGGATGACGAGATTTCTAAAGTTATCCCGAAGAAAATATAAAAAAATTGAGCTTTATACTTTGACGAATTTAAAGTACTATTTTATACACCTTTATTACCTGTTACCTGCCAAAGTAACCACAATCCAAACTCTATAGTCGCTGGTCGTTCTTACCTATATAGAGGACATGCACAGAAAAACTTTCAGCTTTTATAAAATAACGAAGGTCTGGCAGTCGTGGGCTCTTGATCTATATACGGGATATCGGAAAATTTACATACATATTTAATTATAATTAAGAAACCCTTCTTAGCATTTTTATAAAAAACTAAAGCAACATTAAACAATAACCAATACATATTTTAAGACAATTTTGATTCATAGTTACAACACAGTTTCTGAGATAATAATGAATAAATAATGAAAAATGTATAAAAAAATTTACACTAAAAACAATTTGGCAACAGCGCATTTATTTAACCAGCGAAAGATGTATAAAGCGCGCATGCGCTAGATTTTTTCAAAATTATAATTTTCATAAGGTGTAACGTAGGCGTTGATTACATTTGTTAAAAAATAGCAAAACGATTTTTATAGAAATAATTCGTACCTTTTAAAATGTATTTTATCTGTCATTTTAATATAAAAATATTCCATCTCTTAGAATGGTGCCAGATTTGTCAAACGAGCACAGGATTGGCTAGAATCGGTACATAAACAGCAAAAAGTTTTGGGGTTATGAATTATGAATCCTTATTGTCTGTTCTATATACTCTAGCATTAACTTTTTGCTAGTATTGTCGCGAAACAACTACCTTAAATCTTTACATTAATGATTATTATTGTTCAGTTCCATAATCAGTATTAGATGTAACAAATTAGAGGAAAAAATGAAACAGTTATACACCCTGTTAAATCATACGTCCATTCGCAACATTTTGCCAATTTATTATGGCTTCATCAGGCTCTTGATCAAATTATTTTAAAACACTTTGTCAATCAATTTTTTTCTTGCCAATTAAAATACATATACATAACAATCTGAATACATTTATATATATAACACCATTTGTAGTTTAGAGTAGCAAGGGAACCAGACAGACCAACCGTACACCTATATTTGATCAAGAGCCTGATGAAGCCACAATAAATTGGCGAAACGTATCGATTGGTCATATAATTTATAACGGTGTTTAATTGTTTCCTTTTATTACATTATTACATGCTATATCTAATTATAAATATGGATACGATTAACGAAACATAATAAAATGTTTTTTATATATTGTATAAATTAAAAGTTATTTTAGTATTTTCATTTCATAATTTCAGTACTGATTCTTTTTGGGTTTTATCATTTCCATTTCAATTCATTTCTTTTATATTTCCATTATATTATTATAATCTCTCACATCTTATCCAAAGTCTTTAGTCCTCTTGTTTTATAGCTAAATTTGTCAAATATTTAACAACCTCTTTCATGCTTTCTTTCACGTCTCATTTTATCTTATACTCTAAATAACTTTTATATTTATTTTGCCATCGTATTTAGTTTTCTTCAATTCTTTTAAAATTATTATTAATTTTTTTTTCAGTTAAAAATGACACCTTTGCATTGGGCTGTTGAAAGAGGTCATGTACAGATCATCAAATTATTATTAGAAAATGGCGCAAGTGTATATACTAAAAATAAATTTGATAAAACAGTTTTCGATATTGCGGAGGATAACCATCGATTAGACATAATTAATATTTTAAATGTAAGCTATTTCTATATTATTATCCCATAATCTGACTGACCTTGACACCAATTTACACACATTTACATATATGCAGGGGTGCCCACCCCCTAGCTTCATGACTCACTCCCCCTCACCCCAATTTCATGGCCCCCATTTTATTCACTTCTAGATAATTAGAAGGGCTTTTTATTACCTTTTATTGAAGTTATAAGACTGGACCGTTTTCATTTTTAGCATATAATGCTAAAATGCAATAATTTTCAAAACCCTCTCTAGGGACCTCTGATATATGAACACATATATTACTTAGGATCTCATAAAATCAAATAGTCATTCTTCCCGACGTCATGTACAAAAAATTCTTCTCGTATTTTCATTTTCTAAAATATTTATTAATTCAGTAGTTGATATGCTACGACACTTACCAAGTCTATAATTATCATTCTACGATAGTACAAGGAGACAAGGAATTGGGGTTTTCTAGAACAATCACAATTAATTGATAATTTCTCCCCTGGACTAAAACTTGTCAGGACTTGTCTCTTAGATATTTGCACCTTCTTACATGTCAATTAGATAATGGATAGTCAGGGAATATTAAATCCGTGGTCCTTTTAAAAAATAAATTATCATTTCTCATATCCTTCTTTAATCCCATTTGATTTAAACCAGGGCTGTCCAACCCGTGGCCCAATATAAAGTCATAAAATTTATTAAAACGTTGAGATTTAAATGTAGATACTGGAAAACACACAATAATTTGGCCTGATAATTTTTTTTTCTCTTAAATAAGAAATCTGAAAATCTACTGTGAAGTTTTGGAATAATAAAAGTGCTAATTTTAAATTTTGAATCTATTAAATTTCAAAGATAGAGTTTTTCAGACTCTTATACATTGCACTATACGGGATATCGGAAAATTTACATACATATTTAATTATCTAATTAAGAAAAGGAGGAAAAAAATGTTTTTCTCTGCCTTTGTTAAAAATGAAGAAAGTTTTTGAACACTACTGTGGAGAGAAGAAGGAAACATTTTATTTGTTTCATTCATTGACCCTTTGAAACCCTGAAGAAGGAGGGAAAAATCCTCCGAAACGTCGGTTTGAAAGGAAAAGAGGAAGGATTCCAATAATTTACACCTTATTTGATATGTGTTAATTTTTCTTTCCTCACTACCTCTGGGCTGCCTTCCATTACATTCAATTAATATTTAATTATAATTAAGAAACTCTTCTTACCATTGTTATAAAAAACTAAACCAACATTAAACAATAACTAATACATTTTTAAGACAATTTTGATTAATAGTTATAACACAGTTTCTGAGATAATAATTAATAAATAATGAAAAATGTATAATGAAAAATTTACACTAAAAACAAGCTGACAACAACGCATTTATTTAACCTAAAAAGTGGGTTAACTTTAGTAATTTTTTTGATGTTTTTCGCTTCACCAATTGCCGCAACAGCTTTCAATCGCTTATTAAGAACTTTTTGCTTTATAAATCTTCCTTTATAATGTACTTTATCTGAAATTTCTATGATAAAATATATACAAGCTCGGACAGTGTTGCCAGATTTGTCAAATGAGCACGGGATTGGCTAGTAGTAGTAGTACATAAACAGCAAAAAGTTTTGGGCTTATATATCCTTATTGTCTGTTCTATATACTCCAGCATGGAATAACTTATTGCTAGTATTGTCGCGAAACAACTACTTACCTTAATTAATTACACAAAAAAATAAAAATACAACATTGTAATGAAAAAAAAATTATTTTTACTGGAGTCACTCAAAATTGATTTCCTTAAAAGAATAAACAAACCTTATTAATTAATTTTATTGTAATTGTTAATTTAATTTTATTGTATTAGATGCAATTCACAAACAAACAAATGATCGGCTTCCCCGATCCTCTTTAAAAAATAAATAAAGTATCAACTTGACCTCTTAAGTTTCAATAGAATATTTCTAATTGGATATTAATATTTTATTAGACGGCTGCATCAAAAAAAGAAGAATTTAATCTTGAATGTGATACGTTAACAGCTTCAAATAATTTAGCAATGGAATTAGGTCAAGTTCCTGCAGCTACTAAAGTCGAAGAAGTTTTAACATCTCGTAATTATCTCTTCTTTTTTTATTATATTTTTTTCATATCTATTTGTATCTATTGTAATTCTTATTTATAATAACATTTTTAGCAACTAGTAAATTCAAAGAAAAAAGTATACACCTAAAAAGCATGTGAAAATAAAAGAAGAACCTAAATTTAATTTTATTTCCAATCATGCAAATATTCTTTCTAATTTACAACTTTTGCAAGCACATGGAATTACAATGCTGCCTGCAGATAATTCAAATATAGTTGCATCCGCGGTGGAAAATGGACAGACTGTTGTTTTAACAGGTAATGTATAATGATTTAAGTATTAGGTTGTTTCAAAAGTTTTGTCCCTTTTTATGAGTCTACTTTAAACTGTAATATCTCAGTGAATAGTTATTCAATTTAATCGAAATAAGCGCCATTTGAATTAGTGCACTTTTGCCAACGTAACACAAGTCTATTAATTCCGCTGGCATTGGGTGCTCGGGATTCGATGAAGTCGACTAAGGTCGTTTTTGCCTGGTCCTGATTGGCGAAGGTTCTACCGATGAGAAAGTTATCGAAGTGCTTGAAAAGATGGTAGTCGGTTGGCGAGAGGTCTGGGGAGTATGGTGGGTGAGGCATCCAAAAAAGGATCGTTTTGGTTGCGCAAAAGCAAAGAAGAACAGACCTCGAAATGTGACAATTTCTGTCGTTCGTTCAAATCGTGGGGCACCCAGTTTTCGAGCTTTTTGACCTTTCCAATACGTTTTAAACCATCAAAAACCTCATGGGAGCTGACGCCCAGTTCTTCCGTCATCCCACGCACCGTTTGTGATGGGTCAGTCTCCACCAGGGTTCTCAAATCTTCGTCCTGAATTACTCTAGGTCGACCACTTCGGGGCTCATCTTCGAGGCCAAAATCTCCGGAACGAAATTTCGCAAACAAACGTCGAACAGTGCGTTCATTAACACTATCATTGACAAATGCCTGGTTAATTTTTCGGGCTGTTTCGGCAGCGCTTTGGTTCAATTTGAATTCGTATAGAAAAATTGGCCGAAAATCGCTTAACGACATCATATAGTAATAACCTGAAAAGAGGCAAAAAAATTAAAATTTGTAAAAAAATGAACAGCATGAATGTAGAGAGTACACAATTCTCTATCGATCACTAAGTATATACAACGACACAGTAGAATAAATATTTATTGAGATATGGAGCTACAAAAACACATTACATTAAAACGGACAAAACTTTTGAAACAACCTAATATTATTATAATAATAGAATATGTATTTCTTAATAAAAATAAAACAATTTTTTCAGAAGCTGGCAAGTTAGCCTTAAAAAACTTGCACTTTACCCAAAGTTCAAAAAGTCCTTCGGGTGCTATTATAAGAAAAGCCTCCACACAAACTGTACATCTACCGAAGAAGAAATTTATTACAATAAAAACTGGAGACATTATCACGATGTCAAAAACACCAAATATTTTAAAAAAAGAAGTTCCAAGAAATATTCCCAAAGTGACAAAAGTAATAATTAATTTTTATATTAAAACTTCCATGAAGAAAGTTGCTCTAGTTACAATCTATTAGTACATATTTTATATTCCTATTACCATATAGGATTGCTAGAATTAAAGAGATTTTTTTTGCCGAAAATAGCAGAGTTTTGATTCTTAAGGTAGTTGTTCCGCCAAATAGATTTTCTTAGGATCTTTTGAAATTTAGACAGATTATTATTTAAATACTTTTGCATCTATTGGTAGCAAAACGAAATTTATGGACAATATACTTCCGGAGATATTAAATTTCAAAAATAGAGTTTTTCAGACTTGTATACATTGCACTATAAGCGATATCGGAAAATTTACATACGTATTTAATTATAATTAAGACTCTTCTTACCATTTTTATAAAAAAACTAAACCAACATTAAACAATAACCAATACATATTTTAAGACAATTTTGATTCATAGTTACAACACAGTTTCTGAGATAATAATGAATAAATAATGAAAAATGTATAAAAAAATTTACACTAAAAACAATTTGGCAACAGCGCATTTATTCAACCACCGAAAGATGTATAAAGCGCGCATGCGCTAGATTTTTTAAAAATTATAATTTTCATAAGGTGTAACGTCAACGTAGGCGTTGATTACATTTGTTAAAAAATAGCAAAACGATTTTTATAGAAATAAATCGACCTTTAAAATTTATTTTATCTGTCATTTTAATATAAAAATATTCAATCTCTTACACTGGTGCCAGATTTGTCAAACGAGCACGGGATTGGCTAGATTCGGTACATAAACAGCAAAAAGTTTTGAGCTTATGAATTAAGAATCCTTATTGTCTGTTCTATATACTCTAGCATTAACTTTTTGCTAGTATTGTCGCGAAACAACTACCTTAAGAGATTTATTTTTTGCTGAAAATAGCAGAGTTTTGATTCTTAAGGAGAAATAAATGAGGTTGTCTTCTCCTTGATGGCTATAAACATATACCTCTATTTATATAAATGAATATACTCCCTTGATCAAAAAGTTTCAGGAATTTATTCAGAAAATCAAAAATACAAATTTATTCATCAAAATCGATATTGTCCCATTCAAAGTACTCCCCATCGACTGCAGAGCACTTATGCCAGCGCTTGAACCAATTCCTTTTTATACTCGGTTTTCGGTATGGACTATCAGAGCCGTTTTCGATTTTTACGATTTTATAAAAGAAATACTCTTTGTTTCAACGAGTTTGTATTAAATTTTGAGTTAAATACGCTGGGAAAATGTTGAAAAAGTGGTACTCTATCAAAAACAAACTTTTATGTGTGGCCCAAGTTTTTGTGAGTCTGTTAGAGGATGACGAACGCAGTCGACATCGAAAACCGACGAAAACGTCGATAAAATCAAAGAAATGATAGGCGAAATCCGTAAATTTACCATTGGAGAGATGTCAGGGAACTTGAACATCGCTTATGAATCCGTTCAAGACATTTTGTTTTAATGATTTGGCTTTGAGACGCCAAAAAAGACCAGATTTGTGGGAACGCACGGTCAAACAATGCCATTTTTATCTGCAACTTTTTAACCAAGAACGGAACGCATACCACCCAACAGCCTCCGAATTCGACTGATTTGGCTCCCTGCGATTTCTTCCTGTTCAGTCGACTCAAAAAATCGCTCCGGGGAACCCGTTTTAGCAACCAAGTGGAGATAATGAAAAAATCGAAGACTGCTCTGATGGCCAAACCGAAAACCGAATATAAAAATGTTTTGAGGATTGAATCAAGCGGTGGCATGAGTTCGTTGCAGTCGATGAGGAGTACTTTGAAAGAGACAATATCGATTTTGATTAATAAATTTGTATTTTTGATTTTCTGAATAAACTCCTAAAACTTTTTGATCAAGGTAGTATAACTGTAGTGTTGCTTTTTTATTCATTAGAAAAATCAACTTTTTCTCTTTGGAAATTCGATTGATAAAGGGAAAAATTCTCCCGAAACGTATGGTTTTTCTATATAAACGTTTGAAGATCGCTTTTAAAAAATGTATATACATATTGTTATATGTATATATAATTTATTTCTTAGGGACTTGAGTTTCGATAGCTTGTCTAAATCCTTCTCTTACGGTACTAATCCAATATCAATACAAAGAACACTTTCAAAATACTAGTGTTAAATTTATTTCTTTTATATATTCAGAATTGTGAGTGATAAATTTCCTCTATGATATAGGTGGGTCTAATCAATTATACTTGATAATATCATTTTTTTTTAATATTCCTTAGTGTTATTGAGTGACGTTTCGAAAACGATGTGCCATCATCAGTCTGTAAAACACAAAACAAAACAAATAATACAAAATACAAATACAAATATGAGAATTTTTGAAACAATGATAACAGCTGTCTTTAAGGTAGTTGTTTCACCATATGGAGTTTTCTTAGGATTTTTTTTGAAATTTAGACAGATTATTATTTAAATGCATCGATTGGTGTAAAAACGAAATTTATGAACATTATAGTTACGGGGATATTAAATTCCAAAGATAGAGTTTTTCAGCCTCTCTTATACATTGTACTATACGGGATATCGAAAAATTTACACACATATTTAATTATAATTAAGAAACCCTTCTTACCATTTTTATAAAAAACTAAACCATCATTAAACAATAATTAATACATATTTTAAGACAATTTTGATTCATAGTTACAACACAGTTTCTGACATAATAATGAATAAATAATGAAAAATGTTTAAAGAAACAAAAAAGAAGCTGGCAGCAACGCATTTATTTAACCTAGAAAGTGGGTTAACTTTAGTAATTTTTTTTGACGTTTTTTCGCTTCAGAAATTGTCGAAACAGCTTTCATTCGCTTATTAAGAACTTTTTGTTTTTATAAATCTCCCTTTATAATGTACATTAACTGAAATTTCTATTATAAAATATATACAAGCTCGGACAGTGTTGCCAGATTTGTCAGGCACGAGGATTGGCTAGAATCGGTACATAAATAGCAAATAATTTTGGGCTTATTAATTATGAAACCTTATTGTATGTTTTATATACTCTAGCATTAACTTTTTGCTAGTATTGTAGTGAAACAACTACCTTAAATACAAACTCACCTCACAGACAATCCTTACACATATGGTAGTTCATAGCAACTCCAAAACAACTTTACAAAAATAATTTATTCTACCAGCAATAAAAATATATTCATCCTAGTGCTTTCATGTCTCTTTGTCTAATGGCTAGCATTATAATTGATCTATTTATATATAATTGACTACCCCCATCTATATAATAGAGAAATTTACCACTCCAAGTTCCGACTATATAAAATTAAATAATTTCTCAGTCGACTGAAGGAAAGTCGAATTATTTATTTTATTTATTTATTTATTAAAATATCTGTAGGGCCATCTAGTCCCTTTATTGTACAATTTTAGACCATAAAATTACAAAAAAATAATTTATTAAAAAAAAATATATATATACCGGGTGAGTTTTATAATCTTGAGACAGTCTTATAACTCAAAAACAGTGCATTATATGAAAAAAGTTTCAAATAAAAGTTTATTTATTCCAGGGGGAAACTAAACTATGCAATTGTTTGTCGACCTAGAACAAGCTTTTAAAGGGTATTTCAATGTTGGGTTCTGTTTTTTAAAATGGTACCCTATATTTTTCTATACGTCTACTTAATTTACAATATTATTTTTAAAAATCTTTCATTATTCTTTTAATCAATCATTATTTCAAAAATAAATTTTTTCAAAAACTTTTCACAAAAATCCTTGAGAGCATTAAAAAACTCCCCGAAAAAACATCATGATTTCATAAATCAAAACGAGAATAAATTATTCTCATCAATAAAAAATCAACACCAAACATATTTTAAACTTATTTTAATGCGAACTGTGATTTTTGAAAGGAGATATATATTTTGAAAATTTATTCAATTATAATTGAGATAGGCAGACTTGCCCGAAAAATGTTTTAAGGTAGTTGTTTCGCGATAATACTAGCAAAAGTTAATGCTAGAGTATATAGAACAGACAATAAGGATTTCCTGGATTTATGTACCGATTCTAGCCAATCCCGTGCTCGTTTGACAAATCTGGCACCATTGTAAGAGATTGAATATTTTTATATTAAAATGACAAATAAAATACATTTTAAATTTCTATAAAAATCGTTTTGTTATTTTTTAACAAATGTAATCAACGCCTAAGTTACACCTTATGAAAATTATAATTTTGAAAAAATCTAGCGCATGCGCGCTTTATACATCTTTCGCTGGTTAAATAAATGCGTTGTTGCCAAATTGTTTTTAGTGTAAATTTTTTTTATACATTTTTTATTATTTATTCATTATTATCTCAGAAACTGTGTTGTAACTATGAATCAAAATTGTCTTAAAATATGTATTGGTTATTCTTTAATGTTGGTTTAGTTTTTTATAAAAATGGTAAGAAGAGTTTCTTAATTATAATTAAATTTGTATGTAAATTTTTCGATATCCCGTATAGTACAATGTATAAGAGAGGCTGAAAAACTCTATCTTTGGAATTTAATATCTCCGGAACTATATTGTTCATAAATATCTCTTTGCCACCAATCGATGCAGAAGTATTTAAATAATAAACTCTCTAAATTTCAAAAAAATCCTAAGAAAACCCATTTGGCGGAACAACTACCTTACTACTAAATTATTTTGATATGATTAGAAAATTTTTATTTTTATTAGTTGTGTTTGGAATTTCGCAATTTGAATGATTAGAAGAATAATTATAGATTAAACAACGTAAATATAAAAAATTATAATTAATTTTAATTTCATTTTTCCAGACCACTGTAGCAATCTCTGAATTTGAAGCAATATCAAGACAATTGGCGGAGGCAAGGCGAGAAGCTGAGGAATATAAACAGTTACTTTCTAAAAAAGAAAAAGAGGCTGAACAGTATAAACAACAACTTGAGTCAATTGTAAATTCAAAATAATATCTATGAATAGAAAATGGACAAAAGTGATTTTGTACCTGACTTATATAAATATTAAATGTATATAAATAATTATTTTATATTAAAATTTTTGAGTGTCGTGGATCGACCGTTTTGAAGATGTATCAGGTTTTTGGTCATTTATCTTTTATAAACATATTTTACAACACTGAAGATGATCCAATAAAAAATTCAAAGTTTGGAATCTTTTAAAACCTGATATCTCTTCAAAAATACAATTTTTTAATCTCTCGCCCTATAAATAAACTGTATATATATATATATAAATCAATTTAAAAATATCACTTCTTTTAACCATTATAAATTATACATTTGTAAATATTTCCTTTATATACAAAAGTTAATTAATAAATAATATTCTTTAATTTAGCTCAAATTTATTTTCCATAACTTTTTATATATGGTAGTAAGTACTATGTATAAATATAATTTATAACATATCTAGTTATAACAAATAAATGTTCCGAGATTGTTTTATAATAATATATATGGTATACTAGGTCTGTAAATACACTCAGCGGCACAATTAACCACCCACCTAAGCTATTAAATATTTTACAATTAAACAAATGTTCACTTAATTTATTTATTATATTCAATTTCTGGGATCATAAAAGATTAAAAAAGAATATTTATTTTTATTTAAAAAAAAACATGAAATTAAAAAAAATGTCATTTTTACATGAAAGCCATTTTTTAATCAGCTCTTAATTTATTAAATTTAACATTTTAATATCTTGTGTTGCCTCCTCTGGCTTTGATGACCTCCTGTAAGCGTTTGGGAATACTATCGATAATGTTTTTGATATAGGCTTGTGGTATGTTATTCCACACCTCCAAAACCGCATCTTTCACTTGAGGGGTAGTGGTTGGTGGGGATGTTCGACTCCGAATAAGTCTTTTAAGTTGTCCCATATGTGATACTGCGCGCTGGCCATGGTAATCTTCTAATGCCGACTGTATCCAGGTACTCAGTAACAATTCTCACGAAGTGTGGGCGGGCGTTGTTTTGCATAAGAAGAAAATCTTTTCCAATAAATGTTGCAAACAGGATAACATGTGGTTCCAAGACAGCTTCCAAGTACCTTAGCGCATTGATTGCACCTCTTTCTAAAATCACCCAAGTCCGTGCGGGCTTCATAAGAAATGCCACCCCACAGCATAATGGATCCACCTTGAACACCAACCGTTTCCACTATGGTACATGGAGAAAACCTTTCGTTCGGACGTCGATACACTTGGGGACTACCATCTGGACCAATTAATGATATTCTGGTTTCATCCGAGAAGAGAACATTATTCCATTGATGCATTGTCAAATCGGTATGTTCGCGAGCGAAAGAAACGAAGTTGCTCTCTTCTGTGTTGAGGGAGAAGTTGTGGGGCTCGAACAGGTCTGAAAGCTTTTCAATTTCTTTCTTCCAGCCTTCTTCTAACTGTTCTTAAGCTCGCTGTTACGTTTCTTACTTCTTTTAATTGACTACGTATCTCAGAAGCTGATATAAAGCGATTTCGTAAAACGTTGCTCATCATAAAACGATCATCCCAAGCTGTAGTGAACCTTTTTCGGCCTTAACCCTATCGAACACATATGGGAAAACTTAAGAAGACATATTCTGACTAGAACATCACCACCAATCACTATCTCTGAACTGAAAAGATGCGGTTTTGAAGGAGTGCAATAACATACCAGAAACCTATATCAAAAACATTATCAATAGTTTAAACTTAGGGAACGAAGAAAAGTTTATTTTTATTACAGACAAAAGGATCAGCCAGGCTCGAACCCGGGATCTTTGCATGCTGTACTGAATGCTTTGTCATAAGAGTTTTAACTCCCATATCCACTTAAGCTACTGATCCTGACCCCAAACTAATGCCTTTTGTCTATATGAATTATGGAATTTCTTTTTAATCCTCTCCTCGTTCATTTTTCGCAGCCTAGGCCTCTTGATTCATTAATTAAACAATTAAGTATTCCAGCGCCTCCCAATCGATCGCAGACCCCAAAGATCGAAAATAATTTTCTCTTCACCGGGCGCGACCACAACGAGGCCGTGTAAAGACAATTAATAATAAATTTAAATTTAGGGAACGAAGAAAAAGTTTATTTTTATTACAGACAAAAGGATCAGCCGGGGCTCGTAATTTATTATCAATAGTTTTCCCAATCGCTTTCAGGAGGTCATTAAAGCCAGAGGAGGCAACACATGTTATTAAAATGTTAAATTTATTAAATTAAGAGCTGATTAAAAAATATCTTTTAGGTTAAAATGACATTTTTTTAATTTCAAGTTTTTTTTTTAAATAAAAATAAATATTCTTAATTGAATGTAATGAAAGGCAGCCCAGGGGTAGTTAGGAAAGAAAAAAATTAACACATATCAAATAAGGTGTAATTTATTGGAATCCTTCCTCCTTTCCTTTCAAAACCGACGTTTCGGAGGATTTTTCCCTCCTTCAGGGTTTCAAAGGGTCAATGAATGAAAAATAAAATGTTTCCTTCTTCTCTCCACAGTAGTGTTAAAAACTTTCCTCTTTTTTAGCAAAGGCATAGAAAAACAATTTTTTTTCCTCCTTTTCTTAATTATCTTTTTCTTAACTCCTCACTACCCCTGGGCTGCCTTCCATTACATTCAATTAAAATTTCTACCAGTCCTTCTCTTTCCAGAGAAAATTTCGTTGCAAATAAATATTCTTTTTTAAATTATGATTTTTTAATCTTTTTATGATCCTAGAAATTGAATGTAATAAATAAATTAAGTGAACATTTGTTTAATTTGAAAATATTTAATAAAACTTAGGAGATCGGTTAATTGTGCCGCTGAGTGTATGAAACCGGAATTTGCCCATAAATGGGTCTAGTTGTCAATGTAGTGGCTGTGAAACCGCGTCATTGATGGCATTTTCTTGTTTTTACATATACCAAATAATCTTAACTCAAAACAATACAAGTTTAATACAAATACATATTTTTTCATAGCTTTGAACATGTGGAATTTTGTGCCTAAAAACTACGATTTGCCGACAGCATTGATTTTCTGTTATCATTTGAAAAAAACTGCTGCAGAATCTCATCGAATGCTTGTCCAAGCTCACAGGAGGCATGCTCTTGGTAAATCACAGTGCTTTGAGTCAGCGATTCTTAACAGGGGGCCGCGAAAATATTAGAATTTTTTAAGTTTTTATATCCTTACAAATAAAAAAAATAAATAAAAAAAAATATGTTACTAGTTTTTATAAGTGATACATATATGACAGATGAATTTACTGACAATATTCTTAAACATGGTTAAACTAAATGAAAACGCTGAGCGCATAGGTTAATTTGACCCAAACAGACAGACAGAGAAAATTACAAGTTGAATAAAAACCGTGTAAATATTTTTTATAAGTCTTAAGTTTACAATTTTTATACCGGGTGATTCAATAAGGGTGACGAGGTACCATATCTCAGGAACTAATAATCGTAGAAGTTTGGGAAAAAAATCCTTCAGAGGAAATCGACCAAGAAAAATTGCTGGAAATATTTTTTAAGTTCATACGTCCACCGCTAGGTGGCTAAATAGCTTCGATCGTATAAAAAAATGCAATTTTCTCAAAAATTTTCCAATATAAGTTTAGAAATGAATACTCTCACGTTAATGCCACTATAATAGTCCATCTTTTTGATAAATGACTTTTTATTGTAGGACGTAAAATAAAAGGCGGGAGGTGATGCTAAGCTTTCTATGGACTGAAGTATCTATAACTTAAGTTTGACTTAACGGAATTTTGTTAACAAGGTCTGGTTCAAGAAAGGAAGGTTTTGGTGAATAAAATAAAAAACCATCCATGCCATTCTACTTCTTGCGCCCTCGCTAGGGGCGTGTTTTATAAAGTTAAGCGTTTTGTTAATTTTGCTCCAAAATCTTAATGGAACCGTATAATTATTTTATTAAATTCAGAAAGTAGATCAAATTTGCAATAAAATATGTTCAAACCGCATGTCGATATCTTTTTTCGTTTAACAGTTATTGCTTAAAAGAATATTTTATTAACGAATTTATTAAAGAAACAATAGAGTAATTGGAAGTTTTCAAAATTTTTTTTTAAGTTTCGTAGTCAAGCATGCCATGGAGAAATAAAAAACAGTTTAAAACTTTGTTCTTATTTTCATTTAATCACAACAATAATGATAATAACGCTTTTCTGTGTCGCCTGTGAGTAGGTATTAAATTTCAAAAATGTCTAATTTCTTAGAAGGCCGTGAAAGACTTGGTTGACAGTTTCTATGGAAACGGCGATTTTTCACAAATAGATGTTAATGTTTTCGTTATTATTTTATTGTTTGTTATGTTATATCATTATTGTTGTGATTAGATGAAAATAAGAACAAAGTTTTAAACTTTTTTATTTGTCCATGGCATGCTTGACTTCGAAACATAAAAAAAAATGAAAACTCAATTACCTATTTTGTTTCTCTGATAAATTCGTTAATAAAATATTCTTTAATCAATAACTGTTAAACGAAAAAAGATATCGACATGTGGTTTGAACATGTTTTATTGCAAATTTGATCTACTTTCTGAATCTAATAAAATAATTATACGGTTCTATTTAAGATTTTGGAGCAAAATCAATAAAACGGTTAACTTTATAAAACACGCCCCTTAGCGAGAGCGGCAAGAACTAAAATGGCATGGTAGTTTTTTATTTTATTCAGCAAACTTTCCTTTCTTGAACCAGACGCTTGTTAACAAATTTCCGTTAAGTCAAACTTAAGTTATAGACTCTAGAGTCCATAAAAGTTTAGCATCAACTCCCGCCTTTATTTTACGTCCTACAATAAAAAGTCATTTATCAAAAAGATGGACTATTATAGTGGCATTAACGTGAGAGTATTCATTTCTACACTTATATTGGAAAATTTTTGAGAAAATTGCATTTTTATACGATCGAAACTATATTTAGCCACCTAGCGGTGGACGTATGGCATACTTCCAGCAATTTTTCTTGGTCGATTTCCTCTGAAGGGATTTTTTTCCCAAACTTCTACGATTATTAGTTCCTGAGATATGGTACCTCGTCACCCTTATTGAATCACCCTGTACTATAGCAAATATACTTTCATTTGCAAATATACCTATTTTTCAAGAAATATGTTATTACTGACAATCTGATAAAGCAACTAGGTAAATTTATCTATGCAAGGAAATCAACACACATTTTTTTCTATGCGAGATAAAATAGAGGCGATGAAAATGAAACGCCTATCCATGTTGGGCGTCTCTGTCGCATCTGACCTGTCTTGGAATGAACACATCTCCTCTGTGGCGAAATCTGCAGCAAGGAAGATTGGCTTCTTATTCAGGTCCAAGCGATTTTACAAACCCCCACAACTTCTCACCATCTACAAGGCCCAAATCCGCCCCTATCTCGAATACTGCTCTCATCTGTGGAGAGGAGCCTCAAAATATTCTCTTGCTACCCTTGATGCAATTCAGAAACGAGCCGTCAGGCTAATTGACGATTCTACCCTCACCGACTCCCTCGACTCGTTGGCTCATCGAAGAGATGTCTCTGCCCTTTCCCTTTCTATAGATACTATCACGGCAGGTGCTCTGATGAGATAAAGTCAATAATTCCCCCAAAGCATACTTTGCACGCAGCACACGTTTTGCCGACTCCCAACACTCTTTTGCGGTCAAATTGGAAAAGTGCCGGACCACTTCATTCGCGAATACATATATCCCCATGACTTCAAGGAACTGGAACTCTCTCCCAGCCTCTATCTTTCCCAGCACCTATGATCTTCAAACCTTCAAAACCAGGGTGCATAGACACCTACGTCTACACCCTCTCACTTAATCAACTTTCCCTTCTCTTCGGTAATGCAAGGGTCTTTCGAGATCCATAGGGGCTACACCTTTACTGGTGCACCCCTTCTTGCATTCGATTGCATAAATAAAAAAAAAAAAAAAAACTTCGTACATGGATTCGAAGAATAGAATCGAATGTTTTCGAAATGTTTCCAAATTATTCTCAAATGATTACAGATAATTGTGAATTTAATAAAGAACATACAAATGAACAAGAAATCACAAGTTGGTGTCATCTATTAAATTCGAGGGAATGGAATATTTTTAATTACATACAAATTATTTAATTCAATGTCATCTCCAAAAATTAATTGAAAAATTTTACAAAAATTTTCCAAATAGTGAAATCGTGGATTCGAGATCCCTTTAACTGGGATAATACCAAATTATCACCAACCCACGATGACCCTGATTGAATTGATAAAAGATTTAAGTTTAAATTCACTTTTTACAAAAAAGTTTGGTAAAATTTCAATTTTGGATACATATTCGGAAGAAATATAGTATACACCTGTTCACCATCGCCATACAACATTTATTGCCTTTTGCTTCCACATATCTGTGCAAAAAGGATTTTCCTCAATGGTCAATATTAAAACGAAGCAACGTAATCGACTCCGAACAGACTCTTACATGCGAATAGCTTAAAAGTAACGCAATTGAAGTGTGAATAGACAAATTAGTGGAGTGGATTCAACAACATTTATGAATTATTGTTACATTTGAGAGTTTTTTTTGTACGAGTAATTACGAGCTTGTTACCTAATGGGGAGGGGGAGGGGGTACTGGCCCTGAAAACATTTTAGGATTTTAAGGGGCCGCGAATATACATTTCGGGCCGCGACTAATAAAAGGTTAAGAACCACTGCTTTAGGTTTAAAAAATTCAAACGTTTCGATTTTGACTTGAGAAATGAAGAACGACCTCCGAATTGCCGAATTGTAAGCATTGTTGGATGAGGATGACGCTCAAAGGCAACAACAACTCGCGGACCAATTAAATGTTAGATGAGAAGACGTCTCTATACGTTTGAAAGCCATGAAAAAGATCCAGAAGGTGGGAAAATGGGTCCACATGAACTGAATGGAAGACAGCAGAAAAACCGCCAAAAACACTTGCGAATGCTGCTCACCAGGCACAAAAAAATCATTTCTCCATCGAATTGTGACGTAATGAAAAATGGATATATTTCTAAGCGTAAAAAATCATGGCTAACTCCAAGCAAAACAGCGACATCGCTATGGACGGAAGACAATGCTCTGTGTTTGGTAGAATCAGAAGGGTGTTATTTATGTGGGAACTGAACTCTTCACTGATCCCTGCGTGTGGGGTCCGTATGGCTTGTTGCGTTATTTGTGTCTAGGGTAGGAGATTTATCAAATAAAAGTTTCACTTAAGATAAAATATTTATTAACAAGATAACAAGTATAATATTCTATATACAGGCGAATGACAACTTTCATTCGAAGGGCGTTATTATAAAGGCGTAATTGTATTATCGTAATTCGTTAAGAGAGTTCGTAAAGGGGTTGAATCTATCGTGTATCGTAATGCGTGTTCGTGTCTGACTGTTGTCCGTATGATGGTCAGATCGGAATGCTGTGTAGCTCTCGTAGACATCATCTCATAAGGGTAGTGGGAGAATACATCATGTGACAAATATTATCAATTACGAGTGGAATTCAAACAGGCACGTAGGGGGATTGTGGAATTCCACCTTATTCACGCCTCACTTACTCAAGTTTCAGACAATGATCTTTGTGTACTGAAAAGAATGAAAATACCTTTGCAAGGGTTCGTTTGTTGTGCGGAAAGGGCCTTAGGTCGTGGAACCCAGTGGACTGACCATTACATCTCTGTTGAATATGAGCGCAATTAAAAATTTCTATAATAATATTTCAAACCTGCATTTATTATGAGCTGATAAAATCTTGCGAAACCGTTAATACTGAACGCCACCGACAACCAATGTAGGATTTGAACCAAGCATTGCGAGAAAAAATGACTAGAATATCAAAAGATGAAACACAAAGTGATTTATCTTCTTGATAAAGCACTATCGCACACAGCTAAACCGGTCAAAGGATTGAGGCGTTTATTTTGCAAATACTTTCGCATGCGGCTTACTTAATAGACACTATCCGATTACTACTTATTTGCACTTGCTGGGCAGCGCTTCATTTCTTACGAAAATGGCTCAATGATTGTAATCGTGGATGAAAAAAGTGTTTTTTTGCTTCTTTTTTTCGAAATATCTCAAAAACGGCTTAAACTATTTTGATTAAAAAGATTGGCCGAAACCATGGCATTTCGGTCTACACAAAAAGCTCTAATAGGTGAACATCGAAAAAATTATATTTTTCGTGATAATAACTGTTTTGTCAAAATGAATGTAAGTCGTTAGTCTGTTATTCTGTTAGTCTGTGCGTTACCAAATTTTGTGGACGAGTTAACTCAAAAACTAGTGTGAATATCAAAACCAAATGTCACACGTAGTTTTGGCGCATTGAGATTAAGAGCTGATTAGATTTTGGTGCATATCGACCCAGAATTAAAGGAGGGGGGGGGGGGGTTAAAATTTAAAATGATAATATTTTCAAATTAAAAAAACAAGACAAATGAAATATACTATGAAATGAACCTATAAAAAATATTTTTTCTGACGCCAAAAATTAGGGGAGTCAAAAAATAAAAATCTAGGCCATTTGAGCAAACTAAACCAAATTTTGTATTCATAATCAGTGGGCCCCTAGAACACTAAAAATGAAAAACAACCCCCCCAAAAATGGGGTGGGCGAAGGCTCAAAAAATGAAAATCTAGTCCCTTGGACCAAACTCAACCAAATTTTGTATACATAATCAGTGGGCTCCCAGAAGACTAAACATGCAAAAACTAACCACCCAAAATGAGGGGGGGGGGGGGGCAAAAAATAAAAATGCAGTCCTTTGTACCAAACTTAACCAGAAGTGTATGGTAAAGTCAAGTGGATGGCCACATCAGAACGTGTCAATTTATTTTTAATACTTTTACTTGCATCTACATAGGTGAGGCCCATGTTTAATGAAGCCCCATCCGTGATAGGCTGTTTTGCTAAAGAGTCAACAAATTCGTTTGGCTGAATACCCACATGAGACGGACTTATCATATATTGGAATTCAACAATATTATTTATTTCACACATACAGTAGCAATGGCCAATACTTTGAATAAAATATTTTTTACCATTTTCATACAATAAATGTCTATTTTCTATAAAAAAAATTCCGGTTTTATATTTACAGACCTGGCTTCTATCAAATTACATTAACAATAATTTTCTTCTATAGAAATACTAGTGGGTTTGATGAAACCTGTTTTGATTTTTGTTAAACTAGTTAATTAGACTGGTCTTAATGTTATCTTTTCCCGAAATAGGGGCTCCTAGCAGTGGCGGATTAAGCACAATATAAGCCCTAGGCGCAAAAAAATTAGGCCCCGGATAACAAAAATGTCTTTGGAAATTAATTAATAGGTATTATAAATATAAAACGTAATTTTAATTACTTACATGTAATTTATTAATCTTATTTTTATGTTTCAACAATTTATAATACTATATATTATAGACTAGGAAAGCGATGATATCACGTTAACAAGTTCACTTTAACAACTAACTTTGAGCTCTATTTAAAATATCTTGAAGTTTTTTTTAAATTTATTAAAAAAATACAAAAGAAATTTTAAAAGATTTTTTAATGGAAAACTGATCAACAAAGTATTAATCTAAAAGACTTCTCAATAGATATTTAATTTTTCTTTTATTATATATATATATAAATATTTAAATTAATATTTTGTTGTCAATTATCGTTTACAAATAATATCTAATAATATTTGGAACAAAAATGACTATTGAATTATGTTATTCGCTTTTTACATAAAATTGATACCTATACCTAATATGAGAGGAAATATAATGTTACAGGAAACGTTAAAATAATGATTTAATTTCATAACTCAATTTGATAAATTTTGTATAAAAATGAAATGAAATTTTATATCACAATCAAAATTAATATGATAATCAATTTTGGTGGCCCTCATATTCGACGGGACCCTAGGCGCGCGCCTAGTACACCTTGCTTATGATCACTGGCTCCTAGTAGAATTCACCCAAGCGATCGATCAGCTAAGATTTTAACATGGCTATTTAATATTACCATAAATTCTTTTAGTTCTAGAGAAAGTAGCCGAATTAAATTAAAATTTATCTTTAATCTATATATTCCTAAATCAGTGCATTTAATAATTAAAAACGTGTACTGCTCTTGAACTTCAATGTTAACAGCATCATAACACCGTCTTTGCGTAATCAAAAAAAAAAATATAATGAAACTTATTATTATTTTAATTAGAATTAATAACAAAATACTGGCAAATTGGCAAAGGAGGTAGTTTGCTAAAACAACAACAGATGGCAACTACTTCAAAGCTACCGCTTCCGTGATAATCTTTTTGTACATGCATTTAATTAAAGTGAATAAATATTATCTTAATACTTCACAACTTTAATAAAATATAAATTAACATAATAGATTTTACTGTTTCCCAAAGCCTCAAAATCCTCCCCACCAAAAATATTCTAGAAATAATTGAATAAAAAAACATCAACTAATCCTCACTTTTATTTAAAAATGATTAGTTATATTTTCTTTTTTATATTTAAGAAATAGAATAGTGTAAGTATTGCAATCGCCTCCCGGGACTTGGCACTTTGAAACCTTCTACTTTGAGGTGAAAAAGTTAATTTCACTTAGTCACGTCTAGGTGGAAGAAATCGATGCATTTAAGAAACTGAAACAGAAATTAGAACAAAAACCGGTTAATGTGGTCCCCAGGGGTCAAAAAGTGACTAAATATCCATTGGTCTGTGCGTATGTATGTACCTATATACGTAAGTTATGTATGTACATCCATGCGTAAGTTATGTATGTACAGTTATGTAAGTTATGTATGTACAATCATGAGTCTCAGAGCAACAAAATTCGAAACTTAAGTTCGTTATAGGCTAGAAAGAGTACAGCAATTCTTATGGTAGAAATCGGACTACTATGAAAGATTCGATTGATGGGATTTTCTCAAAAACGCCTATTTCTTTTAAAATCGGTGTACTTACCAAGGTGCAGTCGAGTAAAAATTTTAATCCGATTGAGACAAAGGAAGAGAGATGTAATTAGCATGTCGCAAAACATATTTTAATCATCCTATCTAATATACTCGCAAACTGCAAGTCAAGAGCTTTGGGATTGAAACTTGAGCAGAAAACTTGAGAAAAATTATCGCAAGATTTTGGCTAAAATTGAAGAACCGGAAGTGATATATTTAAGTTGAAATTTTTTGCGTTTTTGAATAATATCGGTATACTTATCAAATATCTTAAGTTCTCCAAAGAGTAGGTATAAATTCCGATTGGAATCAAGGGAGGAGAGTAAATTAGTTATATCGCAAAAAAGTCAATGCCATTATGTCGAATAGTGTGATTCGCAGAGCTTCGGGATTTCAAATTTAATCTATTTAGAGACTAGAAGAAGTATGTCAAGATTTTAGCTAAAATCGAAGAACCTACAATACTTACATGTTTACTTGAAGGTTTTGTTTTCGTTATTTTTTAATTATCGATACACTTATCAAATTTCTTAAGTTCTTCAGAAGTAGGTATAAATTCCGATTGCACTGTGAAATTGATAGTGACCAAAAAGAGGCGGGATTAGAAAGACAGAGATTCGCCTGTGTGTTCTAGGTTATGCATTCAAATCGAACGCTCTGAATTGCGGGCTGCGTCCCTAGGCGTTATATATTGAAACCTTATGTTTTTGAATTTCACTAAAATAAAATTAAAAAAAAAAACAACTAATAATTTTTATAGTTAAAAATATTTTTAACTAGCTGCAAGGCCCGCCTTCGGGGACCCTCTGGACCACCACCCTCATACCCCACTCCCACCAACCACACCCCCCGAAACCCACCCAGCACTCCGCACCATGCACCCGTGCCCAACCCCCGCCCACACACCACCACCCAAACACTCGGCACCCCACAACCTCGGACCCCCACCCCCGTACCACCCCACTACGCCTCTGGACCCCACCAGAACCCATCACTCCACCAACCCTGCACCCCACTTTTCGTGGAACCCACGGAAACATACAGACAGACAAGAATTTTTGAGGGTGTTTTCGTTTATAACTTTGCTTGAAACGTGTGCAACCGAATTTGGCGTGATTTTGAGCAATGTACAGACAAAACCTTAATTTTATATATATAGATAGATTATGGTTATTATCATACAAATACATAAATTTTGTTGTTAGGTCATTCAATGCATGTTTTCTTTTCGTTGTAGTATTGGCTTTTCAAATTCACAGTGATTGAACGCTTTCAGTGTACATTTTTGCATTCACTTACAATAAAAATCACTAAATACGAAATCCATTGTAAAGCCAGACCTCGAATTTGGCATCTTGAGACTGCCCGCCAGCGCCAACCGCTCAGAGACTAGCTGAGTAGATTGTGCCTTAAAAGGGTGTTATATTTCAATGTAATGAACGCCGCACACTTCTACGACTGTCCGGCTTTGGATTGCGGATTCGACGAGGGAGAGGATGAGCAGCAAAATAAACTTACTAAACTGGTCAGCGCGACGCCAAATGGCTCAAGAGCCAAGAGTGAGCATCGGCTAGTAGCTAAATAACTTTAATAAATGTAAATAACTCACCGAAAACAATTTATGAGTAAACTTCTCAGAACTGGTATGTTATTTTTAAACAATACTGTCTAATATTTATTATTTATTATTGCACATTAGGGTGGTCCTTATTTTGGGCATTTTGAATATTTACGCTGACAGATTTGAAATAAATAAAATAAAATAACCCTTAAGTTTCAAGTCTCTATCTCAATTTGCTGCTATTGTGTTCAGTCGCGTTTGCCGAACAGTTTCTCATCTAAATAACATGAAGTTATTGGCATTGAACGATCAATTTTATATTCCGGCCAAAGTAATGGTTCAAATTTGAAACTCTGTAGACTTTATCCTTCAGAATTTTAACAGATTTTTAGCTATTATAATTTTGGAGTTACAAGTTAGATAAAATACTGCTATATCTTAGTGTTAGTAAGTTATAGACTCCAAAATATCTAAAAATCTGTAAAAATTCTGAGGGATAGCTAATATTATAAGGATAAAGTCTACAGTTTCAAATTTTTTGAACCATTAGTTTGGCCGGTATAAAAATTGATCGTTCAATGCCAAAAACCCCATGTTATTTAGATGGGAAACTTGCATTGCTTTTCGGCAAAGGTTAAAATTGAGATAGGGACTTGAAACTTGGTAGATATTTTTTTGAATTTATTTCGAATCATATGAGCGAGCCTCTGTCATCATAAAAATTCAAAAATACCAAAAATAAGAACCACCCTATTGTACATAGTAGCCTATTTGAGTTTAATATGTGAAGTTTATATAAACATGGCTATATAATAAAAATAATACTGTCTACTATACTATAGCGGAATAGGCACATAAATGATTTGAAAATTTAACAAACAATTTAAAAATATAAGTAGTTACGGTATACAAATAGGGGATGGCCCGACATTTTTGGCGAATTGTAGTGCTGCAGCCATCACAAATAAATAAATAAATAAATAGTGGTGGAAAGCAAAGAAATACCATTGAATTTTTTCTATTCGCCGTAATTTTTGTCTTATGGTTAGTTTTAAGTTTCGTTCCGCTTCTGCCTTCTATATTTTTGTCTAATATATTGAGTTGCCAAGTTGAGGCCCCTAATATTGTGAGGTCCGGGGGAACAGCCCCCTTCCCCTCCTGATAGGCCTTGCTCCCATTGGTAAAATAAAAACCGAAATCATTAGTTTTTTTCGTGGATATTGGGGCATACCTAAAAAGAATAGAGCTTCAGATATCCTAGAAGATAGATATTTCTATTGAACCAAATTCTCTGAAATTAGAATTAGAATGAAGTATGTAGTTGAAAATAACATACGAATGAAGCTGAAATAACCAATCCTATGGAGGTCATGTTAAAAGAAGAGTCAAATTGCAAGTCCATAGCCGACATATCTAGCAAAATGTTCGCAACTTAATAAGGACCCCGATTAAAGCCCCCTCTGAGGAAATGCCTTGAGGCTGTTCCAAAGGGAAATTGTTTATCTTGTTTTTACTTTCTTCCCGTCAAATAAAGGTTTTTTTTAGTCCGACATGGACTCTCAGACAAGATCTCTCCCACGTAATGTCCATAAAGATTTCCTCCCCACTTAATAAAAAATTAAAAAAAAAAAAAAAAAATACCCGATTGGATGTAGGTAAATTCATTTTGTCGTAATAACGAACTGGTCACATAATAAACGAATATTCATATATCGAAATAACAGATATAATATTTTAATTAAAAAGACTAATAACAACGTTTGAAACTATTTATTCTCTACTCTCTAACAAATAACTTTTTCTTTATCATATTATGTTTATTGAAATAAAATTTCTAGATAGTTTACTCTTTCAAAATATAAACAAACAGTAAACGGTAATTTTTTGTTTTATTTAAAAGGTGAATATTATTATTTTAATTTGAAAACAACTTTGTGGGCAGCGATGCCCCTGATGATGGTCGGAGCGTGTTTGCAAAAAACTGAATTAACTTTATTATTCTAACTTCTATAGAAATCGACCTTTTTATCCGAATTAAAAATTAAACATAATACTAATATAAGTATCACTTTGAAGCTTTATTTCAATTTCATTAATTTTAGCTTTTTTCAATATTATTATTAATTTCGAATTCACTTCTATACTGTCATACAGTGGCAGAGAATTATCCGGGAAACAAACTTGTGATGGCCACAAAAGCAAGGACCATAGAAGAAATTAAAATATTTGATTTCCGAATTTCAAATTTATTTATATTTTTCTCATTAATATATTAAAGAATAATCAACACATTAACGAGAATTGTTTTGATCACGATTTTTAAACAAGATATATATCACGAGACTACTGCTGGTTGAAGCTATTGGAGTATGCTGAGTCTTAAATCTGGACCAAGAGATATAGAATAAATTCAGATATTATTTTCACTTAATATTTGACAAAAATCACGTGCATTCGATTCGCGATTGAATCAAATGTAGGAAACATACGATTATCCAAATTTCAACATTAAAACGCATTCTCTTTCAACTCTCAAAGGAACAACATCGCACCCTTGATACCCTTGAAACCCGAACCTTTCTACCTGCAGACGAGCCCCCAGCGGCATCCGATACCACAGTGAGTGTCAAGGAAGACTTCCAACTAGGCAATGATTTTAGTATACTAATTAAAACTCCTCCACGTGAATTGAGCTATAAATAAATAGCAAAAATATTATAAACCACAAAGGCCATATTAGTGGTAGAAGGATTAGGACGACCTTGGATCTTCTCAAAAAATCCAAGGAAAATCTTAAAAAATATCGAAACAAGATGGCTAATAAAGAATACCAAAATCTTCTAAAAAAATTCGAAACTCTTCCAGGAGAAAATGAAGAACTTAGAAGTAAACTAAAAAAGAAAGTACATTTAATACACGAAAACCCGTACGTACCAGTTCCTCAGCCACCAGGAGGACCACATAGATATAGAAGCTGAAGAGCCCAACAAAAAAAATCCGAAAGAATAACAATGAAGCAAACAAGACTCAAGATCTTCTCAACCCATCTACAGCGCAGCCTCAGCACATGGACAAAATAAACACTCTTACAACCAAGCATGAACAAGTTAAAAAAAAAGTGAATAAAGAAACACATCGCCAGCCATCAATACAATCTCCGAGAGCTTCCATACAAAACAACCAGAAGGAATTAAAAGAAAAAAACCCTCCAATAAACATCAAGGGAGCATCTACAGCAACAATCATAAACATTATGGCAAATAAAATAAATATAAAATCAAAGTTTTGAGCATCTTTTTTTTGAAAATAGTTGGAAGTTTTTTCAAAAAATCAGCTCGGGTTCAGATTAACCAAGATGTATTTTAAAAGAGAAAGAATTCAATCAATCTTTAGGACAAATTCTAAGATTTTAGTAGAAATATTATTAAATTGCGATATCAGAGGGAATTCATCCGCCCAGGAGTCGAACCTGAGAACTAACATGCTTTCCGGGCAGTCAGCTCACACCCTCTTTTAAAATACATCTTGGTTAATCTGAACCCGAGCTGATTTTTTGAAAAAACTTCCAACTATTTTCAAAAAAAAAGATGCTCAAAACTTTAGTTTTATATTTAAATAATAGGACTTGTATGAAAAACTTTTTTTCATTTTAAGCTAAATTTTTTAATTTCCGTTATAAAAGAATGGAGTAAAAAATTTCTGTGCTTATATCATATATTGCGATTCAGAGAGAGGTTTTTGCCTCGAGGGTGTGAGCTGACAGCCCGGAAAGCATGTTAGTTCTCAGGTTCGACTCCTGGGGGGATGAATCCCCTCTGATATCGCAATTTAATAATATTTCTACTAAAATCTTAGAATTTGTCCTAAAGATTGATTGAATTCTTTCTCTTTTAAAATAAAATAAAGTTAACTGATTTTAATATAAAAAAACATAGTGAACAAAATCATACTCTCTTTGTAAAAACCATAGAAATATTCAAAAAAGCTATATCTGAACTAAAAAATGTCAAAATTCCATTCTAGACTTATACTCCAAAATCAGAAAAAAATCATACTTTTATACTAAAAGGTCTATCAAAAAATATAGATATCAAAGAGATCAGAACCTCCCTTCTAAACTTCGAAAATATTAAAATCATAAAAATTGAAAAACTTAAAACACCAATATCGGAAAAAATCACTATGTTCTTCCTCACATAATAGTACAAATATCGCCCGATAGCAAACCCGAAGAGCTCCTCAGAATTAACTTCTTATATCACCATAAGGTGAATTGGGAAAAATTAAAAAAAACAGGCGTTATAATATTTAGAAATTGCCAAGGATTATATCATACAGCAATCAACTGTCAAATGGAATTCCAATGCTGTAAATGTAACTTACCAGGTCGGAGTTCTTTTTAGAACTATTCTCTCAAAAGGTAACTCAAGCCTAAGAAAAGAATGGAAAACTTTTCATATTAAATTCAACAACACCGAAATTCCACATAAAAATATAGTAAAATACCTAGGAATAAATTTAGATAATTATCTATATTTTGACCTACATAAAAAGATTGCAAAAAGCCAGGGCTGCATTTATGAGTTAAAAAAGATTGTTCTTCTGCAAGCATCTGGATCCAGAAATAAAACGGCAATGCTACAAACTATTGGTCAGACCAATAATAACTTATGACTGCAATATTTGGTTCAATCATCACGTCACGTCGGCTTGGCGAATCTCGCAGAAGAAATACACCCGACTGGATGATACCTTATCGGGCCAGAGTGGAACATTGGTATTTTAGCCAATCCACAGCCAAATCAACAATCCTCTACATCAAGAATACATTTTAAATCGATTTACAAAACCATTTATAATTCATCCTTATTCAAAAAATAAAAAAATCAACAACAACAACAAAAATCTTTTCTGGAGAATGGGGAACTGTTTGAGGTGTTTTGGAAGTTTTTTTGTACTTGATGTGCGGTTATTCCAGAGGTTCCCAAACTGTGCGCCGCGGCCTCTTCACAGGTACGCCGCGAATATAAATATCTTAAATATTAAGTCTTATCTTGATATATGGCATTTGGTTTATACCGTGAGTTGTATTTTTAAAAAAATTCCATCTTATTTTCAAAAAAAGATACTCAAACTTTCGAGTTAATTATTTTAACAAAAAAATATTTTTGTGTAAAACACCTGACGTCTTTATTCCTTTAGTAGGCTTAAGCCAGTGGTCCTCAACCTTTTTTTTATCTAAGAGCAGATTCTAGAATATATGTCGGGCAGCGGGCACTATTTATTTTTTCAATGGAAATTAATTTATAGTTGGACATACAATTAAAAAGTTGGTCAGCAAAAAAATAGTTAGCACGAAACAAAAAAATACGAGTAAATGAAAATATTTTTCTATAAAAATCTGACATTTTTTATAGTTTTTGAAAAATTGGACTCTGCATGATTCATTTTTTTTTAATCACGGGGAAACAAAAAGTTTTTCAAAAAATAAGCTTATATTTCTTTAATTAATTACTAAATATTAAAAAAATTTCAAAATATATCATTTTATTTGAAAAATTAAATTATTTTACTGTGGTCGTTCGGCGATGGGCACATGTAAAACGCTCGCCAAGCGCCTTAGTGCTTGGGGACCCCTGACCTAGACGGTCAATTATTTTGATCAAAAGATTGAGTCAAACTCAAGTATGATTGACCTTCTAGGAACTCGTTTGACGCTTGAGCCAAGCAGTGACGGTGATGAATGGAAAATTTGAATGAATTACGCAAATGATTGAAGAAGCGCCTGACCGTCTAGAAGGGTTTTGATCAATCTTTACCTCAATCACGCACTCGGCAGCAACCATGAAGCCTATTCGAAACTCCACTACGATTGAGTTTTGATAAAAAGATTGAAGGGTTGATTGACGGGTTAATTGAAGCGCCCGTCAATAGATTGAATCCATGTTTTTATCAAACGGTAGTGATCTCCAAAGTGTGGTACACGTATCCCGAGGGGTACGCAGAAAATTCTAGAGGGTACGCCACATTTCTCTTCAAAATAGGGATTGTATACAGGTTTCCGGTAAAGTGACAAAAAAAACTTTCGGCAAATTACAAAAATTTACCGTTAGAAAAAAAGGTAAGTGTAAGTAACAATATACCTAATTATTAATTTTATGGGAGATATTTTTTGTTTAATTTTAAATTAAAGTTTTGGGTTTAAGAGCCGCTGTAAATCGTACAGAAAGCGTATGTAATTAGCACATGTATCTGATTTGTGCTCTGTAATTTTTTGAGATTTTTAAAAGTTTAAAATCAACATTTTTCTTAAAGAGTAAATAAAATATCTCCTTTTTTAATATTTGAAAATAATAATATGTAAATATTTCACGTCCGCCAAGAAAAAGTACGGGAAGTATATTCAAATAGTATTTGATTATTAAGGAAGTTCTTTCACAAATACAAAAATTCAGAAGTCTTTGAAACTTGGAATATAAGTCATTAAGCTGAAATCAATTATCCCCCCTGATGCCCTCTTTACGAGAAACAGGCGGTTTTCAAACGCTCAGCACCCCTTCGCTGTCAAATTGGATAAAAGTCGAACAAGCGCTTTCGCCAACTCTTTTATCCCTATGACCTCCAGAGACTGGAACTCGCTCTCTGCCACCATCTTTCCCGCGACTTATAACCTTCAGCTATTTAAGACCCGTATCCGCAGATACCTTCGACCCCCGCCCAACCCATAAAATTCTTCTTCTTTTTCACGATGGAGGGGCCAACACAGGCCTTTAGGGGTTGCAACTTTTTGGTGTAACTCCTTCTCTCACCATTATCATAAAAAAATAAATAAATAAATAAAAGCATAATACACACACTGTTAAAATTTGAAGACGATTTACCAAACCAAATATGAAATAATTGAAATTATAAATGACATTTTTTACATATGGTAGATATGGAAAGGGTGGGAAAATGATCATTATTTTATTTTTTTTCATTGAAGGACTTTCACCATCATGATGAATTTGTTAGAATAAAATATTCGGAGTAACTTAAAAAAAATTGAAATTATTTACCTCTTAGTTTTGATAAAAAACAAAAGAACAACAACATATTTGTGCGATTATTTTTAGTGGAGGGGATATAAGATCAATGGCTTGGAAACGATCCGGCAAGTATGTGTGTATCCATATAGAGATTTCGTAGTGTGAGTGGTACAGTCACGTTAAAAAAACATAACCTAAAATTTTAGTTCCGTTCATATTTATAGAGTGGCTATGAGGCTAAAACTTTTTGTGTGGATTGTCGCTAAAGAACCTCCTTTTAAATGACCATTCTTCCAACAAGTGTTGAATCAGAAAGGGTATTCTCGGGATCTGGATTATTTCCACAAAAATTAGATCAAAATTAGGAGATAAGACTTTAAATAATTTAAGTTTCTTGGGAAGTTATTTTTTAAAAAATGGTAATCAATAAAATGGTATTAGGTAATTTATATTATTTTTGTTGTATTTGTATTTTTCTGTATTATTTTATTTCTGTTTCTAAAAGTTATTATACTTTGTTTACCTTTAGAATAACACTTTAATTTTTATATTTCTTATATTTTATATCTTTGAAATAAAAAATATGAAATGGAAATCAAAATGACATATTTTTTTCACCTTAATTTTATTTTTCAGGAAAAAAAATTACCGGTAAACTGGATTATTTTAATTTACCAAATTACCGGTAAATGAAAAAGTAGATAAATTTTCAATCCCTACTTCAAAATACTTTACCATATGTTCTCTTGTAATTTATCAATTGTATGTATATACGTATATTGTTTTATTGAAATAATTAAAAAAAAATAACTTGATTTTCTGTATTTTTTCCGTTCATTTCCTAAAAATCATTTTTGACTCTCACATACATACGGGGGGGGGGGGGGGTGTACAATTTATGCTTATCGTTATATGGGTACGCTTCAAAAAATTTGGTGATCACTGGTCTAGGGCCTCCTTTAGAGGCAGTGGCCCAGCGGGGGGGGGGGGGGGGGGGGGCATCATGCTCCGGGCGCTACTCACAAAAGGGCGCCAAATGGTCCGCAAAACAAAAAATTGCTGGATAATTTTTATTTTTATTATAATTGATTTCTGGAAAATGTATTTTAAATTTAGTGCCAGTGGAATATAATAAATGTTAATTCGTAAATAAAAAGGAAAAAAAAGGAACACTAATAGTCTAAATCAAACTGTAATAATATATTCATAATAGAAATGGCACGTCTTTTCTACTGGCAGGGCTGACTCGACCTCTGTCCATTATTGATAAATTTGCTTCATCAAAAGCAAGGAAAATTATACATAGTAATTAGTTTTATTAATGTATTATAATCATATTATTATTTAATATATGTATCGCCTTAGAGATAATAAATATTTACTTTTTTATTGTTTTAAAACTGCGTATTTTTAAAATATTTCTTTATAAATATGTAAAATAAATAATAGGTATCTTTTGAACTAATTCTAGATGATCATATACACATTTCAAAATCTAGTCTTGTTTTCTCAACTACATTTTTTGTCTCAAATTTAAAGCCTAGCTTGAGCCTATGACTTTATTTATTTATTAATTTGCGAGTATATTTTACATATAATATTATATGGTTTTCGAATGGGGGGGGGGGGGGGCGCTAAAAAGGTATTGTTCCCGGTTAAGCTCGCTATGCCACTGTTTAGAGGAGAACCCTTTAATGAGAAACTGAAAAAATGATAAGTGATATCACATTCACACTTTTTTGATCAAATTTTAAACAATTTGATTTAATTTAATTTTCTTTAAACTTATATATATATATATATATATATATATATATATATATATATACCGGGTGAGTTTTGTTTATTTTGAGACAGTCTTATAACTCAAAAACAGTACATTATATGAACAAAGTTTTAAATAAAAGTGTATTTATATCAAGGGGGAACTAAACTACACTATTGTTTGCCGACCTAGAACAAGCTTTCAAGTATATTTCAAGGTCAAGTTCTGTTTTTTAAATGGAAACCTATATTTTTCATTACATTTCTTAAATCTACAAAAAAAAACAAAAAAAAAACTGAACAACTTTTATAAGAACTATTTTTTATATGACATCAAATGAAAAAAATATTAAATCAATTAGATCTCAAAAAAAATCCAAATAATAATTATTCTTAACAATTATTCAACTTTATTTCCGACAATTTTTCCGACAATGTTCTGTGACATTCCAGAGTGTATAGCAAGTCTTCTGGATGAAACATCTTTCTACAACAAAAAATGCTCCATTTTTATTATGATAATACAATATAACTATATACTGAATTGACTCGAGAAATAAACTTTTTTAAGCTTAAGATTTTTTAAATAGATCTACTATATTAAGTAAAAAAATAATCTCTTAAATCTGTGTATAATGAAGTTTTAAGATCATTATATACACTTATTTTCATTGTTGTGACTTTTCAATTTAATAATTATTTATTTAATAATTAAATATTTGATTTTTTTGAGAAATAATTGATTTAGTATTTTTTTATTTGATGTCGAATAAAAAATAGTTCTAATGAAAGTTGCTCAGTTTTTTTTTGTAGATTTTGGAAATGTAATGAAAAATATATGAAATTGAAAGTTTTTGTGCCGAGAGTAGCAGAATTTTTATATATTGGAGGAGAAAATAAAAGAGTGTGTCTTCTGCTGGAATTATAAATTTTATATATTTATAACGAGACTTTATAAATTAATTCCTGTGAATCAATTGTAATAGACTGATGAAGAGGGCAAAGCCCTCGAAACTATAGACTCGTTATAAATAAATAAAATTTATAATTCCAGCAGAAGACACACTCTTTTATTGTCTCCTTCAAAAAAAATATATGATTCAATTTAAAAAACAGAACTTGACTTTGAAATACCCTTGAAAGCTTGTTATAGGTCGACAAACATTAGTGTAGTTTAGTTTCCCCCTTGATATAAATAAACTTTTATTTGAAACTTTTTTTCACTTTTTTTTTTTTTTCCTTTTTTGCACTGTTTTTTGACTTATACGACTGTCTCAAGATAAAAAACTCACCCGGTAAATATATATTTATATTTTAGATAAAAAATTAATGTGTCAAAACGTGTAAAAAGTGCAATATGGAATGGAATTTGGAAATTCGTCTCTTGTATGAGGATCGCCATTTATTTTATATTTTCATTCTATAGTAATTATTATCTCAATTTTTCCTAAATAAGGTGTTAATATTATTTCCAACAAGGTTGTCGAACTCCCCCAATCTTTGTTAAATTAGCGAAGGGTATTAACCACTCCCCTTAAATGTTCAGTTTTGTTTTATTCATAGCTGCAAATGGGCGAGTCATTTCCCATCCACACATCCCGACCATAAAAAGATGAGATCTCAACATTCACAAGACAGTAAAATTATTTAGTAAAATTATCTTAGTTAAGTAGAGACTTTATAGAAATGATATTAAAAAAGGGGTTTCACCGAACCACTTTTTAATACATTAATTATTCAAATTTAAAGAAATTCAATCGAGAGTTCATTTGACGACGCATTCAAAGCAATCTTGTCATAAAAGCTGAAATTTAATGACGTGATTAATAAACCCTGAGCCAGGTGTTTTATTTTAAATCATTTTTGATGTTTAGAATATTTTGAATACGCATTCATATCTAAATGCCCTAATTGTTTTCACTAATTGGGTTTTAAATGATTCTCAATAAGAAATTTTTCTCGCGCGGATGGTGGAGGGGAGAATGAAGGGTAGATTTGCGGGGGATTGGGGGGATGGGGGGATGGCTGAAGGGGAGGTTCCAAAAGTGCTTTTTTCGACTTGTTTTAAAGCTTCGGGTTGTTCAGGTTTGGGTGGTGGGCGTTAATATCATAGACTATCAGTTTCCCCTAAACGCTATCGCGCCCATTGGCTGATAACATCGTGACGTCACCGAAGTTGTTCTATATAAGCGATGTCAGGAAGTAGCTGCAGATCGTAATTGTCTTCGCATCTGGACCATCATCCCCTCTCTTCATTTCGTAAAACTCAGGTAGAAATTCATTTTTCATTTATTCACTTTTTTATGCACTTTATGGCTTTATGCACTTTTTTTTAAATTCTTAATAAACAAAAAAATAATTGTTGAATTGCGATTTTTGCTTTATTAGTTAATTTCTTAAAAATTAATTCAATTTTTATGTGATAATTTAAGTAAAAGTAAAAATTATTAAAAAAATCTTGATTTCGATTTCGGTATTTTTTTTTTACTTTTCACGTAAGTACTTTTTATTTTTTAAACAAATTCCCATTTCTATCTTGATCCTTATTATTTATTTATTTAGATATTTATTTTTTCATCAATTTAAAGATGCAGAGTAAATTACATAACTATACATAATTTTGTTCATGAACGTAACCCTTATGGGTTTTTGGTTTCTTATTTTGTTTTTACTTAATTTTCGTAGCGTAGCATTAGAGAAGCTTTCTACGAGAAAGTATATTTTTTCTTATTCATCTTTCTCATATTCAAAGATAAATTGTGATAAATGTTCGTTAGATTAGGCAAAATTGAAAAGTGTATTTTAATTAATCATCCATTATCAATTCAAGTATATTAAATTGAAAGTTTTTGCGCCAAGAATAGCAGATTTTTTATATATTGAAGGAGACAATAAAAGAGTGTGTCTTCTGCTGGAATTATAAATTTTATTTATTTATAACGATTATAAAATTTATAATTTCAGCAGAAGACACACTCTTTTATTGTCTCCTTCAATACAAGTATATTTTTCGTAAAATAACACTTTCAAATTCGACGATCAGGTAATATGTATGAATTTTTAATAAAGCTTTCTAAAGTTTGGTCTAAACTTCGCACTTTTATAATCTCAATAAATAATTAATAATATCACTAAATATAAAATATAGCAGGATGAGAATAAAACAATTTTTTTTAAATAATATTTATTAAATTAATTTGTTTGCTGATATCTGGTAAAAATAAATCCAATCATTGATAATAAAATAATGAATAGTAAATATTTAAGAATAAATAATTTCTAATATTTAACACCATAGAAATTTTTTAAATTAAATTAAAAACTACTTAGATTTTAATGGCTTCATCTATTTTTCTATAGGAAAAATATTTCTATTATTTGAAATTAAATTTCATTGCAGGTATTTTATTTTTTTTAAATTCTTTTTTAATTATTTATTTTTAAATTATTTTATTTTAGATAGAAATAATTTTTTTTTAGGTCAGCATCAAAGATTTAGTAGAAGAGCAGTTTACAAACGGAATATATAAATTTTACAAATTTTCATTTATTTTTAAAATCACATACATCTGAAGGGATTTGCAGGATATAAAGAATAAGATCAGAGGAAATTAAAATTAAAATTCACAATAATAGTTTGAAATTTAAGACTACTTTTGAAAATATATTTGTCTTTATTTCTATTAAATTATACGTCGATTAATGGGCTCTATTGGACAGAATAGACTTCGCCCCGGACACTCCTAGGTCTTGTTATAGTTTTTTCAAAGGAATTTAAGTATTTTGGAGAAAATTCAATTTTTTTTTAAGTAATTGTATTCCTGCGTCTCTCACTTTCCCCTTTAAAAGGTACGTGAGCGATCAAAACCCCATATAAACTAGCCTTTTCTCTAAGTTAACTAAATCTGTGTGAGCGTATAATAAAATATTAATCAAGAAAAACTTTAAAAAATCTGAAAATTGATATAGCATAGGAATTGAAAATTTTAAGAAAAATCAAAAACCAAAATACATATTCCTATAGATTTATTAGAGCTTATATGTATTGATCGGAATTCTTGTACATTTATTTGTAGGTATATGGAATGAGTGTGGTGTAAAAAATAAAAAAATCAATCTATTAATATTAAAAAAAAATTAGCTCTCTGATTTTTTCATTCGTAAAATGTTTAATTTATTTATTTTTACTTTACCATACAGGGTATGGTCAAGTATTGTAATCGTGCATGAAAAAAGTGTTTTTTTCTTCTTTTTTTCGAAACATCTAAATAACTTCTGAAACTATTTTGATAAAAAAAATTGAGCGAAACCATGGCATTTCGATCTATAAAAAAGCTCTAATAAGTGAACTTCGAAAAATTATATTTTTCGAGATAATAACTGTTTTGTCAAAATGTCTGATAGTTTGTCTGGTTGTCTGGTTGTCCGTTAGTCTGTGCGTTATCAAATTTTTGTGGACGAGCTAGTTCAAAAACTTGTTTGAATATCGAAACCAAATTTCACACGTAGCTTTGGTCCATTGAGATTAAGAGCTGATTAGATTTTGGTGCATATCGACCCAAAATAAAGGGGGGTGGAGGGGGTTAAAAATTAAAAACAAGGCCATTTGAGCAAACTTTTGCATACATAATCAGTAGACCCCTGGAAGTCTAAATACGCAAAAACTAACCTCCCCAAATTGGGGGGGTCAAAAAATGAAAATCTTGGCTATTTACCAAACTCAACCAAATTTTGTATACATAATCAGTGGGACCCCAGAAGTATAAAAATGCAAAAACTAACCCCTCCTACATGATTATAAATAATTTTAGGGGCCAGGTTGTATGGTAAAGTCAAGTGGATGGCCACGCCAGAACACGTCAGCTTATTTACGTTAACGTTTCTACACTTTAAAATGTTTCAATCAGGGACTTAGATTAATGCGTTTATTTTAAAAAATATAAAATTCCTTTGTTATCTCTTCTCATTTGGAAATAACATTATTCGCTCTTTCTTTATAATTACAGAGAGAAAAAAAGATGAAAAATTAATAATTCGTGAAAGAGTGAATGAATTTATTTTCATTTAAATTGAAATTTTCTTGAAAATTGAAAAGTTTTTGTTTTGCCGAGAGTAGCAGAGTTGTTGATTCACAAAGAGAAACAAAGAGATTGTCCTCTGCTTGATGCAAATAAACATATACACATATATATCAAGATGATATATCTGTATATATATTATTTATTTGTTTTGAGACTATAGTTTCGAAGACTTGGTCTTCATCATCAGTCTTTCTTCAATTATAAATGTTTTTTTCATGGAGTCAATATCATATGGATATTGAAAACTTGGTGTTCCTTCGTCACTGGAAAGCTAGGAACTACTAGGAGCAACATTTTTTCTTTTTTGAAATTTAAAATTACCATTGATAAAGGGAGAAATTCTTCCGAAACATCTGGATTAATAAACGTTTCTAAGATTGTTTTATAAAAGATTTGTATTTTTTTAAATCATATCATATACAATTGGATGTTGATGAAGCAGTCCACGGTGGTTGTAAAAACAATAAAACCTCTATAGTCTTATTGTTTTTACAACCACCGTGGACTGCTTTCATCAACATCCAATTGCATATTTATACCAGTCCGTCTCCTAAAGAAAATCTCTATCATATCATATACATTTCTGTTTAATTAATTATTATTGGCGTGTCGGAATATACATTTCTGTGAATCAATTGTAATAGACTGATGAAGAGGTCAAAGTCCTCGAAACTATAGTCTCGTTATAAATAAATAAAAAATTATTTTTCCAGCAGAAGACACACTCTTTTATTGTCTCCTTTAATTTATTTTCATTTGAGAGAAAAATACAAGAATATTAATGGATTTTTTAAAGTGAACAAACAGTGTTAAAGACAATAAAATATCGAAACGTCGACTCAAGAAATGAAATTAATTAATTAATTAATTTTTAAAGTAAAATCATTTTTATACTTTATTTTTTATTCATATATCACTTTATTGCGTTAGTATATAGATCTTTCTTTGACATTTCAATTTTTTTCTGAATTTTTGCATATGTGAACCTAAAATTCGAAACTCCTTTTTTAGGATTCAGTTTAAAAAGTAAAATGTTCTCTATTAACATAGTTTCGCTACAATGTCTGTCTGTCCATCTTTCCGCGCGTTTATCAGTGCATTGTAATCAATAAAACTAAATAAGATACAAACTTAAAATTTACATAAAGAGAAACAAAAAAGATTGTCCTCTGCTTGATGCAAATAAACATCTACAGATACTTTCAACTACAACCCAATCAATCCCTAAATCTCTTCTTATTTTCACGATACAAGGGTCCACCGCGGACTTAAGAGGTTCTGCCTTTTTTGGCGCAACTTATTCTTGTATCAATAAATATCATTATAAAAAACATACACATACATTCATACTTATATTTTTTATTTATTTATTTAAGCCTTTTTTTGGTACATTTTGTATATTTATACAGTATTTAGAAAATAAAAGATAACTAACAAGTTACAAAAAAGATTTTAGTATTGTTACATGTATAGTATAATATATTATTTAAGTATTGTTCATTCGTTTTGCACCAGGCCCGTTTGGGCGTAGGCCTCTCCCTTTTCTTTCCATATCGGTCTTCGTATGGCAGTTCTGCTCCATTCATTTCCCGCTATCTTCCTAATATCGTCACACCATCTCTTGTGTTGTCTTCCCCGTCTTCTTTTTCCTTCGATAGGCCACCATTCTGTTACGATCTTGGTCCATCTTTCGTCGCTAAGTCTGGCTATGTGACCTGCCCAATTCCATTTTAATTTTTTTATTAAATATGTTATATTTTTCAATTTTGTTTTTTTGTATATATATTCATTTTTTATTCTATCCTTTCTTTTGATATTAAGGATACTCCTTAACATGGCTCTTTGTGTTACTTCTAGTTTATTAGCTATCTTTTCCGTAATGGGCCATGTTTGAGCTCCATAGATCAAGACCGGTATTACACATGCTTTAAAAATTTTTATTTTGGAGATTAGGTCGATGTTTTTGTTTTTTAAGATGAATTTTAATGACCAAAATTTATTCCAACCCAGGTTAACTCTTCTTGCAACTTCTTTACTTGTTCTGCCTTCGAAGCTAATTATCTGTCCCAAATAAATTATTTCAGATTTATATTCTATATGTGATTTGTTGTTTTCTAAACCGATATCCGATTCTACCCTGCTTGAGACAAATGCAGACTTTTTACAATTAATTTCTAAGCCAAGTGCTTTGCTTTTTATATTAATGTCATTAATCATTTCTTTTAGTTCGTCTTTTGAAGTTGCTATTAGAACAAGATCGTCGGCGAACCTGAGATTATTTAGATATGCTCCGTTTATTTTTATACCTTTGTTAGTCCAATTTAATTTTTTGAACATATCTTCAAGAGCACAGTTGAATAGTGCCGGTGACAGCGGATCGCCTTGCTTAACACCTCTATTAATTGGAAAATAAGGCCCATTTTCTTCTAGAATTATTCTTGCTTCTGAATTTGAGTAAATTTCTTGAATTAATGAAACGTAATTTGGATTTATTCCCTGAGAGAGCATGGACTTAAATATATAGCTTTGTTCAATGGTGTCAAATGCCTTTCTGTAATCAAGAAATGCTAAATATATATCTAATTGATATTCACGAGTTTTTTCTATCAATTGATTGATGACTTGTAAATGATCACATGTAGAAAATCCAGATCTAAAACCAGCTTGTTCGATCGGTTGGTTAAAATTTATTATATTTTTTAATCTATTCTCCAAAATTTTCATAAATATTTTTCCTATGTTAGAAGATAGTGTAATTGGTCTATAATTGTTAATATCGTTTCGGTCACCTTTTTTAAACATAATGATAATATTTGATTGTTTCCATTGGATAGGAATTATTCTAGATTTTATTATATTATTAAATATTAAAGTGAGTGGTTTTGTAATTATTTCTTGGGCATATTTTAAAGTTTCGTTTTTAATACCGTCACTTCCAGGTGATTTATTTGTTTTTAACTTGCTAATTATATTTGATACTTCAGATTCCAGAATACCTGGGATATTTTCAGGTATATATTTTGATATGTCAATTTGGTCATTAATTGTATTAGATGTATATAAATTTTTGTAAAATTCTGTTATTATTTTTAAGATATTTGATTGACTGTATTGAATAGTGTTATTTTTATCTTTCATACTTGGAATTATATATTTATGTGGAAACATATCTTTTTTCATTTTTTTAACAGATGAATGTGGTTCAATAAGCTTTTTAATAATGTTATCGTAATAGTTTTTTAAATCTGTCTTAATTTTGTATTTTACATATTTGCACATTTGATTATGTTCGATTCGACCAATAGCTGTGTTTCTCTTTTGTTTTAAATTATTTCTTATTTTAATAAGATTTTTAGTGTCGTTTGATAGTATTGGTTCATTTTTAATTGTTTCTAAAGATTTGTTTTGTATTGTTTTCAAAATTAATTCAAAATCATTATATTGCTTTTGAGTATCAGTATATAAAGGGAAATTCATAATTTTTAGTTGTTCTTCCATATTATTAATTGTTTCATTATCTAGTTTTGAGAAGTTTGTGATAGGTTTACCATTCCATTCAGGCCGAGGTCTTTTTCTTATTGAGTGTGTAGATATTTCTGTATATAAGAGTCTATGGTCTGTGTAAAAAGAAAACTTGTTTAGAATTTTAAACTTGATTATTATATTGAGATATGGTGTAATTATATAATCAATTTCCGATTTATTATATCCATTTGGATGGAGCCAGGTCCATTTCATTCCTGCTCTATTTTTGAAATAGCTATTAACTATTTTCAAATTATTTTCTTGGCAGAAATTTATTAATTTGTATCCTCTTTCGTTTCTAATTCCATAGTTGTAAGGTCCCATAACTCTTTCTTCATTAATTTCTCTTTGTCCAATTTTAGAATTAAAATCACCCATGATAATTAATTGGTTGTTGTACTTAGGTGTGTTGTTTTTTATTGTTTCGTTAAGTAATTGGTAAAATTCTTCGCATGCTTCTTCATTTGACTCTGACGTAGGTGCATAGACTTGAATTAGATTTAAGAAGTGTTCATTTTTATATTTTATTTTTAAAGTTGCGATTCTGTCGGAGATACCCTTAAATTCTTCAATCCTATCCGCTAGGATTCAGTTTAAAAAGTAAAATGTTCTCTATTAACATAGTTTCGCTACAATGTCTGTCTGTCCATCTTTCCGCGCGTTTATCAGTGCATTGTAATCAATAAACTAAATAAGATACAAACTTAAAATTTACATAAAGAGAAACAAAAAGATTGTCCTCTGCTTGATGCAAATAAACATCTACAGATACTTTCAACTACAACCCAATCAATCCCTAAATCTCTTCTTATTTTCACGATACAAGGGTCCACCGCGGACTTAAGAGGTTCTGCCTTTTTGGCGCAACTTATTCTTGTATCAATAAATATCATTATAAAAAACATACACATACATTCATACTTATATAATATATATCAAATATAAATATAATATATATATATATATATATGTATAATTGTCTGTACATTGCTCCAAATCACGCTAAATTTTGGTTGCACACGTATCAAGCAAAGTTATGAACGAAAACACCCTCAACAAAATTCCTGTCTGTCTGTATGTCTGTTTGGGTGGTTTCCGTAACAAGTTGCTCACGATTCACATAAAAACTGCTGAAGGGATTATTATGAAATTTCATATTTGGATCAGATGACTTCTAACTTACGTTTATAGTTATATAACATTTTGATATTTTGACCCCAAAAGGGGTTTGGGGGGGGGGGAACACGAATGAAAATGATCAAACAACTCCTAAACTATTATTAACTCTACGGCAAATTTTATTATGAGGAAAGTTGTAGGGTATGTGATTTCTGACTTTTTGTTTAAAAACATTCCCCAAAAAAACCACCCGAAAATGGGGGAAAGGTGAAAAAATATAAATTCTTGCCCTTGGAGCAAACTCAACCAAATTTTGTATACATAATCTGTGGGCCTCTAGAGAGCTAGAAATGCAAAAACTATATACGCAAAATGGGGGGGGGGGGGTCAAAAATGAAAATTCTTGCTCTTGAACCAAACTCAACTAAATTTTGTATATACTATATAATCTGTGGGTCACTAGAAGGCTAGAAATGCAAAAACTGGGTGCGGGGTCGAATGGGGGTGGGGTAAGGAGTGATGTAGAATAGGGTGGGTGTGCAGGGGGTGGTACAGGGTGGATGTCGAGGGGGCTAGGCAGAGGTTTGGAAGACACGGGGTAGGGTCCGGGGTGCGGGGGAAGCATGGTGCGAGAGTGGGGGGTGCTGGATGGGTTTCGGGGGTGGGGGGAGTGGATGTGAGGTGGGGGACCAGGGGGCGTAGTCCCCTGGTCTTTAAGAGGGTCGCCGAAGGCGAGGCCTTGCAGCTACCATATTATATAATTTATTTGTTTGAGACCATTGTTTCGAATGTTTGAACTATGGCATCAGCCTTGTTAATTAGAAATATTTTATGTCACTCCGCTTAGGGTCAATACTCGATTGGGTAGAGATAAACACACCACGAGAAAAGTGGTCACAACAATCAGATGCAACCAGTGGAATTCTCTGGCTACAAAAAAGTTCTTCCGTAAACCGAGTCCGCCACCGAAAAAGAGCTTCCAAGTACTTGTAGCCTTGCAAGATTGTAAAGTACACCCCCAACCCCAAATATTTATGAGCATAAAGGAGTATAAGAGGCATTTTCTGATAAAATTTGGTGATGGACAGCTTTCAAAAAACGCGGTCAAATTAATGATTTTAGTTTTATTTCTTTTCTTAATAATCGACTTTCCATCTGGGAATCGTAACAAAAGTCTTGTTTCATGCCTTTTACTCGCAAGTATTGGGAAAAAAATTGCCATTTATTAATTTTCAATTTTACTATTGAAAAAAAAATCGGAAAAATATGTTTTTACTTTATTTCAAATAATTTGAAAACTGCTTAAAATTAAGAGCCAACAATTTGGCTGAATTATTTTTATTTGGTACCAAAACGATTTTATTGAGGCGACTGTGGGTCAGTGGCTAGAGTGTTGGGTCGCTGACTCGAAGATTGCTGGTTCGAGACCGAGTCTCGGCAGATAGATATTTTCAGTCGCCTCCTCCTGGAAAGTAATGGCAACCTACAAAGAGTATAATTGCCTAGTAACCTCTCCAAATTAGCCGTTCGGAACCGGCGTTAAAAAGTAGGTCCCATATATCTGTGTAAAACAACTAAACACACTCAGCACAGGTATATGTGGAGAGCAGCCGACACCCGTTTCGGGTATGGCACTCGAAGAAGAAGACCAAAACGATCCACATAGTGCTAATAGAAATCGCAGCGGGGACAAATTTACCTTGCATATCTGACTACATTATACACTTTGTCGAAGCGTGCCAAGGCTTGTTTTTACATTTTCTCCAATTTCAATTCAATTCAATTCTTTGGCCGGCAGGTTTCAGTTAATAGTCAATCGAAAAGATTATTATACACAGATAAATACAAAATATATTATCAAATACTGAAAAACAAACTACTCATATTCGTATACTCACTAAGCCATGTTTTAATATTTAAGACGAGTTTATTTCTATTCCACCCCTTATTTAAAACTTTACTCGCTAAAACGTTTATTTTTTGTTTTATTATTAAAATAATAAATTTCAATTAAACTTTTTGTATTCCATTAGATGATAATAAAACAAACTTAAAGAAACTTGAAATTTTTACTTTGCTCTCTCACCCGCTCTGAATCTGAATTTATTTGTTCTCAAGCTGAAAGTGTGAAGTTTGTAAATAAATTTATGTAAATATCTTTTATCTTTGTAAGAGGCGGCGATTCCTCGGAGGCCTAATAAACAAAATAAATATTTAAAATAATTTGTTTTTTCCATGAGTAAGTTAATAATAATGCACTCCTCTACATTAAGGCCGCCACACACCACGTAACTGCAAACTTGACGAAGTACCATGATCAATCTTTTTGCAGAAGTATGCTTTAGCGTCTGTAGGATAATTTTGCGCAAGTATTTAACTTGTACAAGTCGCTTGATGCTTGATTGAATTTTAATCGTGCAAACTTGTGCAAGCCGCGATTGCGTAAGTGAAACGGACCGTGTGTACCTAGGACTTGCCGATTTGCACAAGTACTCGTGAGTGAACTTTAGACCATAGGTGTCAAACTCAATGCGTGACTTGTGCCAAAATAAAAAGTGTGAAGTTTAAGAGGGCCGCAAAGAAACTTTTAGGGTTCGTAGAAATCTAGTGTTTTTAAATATAATAGAATTAATAATATTAACAATAAAAAATAAAAACATATAATGTATTTTTTATTTTTTTATTTTATTTAATGTCACCGGGAACAAAGCCCATTTAGACAGCACATAAGTAGAGTGTTAGTAGGGTTAGTGAGGGAGCCGAGTTTTCAGCAGGTAGAAATTTTTATTTGCCAGCTAGGATCGAACCCCGGACCTCCACCTCAACATCGTCATAATCGATCGATGGCGAAGCGAATCCAGTGCGTTAGCTGACTGAGCTACCCGACTCCCCATAATGTATTAAATTGTAACATATTAAATAAGCTGACGTGTTCTGACGTGGCCATCCACTTGACTTTACCATACAGCCTGGCCCCTAAAATGATTTATAATCATGTAGTGGGGTTAGTTTTTGCATTTTTATACTTCTGGGGCCCCACTGATTATGTATACATAATTTGGTTTAGTTTGGTAAATGGCCAAGATTTTCACTTTTTGACCCTACACCCCCCCCTATTTTGGGCGGTTAGTTTTTGAATTTTTAAACTTCTGGGGGTCCACTGATTATGTATATAAAATTTGGTTGAGTTTGCTCAAATGGCCTAGATTTTTAATTTTTAACCCCTTCCACCCACCTTAGTTTTGAGTCGATATGCACCAAAAATATAATCAGCTCTTTATCTCAATGGACCAAAACTACGTGTGAAATTTGGTTTCGATATTCAAACTAGTTTTTGAGTAGCTCGTCCACAAAAATTTGGTAACGCACAGACTAACGGACAACTAGACAGACTAGCAGACATTTTGACAAAACAATTATTATCTCGAAAAATATAATTTTTTCGATGTTCACTTATTAGATCTTTTTTGTAGAGCGAAATGCCATGGTTTCGATCAATTTTTTTAATCAAAATAGTTTAAGCCGTTTTTTGAGATATTTCGAAAAAAACCCCACTTTTTTCATACACGATTACAATACTTGACCATACCCTGTATGGTAAAGTGAAAAAGTATAGAGAACAAATAAGCCATAATTATAAAACATAAACAAACAATACAATACTACAACAATACTAATTTACTGTTTCTTGCCTGATACTTGATTTCTTTTCTGTGCCACAAGTTTTTCTATTTCCGGAGAAATACTATTTAACATCGACCCGAAGTGATTGTGGTTAATTCGTGATCTGAGTGGAGACTTATTGCGATTCATAGGCTTAAATAACGCCTCACAACTATATGTACTTCCAAACATGGAGATAATCTCATATGCTAAGTTTCTAGTATTTTCAAATGTTACCGGTAAATATCCATGAAATTTCGGGCACGGCAACTTCCTTGAATTTTTCTCTTAAATCCGAATCGCACTGAATCTCTATTACTTCCATTTGCATATCATTAGTTACTAATTCTATATCTATTGAAAAAATAGATGAAAATAATGGCAATTTGCTATCCAAGCATTTGAAATATTCAAATTCACCTCTGAGATTCTCTATCCTTTCAGCGTATTTCTGATAAGATGCAGTGCTACTTGAACTTGATTTGTAGATGTTACATCTAGGAAAATGCGTCAAATTTTCTTCTCGCAAATGTTTTTCGCATAAAACCAACTTACATTTGAATGCTTTAATTTTGTCCCGCATATTTGTTATAAGTTGCTCCTTTCCTTGTAGTGATAAATTTAAATCAATCAAAATCTTTTGTAATATATCAACCATGAATGCGAAATCTTGCATCCACACTGAATCGCAAAACAAAGTTGGGGGTTGACTTTTTGAATTTAAAAATTGACGTATTTCATCTTTTAAATCCAGAATTGCTTCACTATCTTGGAACACGATAGCCAACGGACCTCGCTATAATAAGAGAGCCTGGAATAATTGCTTGCTATTTTGCTAAGGAAAGTTGAAAATTGTCGCTGATTTAATCAATCCCAATATTTCCTTTGACAGTAGGGCCGCAAAAATTGACGATGCGGGCCGCGAGTTTTGACACCTATGCTCTCAGAATTCTAGTCTAATCATCATGTCTAGCGATCTGAAGAAAGTCAACCGAGAATTACTCGACGAGTTTATTCTTGAATACAAAAATCAACCATGTCTTTCGCGAATTAAATCATCAGAATATCATGACAGGGCGAAGAGGGATGCAGCTTACGATCTCTTGTTAAGTAGATATAGATTAATTGATAACAACGCCGATAAGGATGCAGTTGTTAAAAAGATTTAGGACAAATTATAGAAAAAAAGTTGAAGCTTCTCGTAACTCTGGCATTGGTGCAGATGAAATTTATGAGGCTTCACTGTGGTAATACCACCTGTTTGAATCCCCTTCATTCATTCTGAGATAATTATGCCAACCAAGCGGATATATCTTCAATTCACTCAGTAAATTAATATGGGAATACGATTTTTTCATTACACTCTTTACACCACATATCACGTTTTTCTCTTGTGGACAAGGCAAAAAGCAGCCACAGTCAGCACATCGTCGTCCGAGCTCATCATCGTCCAAGAGGAAAGTGGCGCCTGTGCAAGCATACTTGTACCGTGTGATGCCGCGGGGAAATTTACCGTACTTGTGGAAAAGATTGATCATGCATACTTGTCAAGTTTGCAGTTACGTGTGTAGCCACCTTTAGACAACTACATTAGATAATTAGGAGATTACGCATAATAGTGGATATTATTGAGATTATATAATTTAACCAAGGACTCAAGCGTCTCCCTAATTAATTTTCGCTATAGAGATTATATAAAGTGTTAAATTCTACAAAATATATATATATCCTATACTACTAAAGCGCATTTGTGCCTGCCTCTGTATGTATCTATGAATCTATGAATCTAAGTCCGTCCCCCAACAAAAACAATCGTCATGGTTACCAATTTAAATGAAATTATCTATAGATATAATATTAAGGTTTTGTCTGTACATTGGGGGTGGGGGTGCTGGGTGGGTTTCGGGTGTGGGGCCCTGGAGGGCGAGCCGCCTGATATAAGAGTCTGAAAAACTCTATCTTTGAAATTTAATATCTCCGGAACTATATTGTTGATATATTTCGTTTTGTCACCAATCGATGCAGAAGTATTTAAATAATAATCTATCTAAATTTCAAAAAAATCCCAAGAAAATGCATTTGGTGATACAACTACCTTAAACTCTCGTTTATCCGCGGAATTAGGTGGTGCGGCAACCGCGAAAAAGTCAATTCTGCGGATAATCTGCAAAATACTCAAAAAAGGACACAAATCAACATAAGAATGCTTTTGAAAAATGTTTATTTACAGTATAGAAGGTTTAAAAATTTATTATTTTATAAGCTTTTGCAGAAACAATAGGCCCTGAAACAGGAGTTGGTAAAAATATAAATTAAGTTTTATTTCCAATTTTATTTTATTTTATTTTGACTGCGATTAAAAATTGACCTCTTTACCTGAATTTAAAATTAAAAATAATATTAATATGTAATTGGATGTTGATGAAAGCAGTCCACGGTAATATTAATAAATTGTTTTTAACTGAATCAAAAAATACCGACCATCGCTGGGTGTTCCAGGTACTTCGTATTTATCTTAGCTTTGGAAATCCCGTTAGGTAAGAAAATCGAGTAAAAATTGGTACCTACTTAAAGGCCTTCTTACACTGTAATTTTAAAGTAAATTAAAAATAAAAAAAAATTGCCTATAAGCCAGACTAGGCTCGCTTAGAAAACTGAACAAAGCTAATCAACATTTTTAAAATTTTATAACTCAATATTAAATATTTTAGACTTGATCCACCGTGCATTATTTAAATGCCTCGTTTATGAAATGTGTTCTATTAAAAATCTAATCTTTTTTAAAATTGTTTAATATTAAATAGTGGGATATAAAACTTAACAATGTTTTCATTTTGCAGCTCATTTTGTCATTTAAAAGAATCTAATGGAATTTGCTGTGATGTTTATTGATCTTTTTATACCGTTGAAATGATAGATAATGTTTTTTTTGTTCAAAATCTAGTATTATGCAAATAAGCAATCAGTGCGAGCTGTTGTTAAAATATTGAAAATGTGGATTATTGATGATACTAGATATAAAAAGTTTTAATGAAAAACTATACGAAACATAAAATATTTAAATTAAACAAAATGAATTAGGTACCTTTATGATAGGATTCATTCACATATTATATAGTACTTATATAAATATGTATGTGGGTAATTAGAAATAAAAAATAAGCTGACGTGTTCTGATTGGCCATCCACTTGACTTTACCATACAACCTGGCCCCTAAAATTATTTATAATCATGTAGGGGGTTAGTTTTTGCATTTTTAGACTTCTGGGGTCCACTGATTATGTATTCAAAATTTGGTTGAGTTTGCTCAAACGGCCTAGATTTTTAATTTTTAACACCCCCCCAACCCCCCTTAATTTTGGGTCGATGTGCACCAAAATCTAATCATCTCTTAATCTCAATGGACCAAAACTACGTGTGAAATTTGGTTTCGATATTCACACTAGTTTTTGAGCTAGCTCGTCCACAAAAATTTGGTAACGCACAGACTAACAGACAACCAGACAACCAGACAGACTAACTAACTAACAGACATTTTGGCAAAACAATTGTTATCTCGAAAAATATAATTTTTTCGATGTTCCCTCATTAGAGCTTTTTTGTAGAGCGAAATGCCATGGTTAAGCTCAATTTTTTTAATCAAAATAGTTTCAGCCGTTTTTGAGATATTTCGAAAAAAATAAAGAAAAAAAAACACTTTTTTCATGCACGATTACAATACTTGACCATTCCCTGTATGGTAAAGTAATATATGTATATATTTACACGTTTCAACTTATTTATTTAGGACTTTATCTTCTTCTTATAGTGCCATGTCCGAACGGGCGTCGGCTCCTCTCCACATATACCTGTGCTGAGCAGTGGCGTAGCGAGCTTAACTCGCGCCCGGGGCACAATACCTTTTCGCCCCCCCCCCCCCCATTCGAAAAACATATAATATTATATGTTAAATATACTCGCAAATTAATAAATAAATAAAGTAAAATAAATAAAGTCATAGGCTCAAGCTAGGCTTTAAATTTGAGACAAAAAATGTAGTTGAGAAAACAAGACTAGATTTTGAAATGTATATGATCATCTAGAATTAGTTCAAAAGATACCTATAATTAATTTTACATATTTATAAAGAAATATTTTAAAACAATAAAAAAGTAAATATTTATTATCTCTAAGGCGATACATATATTTAATAATAATATGATTATAATACATTAATAAAACTAATTAGGTACTATGTATAAATTTTGCTTGCTTTTGATGAAGCAAATTTATCAATAATATCATCAAAGTTGATCATTTCAAATTTTTTATCTTTCCACACTTAAAAATGCTAGGTCACTTAGGCGATCTTGTCCCATCGTTGATCGTAGATATGTCAAAATTAATTTTAATTTGCTGAATGAACGTTCGCAGCTAGCAATTGAGACTGAGATAGTCAGGAGTATTTGAAGTGCCACTCTCAGGTTTCGAAAAACATCTTCTCCATACGAGATTATAAAAGTAAGAAATTCTAATGGAGTTTTAGGTTCAATTTCTTTTCTACTGCGGAGTAACATTTTGCAGTCACATATTTCGATAAAGAGTTCTATTCCATTGAAATCTGTATTATAAAATTCACCCAAATTTTTACAATTTTTTCAAGGTCGTTATCAACATTATCCTTGTTTAATAAATTTTCAACGTCTAGTAGAAATCCAAATTTGAAATTAAGGTCACTTAATCGTGTAAATCGTGTACATATTTCTTGTTGGAGACGATCAAGAACGCTTTTCATAACGCGAGAAATTTCACTTTCTGCGGAAAGACCAACATCTCTAGCCAATTCTCTGGGCATTTTGCGGCGTCTTCTTACACGTATTGTTGTATCAATATCCCATTTTTCACAAAGATACTTCGCTTTTTCTATTGCCTCTTCACAGAGCTTGTCTCGAATTTCGGCTAGTTCAGTCGCTAATGATTCAAGATCATGGAACGCTTCTCTAAAATTCATTCTAGGATCTTGTAATCTGAGCTGCACACGATTAATCCTCCTTAAGATTTTATACCAGAAATGAACTAAAGTTATGGAACTAAAAGTTAGTATGTTTTGCAACAGAATTGTAGCTTCACGTCTAGTATCCTCTGCTAATTTTTCTAATAGTTCTACTATATTCTCTAGCCCATCGACGATAACGCTAACCGCTTGTATTCTGGCGCTCCGACGTGTTTCAGATTCACGTTTGACAGTTTTTGGCGTCCCTTTATGAGTAGCGCCCGGGGCATGATGACCCACCTTGCCCCCTCTCACTACGCCACTGGTGATGAGTGTGTTTAGCTATTTTACACAGATATACGGGACCTGCTTTTTAACACCAGTTCCGAACGGCTAGTTTGGAGAGGTTGGCTAGGCAATTATACTCTTGGTAGTTTGCCATTGCTTTCCAAGAGGAGGAGACTGCAAATATCTGCCGGGATGGGACAGACCATCCATTTCAGATTTCGGGAATAAATATTTAATACATCAATGATTCGATGGTAAAAATTTTCTTATTAAATGATAAACAGTCCCGAACCCACTTAAAATAAACAAGATTCGAATTCTGAATAATGAGACAACTAAAAAATTTTCTTAACAGTTTAATTTTATGCGATATTTCACCGACATCTTATTACTGTACTTTTTAAATGAATGGAACATAAAATATGAAAAAACTAATTTTTTAATTTTTTGACTTAGTCCAGTTTCATAATTATGGGCATATATATATATATATATATATATATATATATATATATATATATATATATCATATGTGGGAAATGATCCCGATGATGGATGAAGATGAGTTTTTGACTCGAAAGGCTTGATGGATAGTTATCGGTGGAGCTCTGGTGTCGGCGATTTTCTTCACCTCTCTTGGTGGCGTAAAGCCGTGAAATTTGCTTTCCCAAAATAAGAATTTGCCCGGAGGCTATGAAAAATGCTTTTTTTAAATAAGAAGTTGCCCGGGGGCCATGAAGTATGCTTTCATCAAAATAAGAAGTTGCCCGGAGGGCGTGAAAAATGCTTTCGTCAAAATAAATGGCACAAGGCCCGTAGTTTATTACTTCTTCGTGATTACAGTATATCGTGATGAGACAGCTTTGTCTCTTCAATCGTTCCAAAAGGCGAACTTTTGGTGAGTGTATTTACAGCAGTTCACTCAGTGAGAGCTGGATTACAACTGATTTGTTAATTACGGCTTTGCCTCTTTTATAGCCCTCGATTTAATTGGCAATTAAGGTGATTGGTTAATAATTTTTCCTAGATCGCGCTCGATTAATTATAAAGGGGCGTGGTCTTCATTCTCGATAATTAGTCTTTCACAAGCCATGAACCGATTAACATCGAAAATTAAATTACATTTGAAACAAAAAAAGAATCGGTCCCTATATATATATATATATATATATATACAAGAATTGCTCGTTTAATATAATAAGATAAGATAAGATAAAGCTCGCTGCACAAGAGGATTTTTCATCTAGCTATTTTTGGGATGGGAAGGAACAATTTTCAATTTAGAAACCTGTCGGGATTGAAATGACGTCACTGCTGCCTGTCTTTCTGGCTAGCTTGCTTAATTTAAAAGAGAGGACATGTTCTATTTTCCGGCTTGGTCCTGGGATACATTTGAATGGGAGCAAGCAGACAAAAAATTATTCAAACAAGTCTCGTGTGAAGCGGTCTTAAAAGTCAATTCTCGGCATAATTAAAACAAATAAGAACGAATTCATTATGGATGATATAAGGTACGGAACTCTCACTAATCAAGACGCAATTGGTCGCTTTTTACTTTACCATACAGGGTATGGTCAAGTATTGTAATCGTGCATGAAAAAAGTGTTTTTTTTCTTCTTTTTTCGAAATATATCAAAAAGGGCTAAAACTATTTTGATTAAAAAAATTGAGCGAAACCATGGGATTTCGGTCTTCAAAAAAGCCCTTACAAGTGAACATCGAAAAAATTATATTTTTCGAGATAATAATTGTTTTGTCAAAATGTCTGTTAGTCTGTCTGGTTGTCTGGTTGTCCGTTAGTCTGTGCGTTACCAAATTTTTGTGTACGAGCTAGCTCAAAAACTAGTGTGAATATCGAAACCAAATTTCAAGTTTTGGTCCATTGAGATTAAGAGCTGATTAGATTTTGGTGCATATCGACCCAAAATTAAGGGGGCTAGAGGGAGGGTTAAAAATTAAAAATCTAGCCCATTTGAGCAAACTCAACCAAATTTTGTATACACAATCAGTGGGATCCCAGAAAGCTAAAAATGCAAAAACTAACCGCCCATAATGGGGTGGGAATGGGGTGTAGGGACAAAAAATATCCATGTTGGGCGTCTCTGTCGCATCTGACCTGTCTTGGAATGAACACATCTCCTCTGTGGCGAAATCTGCAGCAAGGAAGATTGGCTTCTTATTCAGGTCCAAGCGATTTTACAAACCCCACAACTTCTCACCATCTACAAGGCCCAAATCCGCCCCTGTCTCGAATACGGCTCTCATCTGTGGAGAGGAGCCTCAAAATATTCTCTTGCTACCCTTGATGCAATTCAGAAACGAGCCGTCAGGCTAATTGACGATTCTACCCTCACCGACTCCCTCGACTCGCTGGCTCATCGAAGAGATGTCTCCGCCCTTTCCCTTTTCTATAGATACTATCACGGCAGGTGCTCTGATGAGATAAAATCAATAATTCCCCCCAAAGCATGCTTTGCACGCAGCACACGTTTTGCCGACTCCCAACACTCTTTCGCGGTCAAATTAGAAAAGTGCCGGACCACTTCATTCGCGAATTCATACATCCCCATGACTTCAAGGAACTGGAACTCTCTCCCAGCCTCTATCTTTCCCAGCACCTATGATCTTCAAACCTTCAAAACCAGGGTGCATAGACACCTACGTCTACACCCTCTCACTTAAACAACTTTCCCTTCTCTTCGGTAATGCAAGGGTCTTTCGAGATCCATAGGGGCTACATCTTTACTGGTGCACCCCTTCTTGCATTCGATTGCATTAAAAAAAAAAAAAAAAAAAAAAAAAAAAAAATGAAAATCTTGGCCATTTACAAAACTCAACCAAATTTTGTATACATAATCAGTGGGGACCCAGAGGTCTAAAAATGCAAAAAATAACCTCCCAAAATGAGTGTGTGGGGGGGGGGTCAAAAATGAAAATCTAGGCCCTTTTACCAAACTCAACCAAATTTTGTATACATAATCAGTGGGCCCACAGTAATCTAAAAATGCAAAAACTAACCCCCCACCCCTACATGATTATAAATAATTTTATAAAATATTAGATTAAATATAAGTGAGGGGCAAGGTTGTATGGTAAATTCAAGTGGATAGTCACATCAGAACATGTCAGCTTATTATAATTTCGCATATTCTAGTCAGTTTTTTTTTAATTAAAAAATTATTATTAATAATAATAACTTTACGGACATTTTAATAAAATCATATTTCCTATTAGTAATTGTGTTAATTCAACATGAACTTCATCACACGATTCAATAGTGATATCTGAATCATCTAGCTTAAGTGCCCGTAACGTTTTCCAATATGCCTCGACGAAAGTAGACTCGAAATAAAAAGAACCCTTTAACAATAATACAGTTAAGGGAATCGGATAGAATATAAACGATGTGTTCAAGTGGTAAAAGATTCAAAAAAATAACATGGTTTTATTTTTTCAAATTTAATATCATTCTTATTGCAAAGGAATATTGAGGCTTATTTTTTGAAATATAGATTTATCTGATTTCAGTATATTAAACTAAAATAAGAGGCTTCAAACGAAATAGTATTGGTTTAATTTTTATATTATTAACTCTTCCATTAGAACTGAATACTGTTATTATCCTTTGTCTTTGAACAAATTTAAAACTTAATTTTGATTATTCTAATCACAATCTTAAATAAAAAAAAAATCGATAAAAGACTATTTTTAAAAAATGCTAGAAATTTTAAATAATAAAACCTCAATCAAATAAACTGTAACGGATCGTTGCTAAACTTTATCCAAAGTCATTTGAAATACTAATATGTTTATTCCTTTATTATTAATCAGATATCACTTGCTATTTGAAGTCCATGTTGACTTAAATTCAAAAATAGTGATCGATTCTCATCTAATACTCGAGGAATAACCAATCTACATTAGGTTTTAAACGTTTCGGTTATTATTGATAACCATTGTGAAGACATGGAGAAATCGATTTAAAATAAAAAATAAGATCGATTCTTATCTAATACTGAAGGAATAACCTTATTGAATTCCATTTTTGATGTTTTGACTATTAATGGCAACCTCTACTGAAATCGTGAAAGAATCGACTTAAAATCAAACAGACTCAATTTTTTTATGGTAAACAACTAAAGCTTGAGATGTTTACCAAAAAAGAATTTAGTCTTTTTGATTTTAAGTCGATTCTTTCACGTTTTCAGTCGAGGTTGCCATTAATAGTCAAAACATCAAAAATGGAATTCAATAAGGTTTAAGTCAATATTCCTCTAGTATTAGATAAGAATCGGTCGTTATTTTTTATTTTAAATCGATTCCTCCATGTCTTCAGCAATGAGTTACCAATAATAAACTTCAAAAATCCAATTTAGAATTGTTATTCCTCAAGTATTAGATGAGAATCGGTGGATACTTTTGATTTTAATATTAAGTCGATGAAATCGGTCTCGCGGCAAGCGCGACTTCAAAGGGTCCTCAGGTAAAGACTACGGAACCCATGGTCTCAATTAATGTCACAAATTGTAGTATTCAATTAAGGCCCCCTACACACCTACTGATATGACTGCTCTACTCGACCAATTTGCCCCGGCCGTCGTGTCGGGGCCTTTCCTACACACGTCCCGACACGACTGCCCTACCCGACCAAACAAGGTGATGCGACCAGTAGTCGCCCGACCACTAGTCCAGTATAGAACAAGTGCTTGTGGGATACCCTGTATGGCAAAGTAAAAACAATTGAAAAAAAAAAAAAATCTAAATTTTAAATAACAAAAATTCACTTAACAAAAGGTCAGACATGGACTGTTTTTCTAATATATATTAAAAAATTTTAGGGAAAAATAATTTTTTTAAATATTTATTTTTATTATTTTATAGTTATTTGATAAATCATGATATTTTTCCCCCTCTTAATTTTGGGTCTATTATCAATTAATAATATCTCCGTTGAATTATGAGACTTATTTTATTAGAAATTCCTGCTTTCTTCCATTTTTGTTTAAAAATATTTTTAATCCCCCCCCCCCTTTTTTTTTCTTTGGTCACTATCAATATCAATATCAATGGGAAACTACCCCTGTGAAAAATTTCCCTGGAAAATTACAATGGCGAGGATACTCTCCACAGTAATCGTCGAGTCTCGGAATCAAATATGGCACTTGAAGAAGAAGAAGAATCTTCTCTAGATATTTAAATAGTCATCCGAGCGAATTATAGATAATGAACTTAATTTTAGTAAATTAAAATATCAAAATGATTCTTCATTTGAGTTTTTGAATATGTAGAATATCTAAGCCTCTAGAGCAGAATTTATCTAATTTTCCACTTAAATTTCACCATCACTGCCTAACCCTTTGAGTCATACAAATTTATATAAATATCTTTATTAAATAAGATTTCATTTCCAACAGAAAAGTTCATATAAGTAAAATGTCTAAGATCAATAGTTTGCGTGTTAAATAATATTCCAATATTGTAGAGAGAATGGACTTGAATCAATGACAAATAAGGTGTCTGTCTGATGGTGAGACATCCTCCGGATATAACAGATTAAATTAATTAATAAATCAAAAAAATGGAGAAATGAAGGCTCACAGTATGTATATTATATAAGAAAATATCACTTTGATTAAGAATTTTATAGTTTAAAGGAAATTGTATGACAAGATTCAATTTCTTCTCTCCGAAAGCGAATCAACTATTATAGAAATGGCCAACAGTTTTATTTTTTTCTCATTAGATATTTATTCAAATCTATTTAAATTTCATATCTGTATGTTATTTTTATTTATTTTTATATCAAATAATTATTATTATGAAATTCGCATTTTAAAGGGTAGTTTATTTGAAGTCCAATTTGAAAAAACGCTAATAACTCCGTTGAAATTTAAAAAAAATAAAATAAAATTAATAGACATTATAAAACAATTAATTATCAATCATTTAATACTGTTTTGAACGATATTGATTGGATACTTTTCGAGGAAATCGTCAAAAACCCCGAAAACCTTCTATGAAAGGCCGTTTTAGAAACATTTTAAAATTCACCTCCATGTCACAAGTCATTGTTTCGTTTCATATGACTTTTTTAGCTTTTTTCAAACCGATCTCGTGCTTTCAAAAAACATCGTTTTTTGACGGTTCAGATGGTTTTTGACAATTTTCTCAAAAAGTACTGAATCGATTTCGTTCAAAATGGTATTAAATGATTCATAATTAAATGTTTTATAATATCTATTAATTTTATATTTTTTTATAAAATTTTCAACGGAGTTATTAGCGTTTTTCCAAATTGGACTTCAAATAAACTACCCTTTAAAATGCAAATTTCCTAATAATAATTATTTGATATAAAAAAGAAATGAAAATATCACACAGATGTCAAATTTTAATAGATTTGAATAAATATCTAATGAGAAAAAAATAAAACTTTTGGCCAATTCTAGTTGATTCGCTTTCGGAGAGAAGAAATTTAATCTTTTCATACAATTTCTTTTTTTCTTCTTTTTCTACAAAATTCTTAATCAAAATGCTATTTTCTTATATAATAGACATACTGCGAACCTTCAGATAGATGAAATCGATAAAATAAGATCGTATTCTTTATCATTTATAATATATTTGGTTTGTTATATCCAGAGGATGTCTCACCATCAGACACCTTATTTGTCAGATTCAAGTCCATTCACTCTACAATATTAGAATATTTTTTAACGCAAAAACTATTGATCTTAGACATTTCACATATATGAACTTTTCTGTTGGAAATAAAATCTTGTTTAATAAAGCTCATTATATATGTGACTCGAAGGGTTAGGCAGTAATGGTGAAATTTAAGTGGAAAATTAGATAAATATTAATTAGATAATCTTGCGAGATGCCTAGATATTTTACATATTCAAAAACTCAAATGAAGAATCATTTTGATATTATAATTTATTAAAATTAAGTTCATTATCTATAATTCGCTCCGATGACTATTTAAATTTCTAGAGAAGATTCTTCTTCTTCAAGTGCCATATTCGATTCCGAGACTCAACCATTACTGTGGAGAGTATCCTCTCCATTGTAATTTTCCAGGGAAATTTTTCATAGGGGTAGTTTCCCATTGATATTGATAGTGACCAAAGAAAAAAAGGGGGCGGATTAAAAATATTTTCAAACAAAAATGGAAGAAAGCTGATTCTGAAATTTCTAATAAAATAGTCTCATTATTAAAAGGAGATATTATTAATTGATAATAGACCCAAAAATTAAGAAGTGTGTGTGGGGGGGGGGGGGGATATCATGAATCATTTTGAGAAGAGGCGATACTCCGTTTATCAAATAACTATAAAATTTACTTATTTAACTACAATTTGTAGTAACGATGAAAATTTCTTAATTTATGTTTTTTATAATAATTGTTTCAGAATTTTTTTTTTAATCGTTTTCATATTTTAATTTTATAGTTTTTCGATACCTAATTACATTCATAGCACTTAAAATGATACAAGATTCATTTGTTTTTGATTTTCATTTTTAGTGTCTCTGAAAAAATATTTATATTATATATTTTTATTATTTATTCTTATTATACAGATTTATTTAAGTAGGAAGTATCATTTTCTTAAGCGCCTGTTTTTCTGCAACCAGCAGTACCGGGCTTATTTGACTTTCGTTGCCTATTGTAAATCTAAATCCGGCTTCTACTTATATAGATAGATAGATACAACAAAGATAAGTAAAATCAAAAACACATAATATGAATTCTCGATACTTGGGATATCACATTCGTTCTTATTTGTCTTTGTTGAGAATTTTTTTTTATTAAAATATAACCTTGTTACAGAGAACATTAGGTCATTAGGACAAAATTGTTGAGAATTAACTAATTTCGAATTTTTTTTTCATAATCACCTAAAAATTGCCAATTGAAGGCTCTCTCCCACCGTTTAAATTATTTTTTTTTTACTTTCACACATAGGTATTCTATATCATGTAATGATTGTTTTTGTGAATGTGCCAAATATTTTTTGAAATTTGTTTTCTGATGGTCTTCAATGGTAATGAAGATAACAAGAAAATTTAGACGAATGTTCGAAATGACTATTTGAAGCTCTGAAAAAGTCGGCAAAGTCGACGAAACGTAGGCTGATAAATAAAAAAGTCACACATAAAAACTTGTCCTTAGTTTCCTATTATAAACTTTCAAATTAACAATAATGTGCCATCAATTTTGTCATCCTGTTTTTAAGAGCCTCTTTATCGATATTGTTGTTTGTTTTTTGCTCAGGTATAATCAAGGAGATGCAGGCGGCTTTCGTATGGGTGGTGGTGCTGGTGCTGTTCGGGGGTGCCGTGGCTGCTCCATCCGACCCCGAACAGATGGCTGCAATGGCAGATGCTCTAAAAAGATATTTAAATCTCCAGGAGCTGGACCGCTATTATTCGCAGATCTCCAGGCCGAGGTCAGTCGGGGATCTCCTATTTCTCTCTCTCTCTATCTATGGCTATAAATGTTGATCAAGCATTAACGTTGTATTTATGTGTTTCGTATCTGGAAATTTATTATTCGTTCTATTATCAAATATTCATGTATGAGATCATTATCAAATTCACTTATATGATGTAAAAATAGTGATTATGAAACAAACTACCAATTGAAAGTAAATTATATCTCTATTTTGAATGGAATTTACAATTTTTGATAAATTACTGTGGAAATCAGCTTAACGCGAAAACGCTTAACATGAAAAATCGATTAACACGAAATAATAATGCGGTCCCGAAAAAATACCTACTAGGTATTTTCATACATTTTTTTTCTTTTAACACAAACAAAAAATCGCTTCTCGGAATGGTCAAAATATTGTATGTTATTTCCCAAATAATCAATAAATGCTCTTATTCGTTTTTATAAAAAAAATTTAGAATTACATACATATATTAAAGATTATTAAGTTTTTATTAATATTTTTATTCATTTTTTTGTTTTTTATTAAATACATATGTATGTACAAAATGTATAATACATGATAACAAATTTAGTGTATCTAATATGGTTCATGAGTTTCGTACATTTGATTCATTCGCGAATCGAATGCAGGTGATTTTTGTCAGATATTAAGTAATAATAATATTTGAATTTATATATTTCTGTGTAAGAAATAATGAATTTTTAAATATTTTTCTAAATAATATATTAAATAATAATTAATATTAATATGATTTTCATTTCTCTAGGTCCAGATTTAAGATTTAGCTGACTCCAATAGCCTCAACCAGCTGTAGTCTATCGATATATATATCGTGTTTAAAAACGCGGTCAAAAACAACTCTCTTTGATATATTAATTAGAAAAATATTTATCTAATATGGGTTCACCATATTATTAGTTACTTTCTAAATAATTTGTCTAATCTCAACGAACTTTTTTAGAAACGTAGGTAGGTACTTGTTTTTATTTTACTTGTTCAGATTTATTTCCGCTAGTTTAGTTTCTTGATTTATTAAACGTCTTCGCTTCACTTTGTGACTTTCCAAATTATCCAAATATACTTTGAAATCAATCATCATTATCATTTTCTAAGAAATACCACAGAAGAACCTTTTATTTGCAAAGTTTTTGATTTGGTGAAAAATTATTTATTCTAAATAAATACAAAATAAAAACATAATATAAATATAATGATTTTAGGTGCCTTTGGCATCACTCTTAGGGTCAATTGTATGTCGGTTGGTAAAGTCTTTGTAAAAAATTGACAAAGGGTAAAACCTTAGAATTCACCTTGTGCTCGGCGGGATGGCCAATCAGATGAAAGTGCGTGTCATCTGATTGGCCATCGAGCCGGGCACAAGGTGAATTCTAAGGTTTTACCCTTTGTCAACTTTTACAAAGACTTTACCAACCGACATACAACTGGCCCTTAGAGGGAAAAAATTACTATTTTTACAAATTTAATTATTAATTTGATATTTGATATATACTTTTTGTCTTAATTAGGTTAATATAGTCAAATCTCGTACATATAGATAGTATATATTTTGTAAATATCAAAAAGGTTAATAAATAAAATATCAAAATTAAGCCTAAATTTCACATGTCGAGATTTTGGGTGCCACCCATCTAATACAATGTACTCTAATAAATGTATTTTTGGTGAGTATACATATTTTTTTGTATCCAATGCAATATGTTTAACACGAATAAATATTTCACTCCCCTCAGTTTCGTATTAAGCGATTTTCACTGTATTATTATAATTCTTTCAAGAAAATTGAATATTCATTTTATTTAGCGATTAAAAACGTTTTATTTGGGATTTTATTACTTACTTGGAATTTTTAAATTTGGGATCAATTTATCTACTTCTAACAAGATATTTATTTATTTTAGTCATTAATAAATAATCATTAATATAAATAATTTTAAACATATCTAAATTTATTTTAGAAATAAATTTATTCTTCATGAACTATTTAAAATATTAATTTGAAATGATCTGATTTATTTGCATTTATGGTTATTATATTTCGCAGTACAATATAAAATTTTGTTCATAATTCGAATGCTACTAGAAATTAAGAGAGTTAGACACAATAAAGCCAATTAGTTTCTGTTCATTCAACAAGTTATTAAAGGGAATTGTTAATTTGTGGCATTTCAAAAAAGTTTACGCATATTCTAATTTGATTACAAATTAGTCTTTTTATTGTTCACCAAAATTGATTTTTCGAACAATTAAAATTAGTTATATTTCGTCTATTAAAAAAAATAATTTTATATATAAACAAAATAGGTAAAACTGTTATTTAGGGTCACTCGTGGAGTGTTTAATACAACCTAGTAAATACACATAACTACAATCTAGCACCATCTGTAAGAATATTAAGCTATTTTTATTATTTATTGATTAGAAATCCCCTTCTATTTGATACTTACAGACAAAATATGCTACCAAAATACGTAAAATCATCTTGAACAAAAAATAAACTGAAAACATAATATTGAATACCTAAAATTGAGTGGATATTGATGAGGCAGTCCAAAAAAGAAGATAATTTATACTATCTTTTTATTTTTATTCAAAAACCGACGTTTCGGACGCTATTCTCTCCTTCTTCAGAGTTTTGAAAAGTCAGTGAAGGAACCCTGAAGAAGGAGGGAATAGCCTCTTAAACGTCGGTTTTTGAATAAAAATAAAAAGATAGTATAAATTATCTTCTTTTTTTGGACTGCCTCATCAATATCCACTAAACTTCACTTATCAGTCCGTCTCCAAAAATTACTCCAATCTTATTAATACCTAAAATAATTTGAATGGAAAGAAATTATGATCTGAAACTTTCGTAGTCACGTTCTGGATCTGAAAGATCAATTATTTACATTTTTTTTTGTCTTCAAATTCTGTAATGTAATATTATAGATTTAGTAATAAAAAAAAAAAAATACAAATCTTTTAAAAAACAATCTTAGAAATTTTTATTAAACCAGAGGTTTCGGGAAAATTTCTCTCTTAATCAATGGAAATTTCAAAATTCAAAAAAAAAGAAAAAACAGTTGCTTTCGCTAATGTTTAGAAAGCAACCCTAAATTAAATAGAAAGCAACTTTTTTCTTTTTTTGAATTTTTGAAATTTCCATTGATAAAGGAGAAATTTTCCCGAAACTTCTGGCTTATTAAACCTTTCTAAGATTGTTTTTTTAAAGATTTGTATTTTTTTTATCTATATTCTATACAATCCATAAATATTTTTTCTTTTCGATATATTTATATATTGGCTGGGTTCAGTACGTTAGAGGGGATAAGAGAAACGACCGCAGCGTTGTAGGCGGTTGAATTTGGCAAATTTGCCTCTGCATTTTCCTCTAATAACATTGAATACAGACGAAAAATGGGTTTTTCGAATTGTTGTGTAGTGAATTGTAAAAATACAAAGAAAAATAGTGATTCTAAATTTTATAGATTTCCAACTGCTAGACATAAATTAATTCAAAGGCAAAAAATAATCTAATTTTAATGATAAAAATACTCAGACTTTGCTACTTATATCTATTCCTGTAAAACAACGTTTTGAACAATTTGGTTTTTTATTGGCTATATTATAATTTAGTTCATTTTCTTTTGTAATTACTTCATATAACTCTTTTAAATAATAATTAAAATAAAATTCTTCACACTTCAACACTACTTCTTCTAGAAAACTCTTATCTCTTTTTAACCGACTTCAAAAAAAGGATGAGGCTCTCTATTCGACTGATTTTTTTTTTTTGTGCATATGTTACCTCATTACTCCGCCAATTGTGAACCGATTTTGAAAATTTTTTTGCATTGGGTCCAGTCTACCTTCCGATTAGTTCCATTTTTTTCGTAGCTATTAGACCTTTTTTGTTAGGTTTGTTCAGGACTAACTTCTTTGTTTATGAACCGATTTTGATGATTCTTTTTTATTGGAAAGGGTGGTATCTTAGGGATGGTGCAATATTAATTTGGTCAAGTTCTGATGATAGGATCACTATTAATAACATCACTAAAAAGAGAAAAATAAAAATTTTTAAGAAAAAATAAAACCGACTTCAAAAAAATTAAATGCAACAAATAAAATACACTAAAAGTTATAAAATAATTATTATCTTATTTAGTTACAACTAAACGACGAAATATTAACATGAAATTACTTTTTTAAGTCGGTGCCAAACATATACCTACCTTTTATGAATCGCACTTGACGGATCTTACTTAGTACGTTTGGTGGGTACGCTCGCTTATAGGTATAGTTTGTTTGGCACCGACTTCAAAAAGTAATTTCATGTTAATATTTCGTCGTTTAGTTGTAACTAAATAAGATAATAATTATTTTATACCTTTTAGTGTATTTTATTTGTTGCATTTAATTTTTTGAAGTCGGTTTTATTTTTTTCTTAAAAATTTTTATATAACAAAATATATGGTATAAATAATCTAATTTCAATGATGAAATACTCAGACTTTGCTACTTATATCTATTCCTGTAAAACAGCGCTTTGAACAGTTGGTTTTTTATTAGCTATATTATAATGTCATATCTCCAAAAGCATTTGTGAACATTTGTGAATTGCACTGATGAAACAGCTAATCTGAGAAAGAAAATCAATTCGATAAGTTTAAAAATCATTCACACAATAATGACTGTTACTTGTCACAATTTTCATCATAAATTCATAAATTCAAGTTTTTATTTACTTTGTGTAAGCCACCATACATAACCTCATACATAATCCATAATATTAATAAAAAGAATATTGAGATAAATTTTTTCTCATTATAAAAACATTTATTTAATACAAAAACGATTTCAAGAAATAGAGTTGGAATTCTACATTTGTGCTTTTGTTATATTCTGTTGACTGCAAATAACTTTTTAATTTTACATGTATGAATAACTAATTAAATAAACTGTCAAATCTATTGAAAAAGGTATTATTCGATTCATAAAAGTTGAATTATTGATCTTTATAAATTTGTTGAAAATGGTATAATTTGTATAGATGTTATAGCCCTTTACTTCCATGTTAAAAGGACAATTTTCAATAATTTATTTCTCGATAATGGGACAGACGATCCACTTCAAATTTCGGGCATAAATATTTAATGCATCAATGATTCGATGGTAAAAATTTGAGAATTTTCTTATAAAAATGATAAACAGCCACGAATTCCTTAAGTAAGCAAAACAATTTGTTTTAAAATAATTGATAGCATTTGTTGTATAAAGGGCTTTAGTAATTATTTCACTATTTTTTTTATTAATTTTATTTTAGAATAATAATCACGAATTTCTCTTTTGAAGCATAATAATACTAAAAAGTTAATCGCCCACGTCTTTAAGCCAATCAATGAATTTGATTAAATATAAGAAGAGAGAATTCTCTCTCTATTTGAATGACTCATAATTAGTTAGCCATTTTACATTAAGTCACTAAGCGTGTAATTGTTCCTTAAGTATAATTAGGACGACAAGACGCCATCTTAATTAACAGCCTTCCGATAGACAAGTTGCTTTTTGATATCAAAGTGTCAAACACAAGAGTTGATTGCATTTTAAACATCGAACTTTGGTATTCTTATTATTCAATTTAGAGAATATAGAAGAGAAAACAAACTTTTAAAAGGATTTTAAGTCATGGGGATATCCAATTTGCAAAGGCAAGGCGAATCGCTAAATTCTTCTTATCAAAATTAGTTACAAATAACAACTCTCGATTACCCACCTTAGTTTATTTATTTATTTATTTTATGGCGTTAACTTCATTTAAAGACGTTCTTTTCCTTAAATGTCTATTCTTGATTCTGTTCTTATTAATGACGATATTAGAAATATACCTAATAATCAGGGACAAGTGTCCCTTTTGCGATTTGTTTTTTAGACCACAAAATCAAAAATCCCCTATTTTTCAGATCAGGGGTCAAATTTCAAAAAAAAAAAACCTTCTTGAGATTTAGCATTAATAAACCTATGTACCAAATTTGTATAGCTAAACCTTAAAAACTCGAGGAGATACAGCACTTTAAAAATTTCAAAAATTTACCCCAAAATGACTATATATCTCTTTCGGGGATAAATTGAGCAAAATACTCAAATATGTTTTTTTGTATTTCAATGATTCACCTTTCTAAACTAAACCCATATCAATATCTTTTATTGTTGAAGATTATTGTAGTGTAGGTAAATTCTGTTTGGAAAAATTAACGATCATAAAAAGTTAGAAGAATATATTTATACCTATTACAAACAGCCTATAATAAAAGTTTTGATATTATATTTGCATTTAAAAGACGAGCGGAGCGCTCGGGGAAACCTGAATAATATATGGATCCTTCACTAGCCAAATCTCGATTAACTCCATAAAATAAAAAGTGGAGAAATGCGATGAAATAATTTACATTACTAATTTGTTATTCAATGGCCAAAATTTTTTTCTCATTTAGTGATGTTAATACTTTTTTTTTTTCTATTGGCCTCGGGAACATAGATGCCCATTTAGCCAGCCGATCGTATTCGTTCATATTTCCATAAATTCGCCAGCCCTCAAATGCTGATCCCTAAGGCGGGCCGCTCGGGGGCACAGTAGGGCAAGCAGAGCATCCCAAACCGATCCCTCCGCAACCAGCCAAAGGGCATCACGAATGGCCGACGAATATAGAGCAATAAAGAACGTACTTGTTCATAAGTCCCTTCAATGAGGGATAAAACAGAAGACTTGTTTTAACAAGTTACCTAGTCTAACACCACTAGAAAAATTAATATATAGTAAAAATTGACTATGAGATGGAACCTATACATTTTTTATAAGCTATATATCTAGATAAAAATGCTAATAGATAAATTAATTAAAATATCCGAGTCAAGAAAGGATGATATCTAGCAAAAATATGTTTAATTATAGTTTGAACCCAATTGAAATTATGTGTTTGATGACTGTTTCTGCCAGTATGCCCCCGTCAGAGAGAGAAGCTAAGAGGACCCCTGCATAAGTGGGGAACTCAATTTCTTTTCTAATTTTAAAAATAGTCGGTCTATTTTATGCCTCCGAAGCTCACAGCCTAAAAGAGCATGGCTTATATCTCCGTAAGACACATTATCGCACAAGCAGTAAGGATTATCCCTCCGACCGATTCTATGTAGATATGCAGGTGTAGTTGCATGCCCTATTCTAAGTCGGATTATGTGCACAATCACTTTTCTACATAGTTTCGATTTCTAGTTTCGATGTTAATACTTATTATTTGAGAAATTTGTTTTAAATATATAAGGGGCATTTCACGTGAAGCGGAAAACGAAAAAAATGTGAGGTCCTGAAATTTGTTCATATTCGGCCTAATTGTACATCTAGAAGGTATGTGAACACACAATTATTTTTTTGGTATTAGGATTAGTTGTCGAGTTATGGACTTCTAAAGAATTGGCGTTATTGAATTTCGGATTTTTTGGAATTTAACGTAGTACTTATGTTATTTTTTCGCGCTAACTATACTGCTTCCTACTAATATTTTTGTTCAAAATTTTACATTTTATTTTAAAATTTGAATATTACCTATCATACATCATTGTTAGAGCCTAAATATGCTTAAATAGGTTATTACATATTAATATCGCAACGTTTTAATGCGTTTTTGTGCAAACTCGCCAAATTAAGCTGCCATGCTCAGTGGGACACGTATGCATGTAGTTTAATTCATCTATCTCCTAAACTAATGTAATTTTCATTTTGAAACTTTTAGTGTATTATTTCTATACTTTAAGTTATATTTTGAAATTAAAATAATTAAAAAAAAAAATGGTCAAAGTTCAAAGTCAAATTCTGATTTGAAATGTTTACTTCGGTTTTGTACATGAAAATAAATTCAATTTCAAATTTAACTTCATAATTAAAAAGAACAGTAAATTTTCAATATAAACTAATCATGTTTAATATTTTATTGTAAATTTGTTTAATTCCAAAAATTGCTTCCAAAAAATCCGAAATTCAATCACGTCAATTCTTTAAAGTCCATAACTTGACAATTAAAGCTCATACCAACAAAAATTGGGTGTTCATATTCTAGTAGAAGTAAAATTAGGCCGAATATGAACGAACTTCAGAACCTCACATTTTTTTCGTTGTCCGCTTCAAGTGAAATGCCCCTATAGTTAGGAGTCAATCAAGAGTGCTTTGACATTAAAATTTAATAAAATTCAGAAAATGGAGTTAATCTATTTGGCAAGTGAAGCATTCATATATTAGACGAGCTTTTCGTGCGTGCCTTCGGCACGCCCTCGAACTCGGCCCTCCGGGCTGGTGCCCTGGCGGGCGGCGTCTCGGTCCAAAAATTTTATTCCTCTTAAAAAACCACACTCCAAATGTATACCTGTAAACTCCCGAAAATATATAGTCTCTTAAAAGTTTCGCCTCATTTTCGTCCTGACACAGCTACAGAAATGAGGCTCAAGATATGAATCTGGAAGTATTTTTTTCTCTTTCATTGTGATATTTTTTGTGTGGAAATAGATTTATTTAAATAAGTGGGATCGTGTGAGGAAGAGAATTATATTATATCATTTTTTAAAATTTGTGATCGATAATCGATATAAGGCTCCAAATATTTAAAAGAGATCAGGTGTTGTTTGTATGACAGGCTGCTCCAGTATTGCAATGAGAAACTCATATGGGCATGCGTGTCTTAAGTCGTTTAATTTTGTAAAAATCAAAAAATAAGAATAACAAAATTTAGATTTTTAAAAAATTATAAAAAAGTGGCAAATTATTAAAAAATAAACAAATAATATATAAATCAAATAAGATGTGATTGATTTCTTTTTCTGTGCGCAAAGAAAAGAGAATTGAATATTTAATTTTTGAGTGGTGAAGGGGGGGGGGTAATAATTATCAATATATTTAATGTTTCTTAATTTAAAATCAATTGGAGTCTTTTCATTTCGAAATTTGAGACCCAATTACGATTATATTTCAAATTTGCCGCAAATATACCGATGGCGCTCTCTCTCGGCAGCATTACATCAGCGTTGCGGCAAATTAATCTAGACAAATATATATATAGTATTGATTATTCATTCATTAAAATATATTAGTCAAATTATTTTAGTAGATGTAATTTATTTACCAAATAATAACAAAAATTAAAAGTAAGGTTTTTCTAGTTAGATATCACTATAGATTAGATTTCTATTCCTAAAGGAAATGGGTAAATTCTATTGTTTTCATTAATAGTAAATTATTACCAGGTCCATTAAATCATTTGATTTAGTAATTCTCCGAAGGGTATTACAATTGAAAATCATTTCTAATTAGAAGGGATAATAATCTATAAATGTGACTTAAATGATTATTACGGTGTTTGGAGGATAATCCGAAATACGAATATTCCTATCTAGAAATGGTAATTGTCTGATGAATCCTTTGTAAAACCCATAATATCGGCTATTAATAATCCCTTGTTTTAATAATTTTAGTTTTGTGAAAGAGAGGTTGAGTGGATTTCACTCATAGTGTGAAACTTTCTCTGTTTGGGCTTATAAGGAGTGAAACAGAGCTTACTAGTATATCAATATTATTTTCACGCATTTTTATCCAACTTCCAAAAAAAGGATCTTCTTTGATTAGTCGGTATTTATTTTTGCAATTTATTCGAAAACTTCTAGAAAGAATTTGATACGGTTTTCATTATTATTGAGGCAGTTGTCCAAGATTTGATATCTATCTATTTATATATATAAAATGGAAAAGTATGTATATATGTTTGTATGATCCAAACGATCTGATTGGCCAGTGCATAGCCAATGACAAAGCGTTAAATTATTAGAACGATTCTGATTGGTCAGATAGTGATCGTGCTTAGCCAATGTGTTAAATAAATCTTTTTTTATTGTTGAATCAATTTCATTCAGCACATTCTTTCAATACTTAAAGGATCATTTTAAATGTCAATTATTAAATTGGTATGAACGAGACGCTCTCTGTCAGGGGTTAGGTGACGCCGGGCCGAAGGCGTCAGCTAGTTTATTATAATAATATGCTTGCGCCATGACGTCAATATCTCTTTGATTGGTCGTGCCTTGGTGTTAAATAAATATGGGGGATTCAAAAATAATTTAAAATCTAAAATTTTCAAATCTAAATACTAGAAAGCTGGGGACGTGAGGTTTATTATACCAATGGCGTACCGAGGATGGGGTGAAAGGGTCACCGGAGTCCAGGGGACGTAGGTTTTTACCCAGGAAGATGCCCGCCGAAGGCGGTCTTCGAAGCTGGTTATACAGGGTGTCCCGTATCACAACGATAAACCGTGAACATAGGATAGGGCAATTTACGACGGCCCTGAATATTTTTTTAATAAAAGTCTCATAGTTTTCGAGTTATAGGCATTTTTTTGAAAATAGCGAAAATCGCTACCCTGCTCGAAATAACGAGATGCTATGGCTATAAATTTACATATTTCATTATTCTAATTTTTGTTATGCAATCCTGAATAACCCTGCTTATGACCAGAATTCAAAATAAAACAACTATACTATACTATACTTTTGGAGAAAAAAATATTTTCTCGAACTTATGTTTTAAAAATATTTTTAAAACATAACTTTAAATCATTTTTAATGTAAATAAAGTCTAGTAAACTATCATGTACTACACCATTCTCCCTCAACAAAACTTTTTTTTATTTTTGAAGTTGTTTTTTGTAAAAAAATATGTTTTTTTTAACATTTTGACTTAACTTTTATTTTTATTTTAATTCAAGTAATTTCTTTTTTAATTATTTCACATTTTTTAGAGGATATCTTAAATACAATTTTAATTCAATTTTTTGAGAATACATTCACTTGGTAGTAGTATTTTTTTAACTATATCATCATTTTTAAAATTAATTTAAGAATTTTTTTTTAAATAAACATTTTTTTTTATTAGATATAAAACTTAGGGGACGCGGTGTCTTATTAGATGATTCTCTGTCGATGTGGGTTCGTAATAGACAAATGACACCAGTGAAGGGATGGGATATTTTGACACTTGAGAGTCTGCAGGGCGTTAATGATTTCTTTCTGAAAAACAAATCAATGACGCAATGGAAATGACCCAGTGAAATTCCATAACTATTAACCCAATTCTAACAAACATATCTTTTCCCTTCAATCCGGCGTAATTTATTGACAATTATTAATTTTTATTAAGCCGATTTACTATTGACTATGGTGAATTATGTTTGAATTTCTTCGAAGTCCACTATTGTTTAGGATTTGATGTATTTTATTAATATTTGGAAAAGTTAATAAATTTAATATAAAAAATTTCTCTGGAAAAATTTTTGCTACGTTGACTTAAAATCAAAAAGACCAAATTATTTTTTGGTAAACAGCTCAATCACCTGAGTTGGTTAGCAAAAAAAATTTAGTCTTTTTGATTTTAATTAGATTCTTCCATATATTCAGCAGCGGATAAATGGCCAAAACACCAAAAAACTAGGTACATCAAAATTCAGGCAGATTTGGAATAATGTACAGAAAAAACCTTAATTTTATATATACCTACCTATAGATAGATAACTTGTAGTAAATTTAAATTTTGAATCTTATTTACCACATTTAAAAGCTACATTGCTCTGATATACAGATCAGTGGCGTGCGGTCCATGGATGCTGTGGATGCGGCGCATCCCTAAAATATCAAACAATTAGAATATTTTCATAAATTTCGACTTTAAAATTTCAGGAGGATCTTTAAATTTTCAGATTATTATCCGTTATTTCAAATATTTCTATAAAAAACATTTTTTGTTTCGAAAAGTACATTTGTTCTCGAAAGGAAATAAAATTGTTGCATAGTTTCAAGGGGCAATTAAAATGAAAAGGGTGCCCATAGAAGGTTTAAACTCCCTGCCTCTTATATTTTCCAGTTCAAGCATGTCAAAGACAAGTCCTGACGAGTTTTAGTCGAATAAAATTGTTTCTCGCTGACGAACTATTAAAATAGAAATAATACAAAAAAGGAATAAATAAAGATGAATCGAGAATTTTTGGACTAATCCATTTTTAAGAACTCTCAATATATTAGATCGGAAATAACTAAGAGTGTTAGAGACAAGTCATAGCTTGCTTATAGCAATAGAATTAGGAGAAATTTAAGATTTCAAGCTGATTCATTGTAGAAGATGGTCCATTTCCATCTCAGGGACTGTCCAGTTTAAGTCAAAAGAATTAATTTCTGACTCCTACCCTCACTCACACAAAGCAGTATACGTTTGGGGCGAAGGCCCCAAAATATATTTTAAAAAAATCTAATGTTAAATTTGAAAAATAACGAAAATGATTCCGTATTCGATGAAATTTCCAAAAAAAGTGAAGATTAAAATAAAATTTTAAAAAATGAAGGGTACTTTTATGGACAACAGCATCACCTGGTTAAAAATGCACCAACCGCCACTGATACAGATAGATATTGTATCAACATTAATAGCGTTTCGTTTTACGTTTAAAGTGGAGTTCTAAAAATGCTCATAAAATTATATTTAATTTAATTTTTTATTTTATTTTATTCGATATACGGGAGTTATCCCAGTTACAATAGACATTTTTATACAATAAATTAACTAATTAACAAAACTAAAAAACTAATTTATAGTCTTAATTATTTTAATAGAGAAAAGTTTGCAGGAATTTAACAGAATGTAATGTATTTATTTTTATTATATTTATATTAATTCATTTAAATTGAGTAGGTAAACAATTATTTTTATAGAGAAATGATTGCTGAATTTAACAGAACAAAAGTCACATTAATAGATAGATACATAGAAGTGAAGTTAATATAAATCATGTAATAATATAATACAATCTATTAGACATTTAATCGTAGTGTGAGCAATATCTTTTGATATCCCTCATACTACATGAAAATAAGTCTAATTGTGAGGAGTTTGCTTCAAGTATCACTCTATTCAGCCATGTATTTTTTGAATAATTAGTATTACAAATGGGATAAAAAAAGTTTCGACAATGCGATTGTAATATTGGGGTACTTTAAAATTAATATATTGGAGAATTTCACAACAATCAATCAGACCATTCAACAGTTTGTGAAGGAATATCAAGTCATTTTGTAGTCTACGAGATGACAAACTTTGGATATTTACTTCGGTTTTTAAAAGACTAGAAGAGCGATAGTTATATGGGGTAAGAGAGTTATTAGTTGATGAGAATTTATATGATACTAGCTGCTACAGGCACGCTCTCTGCACCTAGACTGCAGGCGGGTTGCCCACGTCTCGAAACGGCAAAAACTTTGTTTGGTATATAATTTAGGTTTACTGTACCACATATGAATGATTGATTTACCCCAAAAAAAATTATCTTAAAAAATAGATAAAAAAACAAAACAAAATAAAAAACATTTATTAATTAAATAATTTATTTAACAAATCAAAAATATAAATATAAAAAACTCAGCATATTTCCAATACTTTTAAAACAATATAAGAATATAAGAATAAAAATAAGTATCCATGCTTTACGATATAAGATGAACAAAACACAAATACGTTCACAAACAATTAAACAATATACAAAGAACAAATAAAAATTTTTTTTTTTTTTTTTTTATTTAATGACCTCGAAAATGGATCCATTTGGCCAGTTTCTTTCTTTTTTTTTTTTTTACAATATTTACATTTTTATATTTACATAATTATATACAGTTGCAATATTATTTAACAGTGTTTACATTTTTATATCATATAAATAGTTTGGATGCTATTAATAGTTTAATGATTATCTCTTGAGTCTCGGATTCATGACAGTCAGGATTGAGATAGCTAAGAATTAATCCCATTGATGTAGGGAATGAAATTTTATGAGCAGATCTAATATAAAATAAGTCAATAGCTTTGTTGTTTTTGACACTTAGAAGATGTGATTGACATCACCCATTTGGCTGCCATCACAGTCACAAAAAGGAGTGTTCTTAGCTTAAACTGAAAGAGCTTGGGGTAGCTGCATCACCCATTCTCAACCGTACAATTAGAACAATTATTCTCTCTATATAAATGACTGTCATGAAACCATGACTTGGTTCCACTCCAAGTAATATCGAGTACAAGTAGGATCCCCTCGACTCTGAAGAGGAGTCCCAAAATTCTTGCTGGCCAATTGAATAGATTTTTTTTTCACAATATTAATAGTATCTACATAAATACGTTCACAAACAATTAAACAATATACAAAGAACAAAATAAAATTTAAAAATGTAATAAGTTTCCAAGTCCGGGGCTTCGCCTAACCGCCTTCTGTAATCCTCTCGTTAAATATCTTTAATGAATTTACAATTAAAAATAAATAGCAAATTTAAAAAATATAGCAAAACAAGCTCTCCTTTAGGGCCCTCTTTCGGAATTTTTAAAATTACCCACAAACATGTTAACATTGAGATATATATAGGTAAGGATTAAAAAAAGCTCCCCATTTAGAATTTTTCACCCCTATGAGAGATGTCAAAAGCTCTGTTTAATAAACAAATGCTATTTATTTAAAGAAATAATGTTAAATTGTTAAATTTAACAATTTAATAATTAATAAATAAAAATAATTTAATTCTTTTCCGGCTAAAATCTGACCCCGGGTGTAGAGACAAATTTGTAAAAATAAATAGTATCGTAAATTGGCTTATGGCTAGAAAGGCCCAAAAGCAAAAAAAATTTAATTTATTATTATTAATGAATTTAGAATTAAAAATAAATAGCAAATTTAAAAAAGATAGCAAAAAAGCTCTCCTTTATGCCCTCTGTCGGAATTTTTAAAATTACACACAAACATGTTAATATTGAGATATACATTGGTAAGGATAATTTTTAAAGATTTATTTTACACTCTTTCAATTTGGTCAATTTGATGTTGGACATGCGTTGACCAAATTAAACTGCAGTATTCCAGCTTGCTTCTTTCTAGTGGGTTAAATAGTATTTTTAGGCAGTTGGAATTTTTGAAATTTTTTGTATTTCTATATATAAATCCCAGAAGTTTGAAAGACTGACTACATTTCTAGAAAATACAAAAATTACCTATTATTAATGTAATTCTAATTTTTTTTAGTTTAAGCGGAGTTCAGTATCAGATGTTCTTTAAGTCAATTTGAAATTGGTATGGTTTAACGTAGAATACAGTAGAGGGGGTTTGCAGTGAGTATAGCAGAAGTGTTGATTTCTATTTAAGTTTTAAATTAATTTTTATGTAGAAAATTTTTTCGTTTGCTATTGAATGGATTTATTAGTGAAAAAATTGTTCCCACCGAATTTAACCAATTTTAGTATTTCATCAGATATTTCGAATCCTTGATTTCTAATCTAGTCGTACCTTTGTGGCCTTTGGAGATTTCAAATAGTCTAATTCTTTCAATCACAGAAAATAAAGTTTAGGTCTGTTGACATATTGGGGTGTTTGAGTGTTTGCAATTTATTTTAATGAAAAACTACAACTTGGATTTAATTAAAAAAACGAATCAGATTTCACAAAATGAGATTCTGTGTCTCAGCCAATGAATGAAAGTCCCTTGAGATTTTTTCTGATTTCATTTAAGGTAGTTGTTTCGCGACAATACAAGCAAAAAGTTAATGCTAGAGTATATAGAACAGACAATAAGGATTCATAATTCATAAGCCCAAAACTTTTTGCTGTTTATGTACCGCTTCTAGACAATCCCGTACTCGTTTGACAAATCTGGCACCATTGTAAAAGATTGAATATTTTTTTTATATTAAAATGACAGATTAAATACATTTTAAAAGTTAAAAAATTTATATAAAAATCGTTTTGTTATTTTTTAACAAATGTAATCAACGCCTACGTTACACCTTATGAAAATTATAATTTTGAAAAAATCTAGCGCATGCGCGCTTTATACATCTTTGGCTGGTTAAATAAATGCGCTGTTGCCAAATTGTTTTTAGCGTAAATTTTTTTTACACACTTTTTATTATTTATTTATTATTATCTCAGAAACTCTGTTATAACTATGAATCAAAATTGTCTTAAAATATGTATTGGTTATTGTTTAATGTTGGTTTAGTTTTTTATAACAATGGTAAGAAGGGTTTCTTAATTATAATTAAATATTTATGTAAATTCTCCAATATCCCGTATAGTGCAATGTATAAGAAAAACTCTATATTTGAAATTTAATATCTCCGGAACTATATTGTTCATAAATTTCGTTTTGCCACCAATAATCGATGCAGAAGTATCTAAATAATAATCTGTCTAAATTTCAAAAAAATCCTAAGAAAACCCATTTGGTGGAACAACTACCTTAAACATGCTTATTTTTAACAAAATTGCCATTTGTTAAAAATTAAACATATGTACCGTAGTATAGAAATTTATCTAAGTTTTTTGCAACACCCTCTTTTGATAAGAAAAACTAATTAGTTATATCTTTCAAAATCTTTACGATTATACTTTAGGACTTGACGGAAATATTTGTCGAAAAATCAACTATCACAATCAAAGGGGTGAGAGAATCACCATGAAAAAAATATGATGAATCTTCAGCAATTAATTTTTCCCGATGAATTTTACCTAAGCCCTATAAAAGAGTGTTTGAACAAGAATGGAAAGCAGATACAAGATTACAAGATTCTGTAAAGACAAATAGATAAACGGGGAGAAAAATGATCCAAGTTTAATCAAATTGTGTAATAATAATTTAATAAATATTTATTTTATTGGCTGGGTTAGTTAAGGGTAGCGTTGCCAATTTGAGTTTATTTTAATCGTACAACGAGGGTGAACCGCGATCTAAACTCGTGTACACCTACCTCCACTTCCACTTTCAGTAGACAATAGAATACAATAGATTATCTAATGAATTTAAAAATAATTCCAAAGACGGTGTACACCTAATTCTAATCGCGATTCACCTCTGGTCGTACAATGTTTACAAATTAGCTCTGTATTAATATATGACGTATCCACTTTTACACAAAACTCATAAAGATAAAACTATTATGTACTTTGGTATTGACCAAAATAAACAAAAATCAGCAAATAATAGAGGCTCTATTTAACGGAGAACAAATAAAAACATATCTAAAAGAATCTACTGTTGGTAGAATGTTGTAAAGTATTCTCTACACCAACTAAGACTGAGCGAGGAGACAGGAAGGTAGGGTGCTATGTACTATCTTTTTTGGTCTTTGTACTGAGGAAGGGGTGAGAATCCTCCGAAACTCTGGTTTCGAAACAGGGCACCAAAAGGGGAAAAACTTTTCTAATAAATGATATTTTGTTGGATATAGTTCTCTTGTTTATTTCCGGACTGCCTTCAATCAAATCCTGAGATATGGGACCGTCCATAAATTTGTGACAAAATATGACAGGGGGTCCGGGGATCTTAAAAATTCTGATGTCACAGTCAAATTAAAATTTTTTAAAAATATTCAAATATATTTTTTAGATTTACGGTTATTATTCCAACCTGAAAATGTTGGTAAAATAAATCTAGACAAAACATTGTATGCAACGACTGGACTCGCCTAGCTCTTACGCAGCTTTCATTCTTTTGCGCGCAATTTGTTGCCTAAATACAGGCGCACCAACTCATAAACCTATAACATTTAGGAAAAGGGGTGTTGGTTTATAATGAAACATTTTAAACACAGGAGCTTTTAAGGTGTTATAGTGGTGTTTCACAAGCAAAAATAAAAATAATTTTTTTTAAATTATATTTTTGGAGTTTTATTTTAAATACTCTATACATATTTTGGATTTTTAGCCCATCATCAGGAGACATCACAAAAGACTGAAGAAATTATTTTTAGTGTATGAAATCAATATACTACAAAAAAATTTAGTGTATAAAATCAATATATTGTAAAAATTTTCTTCAATCTTTTGTAAACTCAAACTCCTGATGATGGGCTAAAAACCCGAAATATGTATAGTATAGAGTATTTAAAATAAAACTCCAAAAATATTATTAAATTTTTTTTTTAATTTTTATTTTTACTTGTGAAACACCACTATACCCCCTTAAAAACTCCTGTGGGTCATAAATCAAGTTTAAATTCAGAATACAATTTGAGGATCTTAATTCGTACAGCTATTTATTAATATTTTATAATTCAATATTTATACATACCAAAAAATTGATTTATTTTTAGCAAAAACATTTAATTATTTTTCTTCAAATATATAAACCTTTTTTCTTATAATTAAAGATTCATTCCCCTCATTGAAGAATAATAGTAATAAGTAATGTGTTAAATGATATGAATAAAAATAAAGTTAAACTTAAAATATATTAAATTCCTTTAGTTGAATTTAATTTATAAAAAAAATTCTACAATTATTAAATTATAGGGTATAAAATTGATAGTGTGACGTCACAATTCAGGGGGCTTAATGAAAATATGACAGAAAGTGACACAGGCGGAGAGAGGGGTCTAAAAATCTTGAAATTCGTGTGACGTAATTTATGGAGGGCCCCTTAGTATATCAGTCCGCCTCCAAAATAAAAAATTTAAAACGTACCTACTATAAGAATATTTTTGTTTACTTTTTTATTTCCTTTTAACGCCGCAAGTGGTTGGGAATAGATATTAGGGGTGATTTTATATGTAATTATTAATTATATGTAATTATTTATCTCAAAGTGATGTCACGCCTATCGTGATTTTTGCCAATCCGAAAGCAAAAATAATTTAAATAAAAATAATAAATCATGAGTTTCCTACATTTGATTCATTCGCGAATCGAATGCAGGTGATTTTTGTCAGATATTAAGTAATAATAATTAATATATTAAATAATAATTAATACATCAAAGAGAGTTATTTTTCACCGCGTTTTTAAACAAGATATATATATATCGCTAGATCACTGCTGGTTGAGGCTATTGGAGTCAGTTGAATCTTAAATCTGGACCAAGAGAAATGAAAAAGATATGATCCATCGCGAATGAATCAAATGTAGGACACTCATGATTAATTGATAGCAACACTTTATAACACGTGTTAACATACTGAGTGCGCTGGACTGGGGGATTGAAGTATATAACATCTCAGATTACAAATTCACTAGGTGATCTATATTCGTGTTTGGTAAAAAGCGTCATTCAGGCTATTCACGATATGATGCTGGATCATACCTAGATGGATCATATCTTTTTAATTTCTCTTGGTCCAGATTTAAGATTTTGCTAACTCCAATAGCCTCAACTAGCAGTGGTCTAACGATATACCATATATCTGGTTTAAAAACGTGGTCAAAAATAACTCTCTTTGATGTATTAATTATTATTTAATATATTAATTAGAAAAATATGTAAAAATAATAAATTGAAAGTTTTTGCCGAGAGTAGCAGAATTTTTATATATTGAAGGAGACAATAAATATCACTCTTCACTTGAGATTCAAATAAGAAGTACTGTTGAGTACAGAATGCAATATGAAGAATATATGAAGCACTAAAATCATTAAGTGGTGATTGTTTTTATGTTTCATTCGTTTATTTTAACTGCTGCTGCTTAATTGCCTGCCAAGTTTAGTTGTATAAGAGAGAAGCAATTGCTTTCAGCCCTCAGGCTGCTCTCTTCTTCAAATATGGGGAATTATAGACCACCAGAGATTAAATTTCTACTTCTCTTTCTTTCTTCCTCGCACCCTTTCGTCTTAAGAAAAACAAGCGTTTCTGTAGATTGTCCATTAGCTGTTATTTCGCTTACTCTTCTGATATAAACCCTTCACGATTCCATCATACAGACACCCACACATTTAAAAGCAATGGACCAAGACTATCCATTGATTAATTCGCTACGAAGAAGGTGAAATATTGTCTGGTCACTGACACACGTTCAACAAGTGCCCTATTGATTTCATTTCAAGATTAATTTTCACCGCTAGCCTGAAAGCTAAAATGTTATCCAATCGTGGCTAGTATCGAATCTCGTTCATTTCCAAAGACGCACCTTCGGATATTGACACAAGGATTAAATTTCAATGATACATTTTCTACTTTTAATTAATTTTCTTTTCAATCGAATTTCTTGCTCACTTGTCTCTTTTACTTAATACCTTTATTGACTCACTTGAACTTTCGAATTTGAAATTAAGTCTGATATTCTCAATTAATGAGTGTTTTCCTGTTAGAAATTAGAGAAATTTAGATATTATGTATGGATCAGATTACATCTAAGATTTAATAATTCAGGTTCACAACCAAGTGTAGTGAAATTTAGAAAAATTTATATTCTCTTATTTAAGGTAGTTCTTTCACAAATTCAAAAATTCAAGGTCTTCGAAACTTGAAATATTAGTCATTAAAAGCATAATACAGACACAGTTAAAATTTGAAGACGATTTACCACAGCAAACATGAAATAATTGCGATTAAAAATGAAATTTTTACATATGGTAAATAGGGAAAGGGTGGAGAAATGATCATTATTTAATTTTTTTTCATTGAAGGACTTTCACCATGTTGATGAAAAACTAATATTTGTTAGAATACTATATTCGGAGTAACTTAAAAAAATTGAAATTATTTACCACGTAGTTTGATAAAAAAAAAACATATTTGGGGAATTATTTTTAGTAGAGGGGATATAAGTTCAGTGGCTTGGAAACGATCCATTCATTAATAGAAAGTAGTAGCGTAAAACGTACAGCCACGTTAAAAAAACATAACCCAAAATTTTAACATCGTCCATATTTATAGAGTGGTTACGAGGCTAAAACTTTTTGTGTGGATTGTCGCGGAAGAACCTCCTTAAGTAAAATTAAATTGAAATCTCAGAATATATTATAAACTTTATTAATTATAGAAAAATTATACTAAAACTATTAACTTTCTAATTTTAAATATTTATTTTAATTCAATTTTAATTTTAATATATTTTTATTATCAGTCAATAGCACGCAGTTTATTTCAATCAGAAGGGTTTATACCATAGCAATCAATCTTAAAATACATGAGTGATAGTAGATTGTGATTAAAAGTAATTGAATATGTTTAAGTCTAGTCACATTCCGCTTCGAAGTAAAAATAGATAAAAAATAGGTTTAATTTTGGACTATAATTTCGGGGCCATAAATTATGAATTCTTAAATTTCGGATGGACGAACTAATGATTTTGAAATAATTACTTTTTTTTGTTAATTTCATTTACAGTCCTACTCTATTACTATATAAAAAGTGGAAATAGTGAAATATAGTAGTTTAAATAGACTATCTATATATTTTAAAGAAGTTTTAGTTCATTTATATATTTACTTCTTTTTTCCAACTCTATTCTATTCAATAAAAAAATACTTTTCATTTAAACAAATTATCCATATTTTACATCACGATATTAAAAGCATTGAGTGATTGGAACAATATAAGGACCAGGCACGGCGGAAACGATCTTAGGCCGGGGTCAAAACTTGGAAAGTGATGTAGGCCTACCGAGGGGTCTGGAATATTTGAAGCAAATTGGTACAATTAACCCATTTTTAAGCAGTTTGTAGCTGTGGTTTTATTGAAAACTGAAAGAAAATAAGAGTTCAAATTTTTGTTTGTAGTTATAATGATTGAGTTTAGGTTCAAAAGGTAATAAAATAAAACGAAATTAATTAGCAATCCATACTTGTATTATTCTTAGTAAATATGAGTAATAAACTTATGTAACTAGGAAAACAAAACCTTTGTTAAGAATTAATTAAGAAACTACCGTTACTTACAGGTAATTAATGTTCAATAAATTGGACATGATCTTAAGAGAATACATTAATCTACAATCTACAATCAAGTGTTAATTGGATTTTGCCGAATATTCTAGCTCTTGTAGATACATTGTTGTTGAACTTCTTAGCAATAGCCAATTCAGAAGTGTTTTTGGCAAGATCTCAATGAACGGACAACACATTAAATGGTTTAGTCTTTTTGTGACATTGTCGACCTCAACCCAGTTTTGAGGCTTCTCAGATTTGAAAATTGTCGCCTGTTGAAGCCTGTTCTTGACCTAGTCCTACCTATTTAAGTACAATGAGTAATTAATAGGCTAACGTTACGGCGCAAGGTTTTTAGGTTTTGTTAAAGCAAACATTCTACAACCAACAATTTGGCAACAAAGTTGTTTTTGGGTAAAGTAACGGTAAACATTTCTTTCTTTAGGAGTTCCGCTGACCCCCTTGACCCCGTAGACAAATTCCCAGGAGGTCAGCTGACTCCCCTGACCCTACGGTTCCCCCGTCCCTGATAAGGACTGCTGCTATCTTTTTTACTGTTGAATAGGGTGCTAGAGATAGGCGTTGCCAGGCTTTAAAATACAAAACCCAGGCTTGGTGCTGTATTAGGTCGGACATTTTGCCCTAAAAGCCAAACACACCTTTTTAAAACTGGACATCACTTTTATAATAAAAAAACTCTGTTAGGTTCTTTTTAAAGTTGTTTATTAATTATTATTTATTAATGAATCAAAGTTTTGTTACAAAAATAACCACAACAATCAACAATCAGTCCTACCTACCTATCATCATTTGGTATTTATATCTATGATTTTGACGAAGTGAAAAATGTTTAGTCTTCTGTAGACTATAAGTAGATAAAGTAAAATATATTTATATAGCTCTCTTCTGATAAAACACAATCAACTAAAAAATTTCATTAACCAAACCAAAAACAAAAAGATCTTAATTAAAATTAAAACGCTATTTGCTTTTTGGCATTTTTAGCAATTAAGTACAAGGAATTTTAAAATATTAAAAAAATAACAATTTCAAATTTTTGAAAAATATCAAAACAACCACAAGCCTAACAAAAAGCCGGACACATAAATATTTGGCCAGACACGACCGTAAAAAACCAAACATATCCGGCTAAAACCGGACACCTGGCAATTCTAACTAGAGACGAACCTTAATATTATTTCAAGAGATCCGGAAAACGGTTCTGACGCTTTATTTTAGTACTATCATTTCTCCCCTGAAAACGGCAACCGACACCTTATCTGTATTAGGGGTCGTCCATAAATTATGTCACTCGAATTTCAAGATTTTCAGACCCCCCCTCCCCCTCTGTCAAATTCTGTCACATTTTCATTGAGCCGCCCTGTATTGTGACGTCACACTATCACTTTTATACCCTATAGTTTAATAATTTGACTTTTGTGACATCACAATTTTTGAGATCCCAGCAGCCCGTGTCACAATTTGTCATAAATCTGAGATGCCCCCTCCCACCTCCCCTTACTGTGTGACGTAATTTATGGACGGTCCCTTAAGTAAGTCAATGCTTCTAATTTCGTGACCACTAATTTAGACACTCCTATTATATAAAAAAATAAAAATTGAGTTTGTGCAAATAACAAGCGCTAAATTATTGCCATAATATTATCTAAAATGAATGAAATAAATTTGATTTTCTAAAACGAATAATAATCTTTAGAAATTTATAAATATTTTAAATACTATGTGTTTCTTAAACAGCTAAAATCTTATTTATTATATATTTATTTAATTTTACTCTGCATGATTATTTTTATTCTTTGGTTAAAATTTCTTATTTAAAATTAAATTATTATTTAAATAAAAAATTCCCAAATATTTTTATTATAATAATAATTAATAATAATAATTTGAATGGATTTTGTGATGAGGCAGTCCAAGGTTCAAAAAAGAGAGACAATCATATCTATCTTTTTATTCAAAGCCGACATTTCGGAGGTTACTTCCCTCCTTCTTCACGGTTTTGAAAGGTCAGTGAAGAAAATTCAACGTAACACTCCGTTCTGTCTCCGCTCTCAAGTGAGTATCGCGTTGTATTTCCTTCACTGACCTTTCAAAACCCTGAAGAAGGAGGGAAGAAACCTCCGAAACGTCGGCTTTGAATAAAAAGATAGATATGATTGTCTCTCTTTTTTGATACCTTGGACTGCCTCATCACAAAATCCATTCAAATCACATATCAGACAGTCCGTCTACAAAAACTACTTCAATCATAAAAATAATAATAATAATTAAAACAGGAATAGTAAGGAATTCAACAATAAATTAAAAACAGTTTTTATTAAATGTGTCAGAAGTTTCGTCGATTTATTTCGACTTCTTCAGTGGCCCATCTTATCAGTCTTTGTCAAAAGACACTTCGACTATGCGACTATACATCTTTAATCCTTTTTATTATTTCAACAATAAATTCTTGGCCTCAATTACTTAACAATCTTGAACTTTTTTCCCTTTTAACAACAAAAAGTTTTATAATTTTTTTGATTGTTTTTTTTATTCATTCATCCCTGGCCTTTTAGCCATCAGATAAAGATTTTTACAATTAAAATTGAATTGATAACATAAAAAGTAAAATACAAATACAGTACAATACATAAACAATACTCTCTATACACGCTCTAAGGCCATCCCATCCCCTGATAATTCTTTCATATTTACACTAAGTCATAAATAACTGTCCATCATATAAAAATTAAAATAAATTCTGTTCATTATTTTATGTTATCTTTAGTCAATGTTCTCCTGACGATGAGTTAAGAGCTCGAAATATATAGAGTAAACTAAAAAAATCTTTGTATTTTAATTTTTCTCCTTGTGAAACACCACCAACTCCAACCTAATTTAATTTTAACAATGTTTCACTATAAACCAACACCGCGTTCCCTAAATTTGATAAACAATACAATACAAAATAAATTACAATACAATACAATACCAAATACAAAATAAAATACCAAATATAATACAATACAAATATAAAAATACACATAAATACCGCTACAGCATTCTATCTACAAGAATAAAGATTTTACACATATAAATATACAAACACGCACTTTTCACCTTTTAAATTAATATTTTGGAAAGTTTCATGAATTCTGAAATTAACTTTATTGTCCCTTTTGTTGGCGACTCCACAAGCTTTCCAAGTACTGGAGGATCGCGAAAATTAGGGTTGATTTTTACTCTGAGATTATTTAAGTTTGAAAAATTTGGGTTTTTGATTGTTAAAAGGGAAAAAAGTTCAAGATTGTTGAGTAATTGAGGCCAAGAATGTATTCTTGTAATAATAAAAAAAGATTAAAGATGTTTCGTCGCATAGTAGAAATGTCTTTTTGACAAAGAGTAATAAGATGGGCCACTGAGGAAGTCGAAATAATCGACGAAACGTCTGGCCCATTTAATAAAATCTCTGTTTTTTATTTATTATCCAATTCCCTACTATTCCTGTTTTAATTGTTATTCATTATAGATGCGAGTGATGTAACGATAAATAATAATAATAATTGCCAATTTAAAGTAAATTTCAAAAAATTCAAAATATATTCTTTCCCTCTCGTGGTATTGAATTTCAATTGTTAATTTAGTGGATCCCCCATTGAGTTGATTCTATAAGACCCCCTGTGCTAAGGCTAAACTAGTCGAGGCAGGTGGTTGCTAACTCCGCGAGTATGCGTGGCAGGTAGTTTGCGGTCGCAAGCGGTCCACGACGACGGTGCTACCTTCGAAAAGACTCTGCAAGGAATACTGCGTCTCCAGAAGCTGGACCAATATTACTCACCTCGAACGCGGCCGAGGTGAGCTCACTCAGATCCTGGCATCTTCTGTTTAGAATTGTACCAAGTAAAACACTTCAGAAGGGCCAACCACCCACCGCAAACACAGTTAAGAGCTACACACTCGAGAGAATTTTATTTATCATTTCGGAATGTGCATGACAGCCGAGAGAATTCCTTCCACTCATATTGATTCTTTTTTCTTAAAACATCATTTGATAAAATATTTTCGTAACCTTATATATTTCTCTTCTTATTTGAAGATTGTTTATCAACTAATAAATTCATTATCTAAGTAAAATTTTCAAATTATCGATTTATTTTAGGTTTGATTAAAATAAATTTATATAGTGAATATAGTAGAAAAATTCATGTTAAAAAATACATTTTGTGAATAAATTTATTAAATTATATGTAATTTGGGATAGCCCACGAAAATTAGATTTCTGCTGGCCAATAAATATGCACAAGGTGGAAATAATTTTAATCGACGTTAGTCGTCCCAAATAAGAGTTATATGAGTTTATGATGGTTTCTTTCTGGTGCTAAATTTTTAAGGGCCTAAAAACCACTAAAATTTTGGACGTTTTTTCAGATTTTCGCTTATAACTCGAAAACCACGTAAAATTTCACTCTTACCAAAATGAAAGGCACGGGTTACCGTTGTCCAATTAAGGTGAAATATTAGTAATGAAGCTGTTGAAGTATTTATTTTTGTGATTAATTTGATTAAAATTTGAATTTTTATTTAAATCACACATAATTAATTATAATTATTTGTTCGTGTTCAATAAATAATTATAATTAATTATGAGTGATTTAAATAAAAATTCAAATTTTAATTAAGATGAAACTTTACCAATCTCATTTTTTAGCCAATTGGCAACTATTATGAGGATCAGCAGCGAAAAAATTCGAAGAGTGATTTCTTGTGACCACCTAATGAGCATAATTGAATATATATATGTTGCTAACTTGTAAATATATGCTCTCCCAAGTTTTCTATAAATTTCTATAAATTTAATAGTGATTAAGTGAGTTTTTATTGAGAAATATACTAATTTCAATTCATACTATATTTTTTTCTGAGTATTTTGATATATAAATTCTCGGTTTGCCTGGGAAATTAAATTTTTTATTGAAGAAAGAAGAATTGTATTACCTCAAATAATTAACTTTTCAGCCAAGTTAGTAAAAATTGTATTTCTTTGACGACCAATTATGACTAATCTGCTGAATCAATTTTAACTTTTAAGTACGTTCTTCGGTGCGAAATTTTGTGCGCTTTCATTATAGTAAGAGTAAAATTTTCTGTTGGACGCATTGTTTTCGAGTTATAAGCAAAAATCTGAAAAAGTTGTGGTTTTTAGGCCCTCAAAAATTTAGCACCAACCGGAAACTGTCGAAAACTCATATAGCTCTTATTTGGGATCCCTAAAGTCGATTAAAATTATTTCCAGCTTGTGCATATTTAATAGCCAGTGCGGCCTTTTTTCGGTTTAATTTGCCTGGGCTAGGATAAAACTACTAAATTTCAACCAAATCAGTTAATTTGTATAGCATTGCTAGTGTTTTAATAACTAGATTCATAAAAAAAATTGTTAAAAAACGAACTAAACATAACCTTTACTTATGACATGGTAACACCATTATATTAGATTTTTTAAGAATGTGTGAATTGAATGAAAAAAATCAGTCTAAATGCGTGTTTTCTATATATTTTTTCTTATTACTTGAATTTAAAAGTAAGTGATTTAATTTATAAAGCTAGTATTATTTATTTATTTTTTATTTTATACTATTATTTTAATTGTTAAAATATATTATTATCTTTATTCCATATATTAATTATTTTCATATTATAATTATTATAATATTAATAATATCTATTCAAATGTTTATATAAATGTTGTTACGAGTAATACATGATGTTTCTAAAGTGATGAGAGATATTTTAAAGGATGATTTTTCAGCAAAAATTAAGGGGGTCTTTCATATAATTTTTTGTTCAAAACTCCTTCCCCTCTAATTGACAGCCCTCTAAAGTTAGGGGAAAAAATTGTTTTTATTTAATATATCCACTATGGAAGAATTTAGAAGAATGAAATCTGACAGATAACTGTTGCTGATAAAATAACAGTTTTTGACGATTTTTGTAAGCTTAAAATATTATCATAAAGGAATGAAAAAATCAATTCCTAAAATAGTTTGCATCAACATTTATTTAATGCGGCTACATTTTCCTATTTAAAAACTTGAATTAATAAAAAGACGGATTCAATCTACACTTTTTTATGTCTTGACTTTTTCTCATAAAATTGTTTGTTTGATCACAATAAAATAAAATAATACTCAAACCCTTTTCACATATAAATTCACAGATTGGTTATTATTTGTTAAAAGAAAATCAAGTAGGCTGCTGTCAAATGAAGTCATAATGACAAATATTTTTATTGTTGCTCTAACGATTTGGATGAAATTCACGGGTTTGGGTTGACATTTCGATCTGACAGGGTCTCATCTTCGGCTAAGTTGTTTTTGATGGGTTTTTTGTTAATTGAAATAATTATTCACAGGTGGTTGTCCCGATATGTATAATTAAATTTTTATTCAATTTTCTTTTAATAATTAATCGGTTTTTAAATTTTAAATCCCACTAATAAATCATTAAAAATATTATTATATATTAAAATAAGACAATTTAATTAATTAGATAGCCGGTTCAAAAAACTTTCATTTAAATAAAAAAAAAAATAATTAGAGGTATTGAAGATGAAGAGAGGTAGAATTTAATGCTGAATTGATGGAAAGGCTGCCCAAATATAAAGAAAACTACTAATTCCGATTACATTGAATTGAAATGGTATTGAATTTTTGACGTTTCGATTATTATAGGTAACAATTGCTGAAGACATGGAAGAATCGATTTAATACCAACTTTTGGGAAAGTTGATAAGTTTTTTAATGAAACTAATTATTAACAGGTAGTTGAATCAAAATAAAACAAATGTGGTTGACTAAATCAAAAACAAACACATGCATTACCGAGCATCGCTCGGTGTTCCAGGTACTTTTGTTTATTTGTGAAGAATGATATAAAATGTCTCGTGAATTGATTTAAATGTATGCTTGATGTAGATGTAGAGAATTGTAGGTTAGGCTATTTCACTCTCTGGCCCGCTGAGGTATCGTCCACAAAATTGTTGCTGGCCGAATTGTTGTCCAGGCAGGCTCGGAACCTGGAAGACTATACCAATCTCGACGGATGGATTCCTTCTCGTATTCGCCAGGCCGTAGTGTACCAGATATCTTGAGTCGTTGGTCTCTCGATAATGAAGCCAAAAAGAAATATAATTGTTGATTATAATGATAATTCAATTGAAAGTTTCTTTTTGCCGAAAGTAGCAGAATTTTTATAAATTGAAGGAGACAATTAAAGAGTGTGTCTTCTGCTAGAAGTATACATTTGTAATTTATTTATAACGAGACTATAGTTTCGAGAGCTTTGCCCTGTAATAGACTGATGAAGAGGGCAAATCTGTCGAAACTATAGTCTCGTTATAAATAAATTAAAATTTATTATTCCAGCAGAAGACACACTCTTTAATTGTCTCATTCAATGATAATTCAGCTCAAAGTCAGCCCTTTTGTGTGTCTGCTTCTGAGTGAGGTCTATGACGGAGTGTTGCTCTCTTAGTCGGCAGCCAATGATTTCTTCTTAGCAAAAATCGAGGAAAAAATAAATATTTATTAAAAAAATATATTTCTAGGTCCGATAAAAATAGTCCATGCTAATCCAAACAGTCCAATGTATTTATTAATTTAATATATAATTTATTTATTCATCTAGTATTGTTTCATTTTTTTTCAATTTTGGTATGGTCATTAATTTTGACAGAGGGGTGAACCGCAACCTAAAATCATGTACACCTACTTCCACTTCCACTTTCATTTCCAAGTAGAAGACAATAGATTATTTAATGAATTCCAAATAATTCCAAAGACGGTGTACACCTAATTCCAATCGCGGTTCACCCCGCGATTTTGACCATCGCAAGTATATTCGTAAAAAAATAATACAATTAAAATGATCATATTAATTTTTGTAAATTATCCTATTAAAATAGCACAATAAAAAACAAGAATCCAATTCAGACGGGGAGAGGACTTGCTTAGATTATTCCAGAGGGGGCAATGTACTCATGTAGCCCTCAGTTCATACGTCACTGCCTCCTTCAAGAGCTGTCATTTTAACTGATCTTGATTTAATCATTTTGAAAACTAATTATTATTTTTTAATTTACCGGCTGTTGATATTTATATTCTCGAGGTTATTTGAACATTTTTGTTCAAGAGGTGAGAGACTCTTTAGCCCTAGAATTATGTGTTTAAATATTTATGAGAATAACTTCTTCATCAACCACTTTTCAAACTCTTCTACTAGGCATTATCAAATTTTCAAAAAGTTTATAAAAGGTTACACCACTTCAACAACAAGAGATGAGGAATATATTTAAAAAATAAATCATAACCCATAGAATAGAGATATTCTTCGAAGTTACACTTGGCGCAAGACCGATTACAATACTTTAACCATGCTACGCTATGGATAAAGTAAAAAACCCGACTTCAAAAAAATTAAATTCAACAAATAAAATAATAAGAACTCAAAAATCAAATAAAATGCACTAAAACTTTTTGAAGTCGGTGCCAAACATATACATTTTATGAATCGCACTCGACGGATCTTAGTACGTTTGGGGGGTAATGAAGGCAACATAGCGTAAGCTCACTTATATAGTTTGTTTGACACCGACTTCAAAATTAATTTCATGTAACAATTTCATCGTTTAGTTTAAACTAAATCATCATCATCAGCCTGTCGATAGCGACAATCCACTGCTGAATATAGGCCTCTTCCATCAAATGGAAGGGGTTGGCATTAAGTCACCACGCTTGCCAGACGGATTGGTGACTAGGAATCAGATTATAGTCGGTCAAATATCAATGCAGGGACTCGGACTCGAACCCGGGACTCCTGCTTAGAAGGCTAGTGTCTTTAAGCTCTCGGCTAATCCGATTCCCTACTAAACTAAATAACCATAACTAACTCCTTTCAAAGTCGGTTAAAAAGGGAATATTCACTTATATTAAAAATAAGCTGACGTGTTCTGATGTGGCCATCCACTTGACTTTACCATACAACCTGACCCCTAAAATTATTTATAATCATGTAGGGGGATTAGTTTTTGTATTTTTATACTTCATGGGGTCCACTGATTATGTATACAAAATTTGATTGAGTTTGGTACAAGAGCCAGATTTTCATTTTTTGGCCCTACACCCCCCCCCCATTTTAGGGAGTTAGTTTTTGCATTTTTAGACTTCTGGGGGGTCCACTGATTATGTACACAAAATTTGGTTGATTTTGCTCAAACGGCCTAGATTTTTAATTTTTAACCCCCTCCACCCCCTTAATTTAGGGTCGATATGCACCAAAATATAATCAGCTCTTAATCTCATTGGACCAAAACTACGTGTGAAATTTGGTTTCGATATTCCTACTAGTTTTTGAGCTAGCTCGTCCACAAAAATTTGGTAACGCACGGACTAACAGACTAACAGACATTTTGACAAAACAATTATTATCTCGAAAAATACAATTTTTTCCATGTTCACTTATTAGAGTTTTTTTGTACAGAAAAATGCCATGGTTTCGCTCAATTTTTTTAATCAAAATAGTTTCAGCCGTTTTTGAGATATTTCGAAAAAAAGAATGAAAAACAACACTTTTTTCATGCACGATTACAATACTTGACCATACCCTGTATGGTAAAGTAAAATAAGCTGATGTGGCCATCCACATGACTTTACTATACATCTGCCCCTTCCCTTATATTTAATATTTAATAAAATAATTTATAATCATTTACGAAAGAAGCCCTCCCTTAATTTTGGACCCATTAGCAATTGAACATAATTCTTTTAAATAAGGAACTCTTCCAGAAAAAATAGCTTCAAGTAAAATCTAATCAATATAAAGAATCTATATGGGAAATTTCGTTTTGATATTCAGTCTAGTATTTGAGCTAGAGCGAACACAAAATTTGGTAACGCACTAGCGTATTAACAGACATTTGGACAAATTAATTAATCTCTCAAAAACCACTTTTTTCATGCACGATTACAATACTTGACCATACCCTGTATGGTAAAGTAAAAAAATTAAAATGCGAAAAATCACAGAAAAATAGCTAAAAACCTTTATATATTCAATTGTTTCAAATAATTATCAAGACTTTTGACTAAATAATTTTTAGAAAAAAAACAAACTTCAAAAAATTAAATGCAACAAATAAAATAATAAGAACTCAAAAATAAAATAAAATGCACTAAAAGGTATAAAATAATTATCTTATTTAGTTACAACTAAACGATGAAATTGTTACATGAAATCACTTTTTGAAGTCGGTGCCAAACATATACATTTCATGAATCGCATTCGATGGATCTTACTTAGTACGTTTGGCGGGTAATGAAAACAAACATCATCAGAACTTGACCAAATTAATATGGGACCACCCCTAATGTACCTCCTTTCCAATAAAAAGAAGAATCATTGAAATGGGTCTATAAACAAAGAAGTTATGTGTGAACATACATAACAAAAAAGGTCCAATACCAATGAAAAAAACCCGGACCAATCGGGTACTAGACTGAATCCAATGCAAAAATCATCGAAATCAGTCGACATGGTAAAGAGAAATAAATGTTCAAACACAAAAAAACAGACATTCCGTTGAATTGATAACCTCCTCCTTTTTCAAAGTCGGTAAAAAATATAATCTACAAATGAAGAAAAATAAAATAAAGTTTGTTCTTTAGTAAATTAATACCTAATGGCATAAAAAAATTATGAAATTATTCTTATTTATAGATTATCTTCAAGTGAATATTAAATTGAGCCACGGTATTTCTCATGTAGGTTGCACAATTAAATTACTAATATCATAGATAACAGAGTTGGCAGATGTTACTTGATAAATGCCCCCAACCCTTAACCTAATAAGGGGGACGTTATGATGAAAGTTATATTGGTTTCCGAGGCGATAATAAAATATTGTTACAAATATTTTAGGAAATTCATCGAAAATTTAACAGTATCAAATATAATATAATTATTGTCATGCTTCGAGGTTTTCAAACAATAAACAAAAACCATTAACAAGTTTATAATTGCACATTTACAATTAACATAGAAAATTCATTGGAAGAATGAAAATGATAATATTTAAAATTTGACTTTTGGAAAAGTTTAGTCATAAATACATAATTTTAATAAAAATATTAATGTAATAATATTATTGTTAAAAACAAAGTAACGTGAGCCAGATTGTAGCCCTTTTTTGTACAACATCTAGTATGACCTTATATTCTTGAGTTATTGTGAATATCTAGTCAGACCCACAGACAGACACGAAACATCATGCTCTAAAAGACATTTCTAAATGCTGATAAATTTTTGATAGAATACAGCTTGATAAAGAAATATGTTTCAAACTCGATTTTATGCATAAAATAATTGTTTAGTCAAATACTTTAGTGAAAACGATAAAAGTTTAAGGTATTTCTTAAGGCGGTTCGTGGCTGTTTATCATTTTTATAAGAAAATTCTTAAATTTTTACCATCGAATCATTGATGCATTAAATATTTATGACCGAAATTTTAAGTTGATCGTCTGTCCCATTATCGAGAAATAAATTATTGAAAATTGTCCTTTTAACATGGAAGTAAATGGACCGAGATTTATACCATTTTCAACAAATTTATACAGATCAATAATTCAACTTTTATGATTCGAATGATACATTTTTCAATAGATTTGACAGTCGAGTTAATTAGTTATTCATAAATGTAAAAATAAAAAGTTATTTGCAGTCAACAGAATACAACAAAAGCAGTAGTGTAGAATTCCAACTCTATTTCTTGAAATCATTTTTGTCTTAAATAAATGTTTTTCTCATTATAAAAACATTTATTTCAATATTCTTTTTATTAATAATATCAAAACAAAGATTTTTATTCGAAATTAACCTCATTATTGGGGAGTCGAGTAGCTCAGTCAGCTAACGCACTGGCTTCGCTTCAGCATCGATCGATTATGACGATGTTGAGGTGGAGGTCCGGGGTTCGATCCTAGCTGGCAAATAAAAATTTCTACCGGCTGAAAACTCGGCTCCCTCACTATCCCTACTAACACCCTACTTACTCTTACTGTTATGTGCTGTCTAAATGGGCTTTGTTCCCGGTGACATTAAATAAATAAAAAAAACTCATTATTAACAATTTTTTTATTAAAAAATTTAGTAGGCAGAAGTTGTCACTGTGCAGAAATACAAAATATTTTTTCGAAGATCAACCAGGTAGATAAGCTGTCTCGAACCTACTTAGTACCTCAGGCAAATTTGACTTCTGCCAGCCAATAAGTACCTATGCTCAAGCTGAAAATAATTTTAATCGACGATAGGCATCCTAAATAATAGTTATATGAGTTTGCGACCGTTTCTAGCTGGTGTTAAATTTTTTAGGGCCTAAAAACTACGAAAATTTGGGACCTTTTTCAGATTTTCGCTTATAACTCGAAAACAATGCGTCCATCAGAAAATTTTACTCCTACTAAAATAAAAGTGCACAAAATATTGCATCGAATAACCTACTTAAATTGAAAAGTTTTTGTTTTGCCGAGAGTAGCAGAGTTGTTGATTCACAAAGAGAAACAAAGAGGTTGTCCTCTGCTTGATGCAAATAAACATATACACATATATATCAAGATGATATATCTGTATATATATTATTTATTTGTTTGAGACTATAGTTTCGAAGACTTGGTCTTCATCATCAGTCTTTCTTCAATTATAAATGTTTTCCATGATGTCAATATCATATGGATATTGAAAACTTGGTGTTCCTTCGTCACTGGAATGTCTTTGTTAGTTTCTAGCATTCCAGTGACGAAGAGCACAAGTTCTCAATATCCATATGATATTGACTCCATGGAAAACATTTATAATTGAAGAAGACTGATGATGAAGCCAAGTCTTCGAAACTATAGTCTCAAACAAATAAATATATATATACAGATATATCATCTTGATATATATGTGTATATGTTTATTTGCATCAGAATGACAACTCTTTGTTTCTCTTTTGAACTACTTAAAAGTTAAAATTGATTCAGCAGATTAGCCACAATTGATCGTCAAAGATATGCAATTTTTACCAACTTGGCGGAAAAGTGAATTATGCTCATTAGGTGGTCATAAGAAATCACCTCTCAAATTTTTGCAGTGCTGACCTCCATAATAGTAGAAAATTGGTTAAAAAATGAGATTGGCAAAGTTTCATCTTAATTGGACAACGTAATCCGTATCGAAATGAAGTTAAGGTTTTTGAAAAACTACAACATTTTTGCAAAAAATTGCAGTTTTTCCTTCATAAAATGAAAACCATTCATCCTAGAAACTTGATTCTTGTCTCAATCTCTACGAAATTTTGTTGGCTTGAAGTCTTACTTGAGCTACATTTCTGTTAAAACTTTTAGATTTAAAGATATCCAGCATTTTCCAAGACAGGATTGGAATCCTCAAAAGTGACTTTTTAAAAAACATAAAAATCATTTCCAGCTTGTGCATATTTATTGGCCAGCACGGTCTTTTTTCGGGATAATTTGCCTGGGGGCTATAAAAGATTATTCATTATTTTTAAAAGAATAACAATTTAAAGTGAATCCATACTTTTTTTAAGTGCATGAGGAAAAATCATATTTATTTTAGAGATTAAAAAAGGGTGCCCATCCCCCTAGTTTTATGAAAAGTAACACCACCCCCCTCCCTTTACAAATGCAAACAAAAATCGATCTTTTTACTTGAATTAAAAATTAAAAATAATATTAATATGTTATTTTAGCCAAAGTAAAAAATTACCTAGTAAAGCTGGGTACTTTAATTAAAATAAACAGATTTCACAAAATACTACTATATATTTGAGGAAAATTTGTCAAATTTTAAAATATTTATGTAAGTAATCATCTCCCATGTATCGAATTTCAAAGATAATTTGATATTCTACTTTGCTTATATAAATTCTTTACATTTCTCATTTGCTCAGTCAGGCTAAAAGTGAAATCCAATCTTACATATTCTTATTATATTCCACAAAAAATAAGAAAATATTCTGAAGGGTCTTGATATTCCCGTGGTATATATTCAAGAAATCTGCATGCATCATAAAAATCGTAGATATAAAAACAAACACCCACTACCGCTCTATATTAGGTACTTTAACATAATTTTCTTCTAAGTACGGACCTACCTTCATAATAAAGTTTAATTGATAAATTAGACCATACAATAAGAAATTACCTACATTAAATATAGAAATAATAAGTTATATAAATGGTATTACTTAATTATTATACAGTATAGATTACTGTATTACCAGACTCGTTTTTAATATAGGATTATAGGTCTAGATTCTTATAATTAAGTCATCGTCGCCTTTGAACAGGTTATTTTCTAAAAGCCTAAAAAAGTAAAAAAAATAATTAAAAAATTGATAGCGTTTTTCTTTAGGAGACGGACTGGTATAAATATGCAATTGGATGTTGATGAAGGCAGTCCACGGTCCAGTGATTGGTGGGGACATGTTATACATTTCATTCATTTGTATCATTTATATTATACATTTCATTCATTTATATCATTTATATTATACATTCATTCATTTATATATATCTCATTAACACATTAATCATCAAATGCTTTATTCTATTCGAGATGAAAATTTTTTATAATGTTTTCTTGGCATTGTCAAAGGAGACAGGAAGTAATTATGATTTGAACTACTTTCATTGACTTTTCGTTGTAAGTAGATTTATGATTTCATATTTTATTTTGTGTATATTATTTTGTTTTTTACTATCCAATGCAAAGCATGGGTAAAGTATTGTAATCGCTCTCGGGGCAAGCGTGGCTTCAAAGGGTCCTCAGGTAAAGACTACGGAACCCATGGACTCAATTAAAGTCACAAATTGTAGTATTCAATTAGGTTGAATTTTAGCACGTGACGGTTTTGCCAAAAATTACATGGGGTCTCGTCGAGAGGCCAAAAAGTGCGATTTTTTCATTTAGTGCGTGCGGTTGGATGTATGTATGGATGTATGTATGTATGTATGTATGGATGTATGTATGTATGTTATCGTTTTTTTGGCCCACGATTTTTTCCACACCGTTGCACCGATTGAAATGAAATTGAAAACCTACCATTAGTTTAACAAAATGAAGCGCTGATTAGTTTTTGGTACATATCGGCCCACAAACATTAGTACTTTATTTTAGTACTTTTTTAGTTTTTTCTAAATATCTTGAAAATGACTTTACCAATTTTGATGAAATTTAATATCCTAATTAAGTAGCTTGGGGACCACAAAAAAGGTTAATTAAAGTTTTTAGTAAAATTATATTTTAAAGTACTTTACTCTAGAGTAAGATAGTACTTTTTTAAATTTTTTAAATTCTTTAAAATTTATTCATTTGAAAGTTTTAATATAGCTCATTTAGCCTTGCTTAAATAAGAATGGATAGGCTTCTCTCTGTGAAATGCTAAAAATTTGGGAGGAATTTTTATAAGTAACCATAGCAACTGCGTTGTTTTCTTATCCGTTACCTTTGCTGAAGACATAGAGGAATCGACTTTAAACCAAAAATAGCGATTGATTCTCATCTAGTACTTGAGGAATAATCATTCTATATTGGATTTTTGACGTTTCGGTTTTTATTAGTAACCATTGCTGAAGACATAGAGAAATCGACTTTAAACCAAAATAGCGATTGATTCTCATCTAGTACTTGAGGAATAATCATTCTATATTGGATTTTTGACGTTTCGGTTTTTATTAGTAACCATTGCTGAAGACATAGAGAAATCGACTTTAAACCAAAATAGCGATTGATTCTCATCTAATACTTGAGGAATAACCATTCTATATTGGATTTTTGACGTTTCGGTTTTTATTAGTAACCATTGCTGAAGACATAGAGGAATCGACTTTAAACCAAAAATAGCGATTGATTCTCATCTAGTACTTGAGGAATAACCATTCTATATTGGATTTTGACGTTTCGGTTTTTATTAGTAACCATTTCTGAAGACATAGAGGAATCGACTTTAAACCAAAAATAGCGATTGATTCTCATCTAGTACTTGAGGAATAATCATTCTATATTGGATTTTTGACGTTTCGGTTTTTATTGGTAACCATTGCTGAAGACATAGAGAAATCGACTTTAAACCAAAAATAGCGATTGATTCTCATCTAGTACTTGAGGAATAACCATTCTATATTGGATTTTTGACGTTTCGGTTTTTATTGGTAACCATTGCTGAAGACATAGAGGAATCGAGTTAAAATCAAAAGTAGCGATTGATTCTCATCTGAGTACTTGAGGAATAACCATTCTATATTGGATTTTTGACGTTTCGGTTTTTATTGGTAACCATTGCTGAAGACATGAGGAATCGACTTAAAAATCAAAAATAGCGATTGATTCTCATCTAATACTTGAGGAATAACAATTCTACATTAGGTTTTTGACGTTTCGATTATTATTGGTAACCATTGCTGAAGACATGGAGGAATCGACTTAAAATCAAAAATAATGATCGATTCTTATCTAATACTAGAGGAATAACCTTATTGCATTCCATTTTTGATGTTTTGACTATTAATGGAAACCTCTACTGAAAATGTAGAAGAATCGACTTAAAATCAAAAAGACTAAATTCTCAAGCTTGAGTTGTTTGTCATAAAATAATTTAGTCTTTTTGATTTTAAGTCGATTCTTCCACGTTTTCAGTAGAGGTTTCCATTAATAGTCAAAACATCAAAAATGGAATGCAATAAGGTTATTCCTCTAGTATTAGATAAGAATCGATCGTTATTTTTGATTTTAAGTCGATTTCCTCCATGTCTTCAGCAATGGTTACCAATAATAATCGAAACGTCAAAAACCTAATGTAGAATTGTCATTCCTCAAGTATTAGATGAGAACCGATGGCTATTTTTGATTTTAAGTCGATTCCTCCATGTCTTCAGCAATGGTTACAATAATAACCGAAATGTCAAAAATACAATATAGAATGGTTATTCCTCGACTATTAAATGAGAATTATTTTTGAATTAATTTCAATATGAACTACAAATTGCAAGTGATATCTGATTAATAATAAAGGAACAAACATATTAATATTTCAAAAGAATTTGGATAAAGTTTAGCAACGATCCGTTGCAGTTTATTTATATATTATGAATGACATGTGAATATCCCAATACTAATTGATGTTCGTCTTCCCTCAATTATATAGACCCTGAAGAAGGAGAGAATAAATCTCCGAAACGTCGGTTTAACGAATAAATGTAAAATTAATAAAACCATTATAGTCTTATTTTTTACAACCACCGTGGACTGCCTTCATCAACATCCAATTGCATTACTAAAAAATCTTTTCTGAATTCACTAGACCTAATGGAGTATTTTTTTACATTATTTCTTTCACATTATACTATTCTATATCATGTGAAGTATTGCAAAATAGAATTTAAATTCAATTTGAGTCGAAATCGAGATTCCTTTACCAATTAAAAATTCATTTTCGTCAATTTCTTTACATTTCAATTACTACTATACTCGAATCCAATCTTTAGTTGTGATTCCTGATTTTTGTACTTTTGGAGATCATTTTGTTTCCCGTTGAAATTGAGAAAAATTAATCGTTTATCAAGATTTTCTGAATTCTTTCCCTGCCTTTCATCTTCCAGAATATGGAATGTAAGAGTTCTGGAAAAGTGAGAGAATTGCTATGGGATAGGGTGTCACAATGACAACCAAGATTGAGTTATGAAAATACAATTTATCCCGATCAAAATGAAATCTTGAGTGATATGTAGCTATTTAAAGAAGACTATTTTATATAGATATAAAAATTATAATTTCGTCTGAGAAACTCGAAAAAAGTTTCTTTTTGTACCCTTGAATTATAGGAAAAAGTTGATAAGGGTCCCCCTTATGATCAATTATTCAATTTTTTAGAAAATAAATATTTGAATTTCTAAGAGATTATACTTGTTTCTAGAAGAGTATTTTATATAAATATAGAAAATTATTTTTTAGTCAGAGAAACTCCTAAAAAGTTTCTTTTTGTACCCTTGAATTAAAGGAAAAATTTGATAAGGGTTCCCCTTATGATCAATTATTCAATTTTTTAAGAAAATAAATATTTGAATTTCAAAGGAATTATAGTTATTTCTAGAAGAGTATTTTATATAGAAATAGAAAATTATAATTTCGTCAGAGAAACTCGGAAAAAAGTTTCTTTTTGTATCCTTGAATTAAAGGAAAAAGTTGATAAGTGTCCCTTGTGATGAATTATCCAATTTTTTAAGAAAATAAATATCTGAATTTCGAAAGGATTATACTTATTTCTAGAAGAGTATTTTATATAGATATAGAAAATTATAATTTCGTCAGAGAAACTCGGTGTCCTGACAATTTGAGAGCTTCTATCTTCGGGGCGAAAAAAGTTAATTTCACTTTGTGACTTTTAGTTGGAAGGAATCAATGCCTTTAATAGTCTGAATTTAGAACATAAAACCGAATATTCTGATCCCTAGAGGCTAAAAAGAGATAAAAAAATCCCTTGGTCAGTTCTTACGTATGTATGTAATGTAAAAAGAACCCTTAAAGAAGACTCGTTTTTTAAAATACACTTGAATTCAATTAACAATATATAAGTGCAATCTTATTTAATTATAAAATATAAAATGAAAAATTCATTAAATAAATATTTCATCATCTAAATATTAAACTTTTATTTTACTTTGATATATCATAGAACAATACATATAAATCTTAAAAGTTTTAATGAAATGCCTTTTAGAATACTTAAGTTATTTCTATCACAAGTCTAAAAATAATAATAGAATTAATAAATAAGTAGATCTTAAGAAATATTCGAATGCAATTGAAATTTCGTCTTTCACACTCAAAAGGGATCTTTTTATTTACTTACTTTGAACACTGGAGCAGAGAATCTAATAAAAAGTCTACAAAGGGGAATCTTTTCACTTTTCTCCTTTTACCTTTAATCTTGACTAAATCTATTTATTGTAATCGAATAAGGAATTCACAACAGCTTCTTGACTAAAATATTTATTTGAAAAATTTAAAACAATGATAATAAACAAAAACGATCTATAAGAGATATTTAATCATGTAAGATTAAATTATCATTGAGCACAGCGTGCATAGGCCAAGTTCGAGCATTGGTTGTACAGTACACGCTGTACACAATTTACACGAACAATTTCGAGCTAATTTTAGAATCCATTTGAGATACAGAGCTGAAATTTTACACATGTAATTATGTAATCGCTTTTGTAGATTCTGAGATATGGTTCTGAGAAAATGGCTAATTTCGGTCAACTCACTGACTGACAGGTCACCAAAACCTATATACCTAATAGGGTACTTTTAATAATTTCAGTATCATGAAATTTCGTATCCTAGTAGAGCTTGGTAACAACCAAAGGAAAAATTCCAAAAACCCAATATTTCTATCTTTCAAGCCCTATAAATTGAAGGAATGAAGATTGTTGGATAAATTTGCATAAAAAATACCAGTATATGAAATGACTCTAGGATGGTAAAATTGGCATCACTGTAGAGCTTGGAGTACTTACTAATAAAGAAAAATCGAAAAACCCTGACTTTCTCTCTTTCAACCCCTACAATGAAGAGGTAGGGTAGATTTTCATTTTTAAATATGTAAAATATGCTAAAATTTGGAAATTATGTAGGGTTTGCGGAATTAATAAAAGTGAAAATTAATCATGAAATCTTTACTATCCTTAACCTTTAAAATGAAAGGGTGAAATTTGTGCGGTAAATTAATTCCTCTCAAAATAAATAAATAAACAGATAAAAGCTACATATTAGCTTACAAAAATAGACAGATTCCACTCAAAACATTATGTAAAAAAACAGGCCAAGTTCGAAAAAGTAGTGAAATCTAGGGTGGTAGCCAAGTTAAATTCGCCAAAAATAATTATGTTGAAAAAATAGTAGTTTCAATTAAAATTCATTGAATGACAATCTAAATTTATGGATTCTAAAAATTTGTAATTTAAAGTATTTTTATCAAACTTGGCTGGTCACGAATTTAGTTGAATTGCCCTAACAGCATATTGCGCAACTGCCAAGTTTCATGAAAATAATTTAAATTACAAATTATTGTAAGATTCTATAAATTTAAAAATGGAAAGAATGCATTTTAATTGAAAGTACCTACTATTTTATTTATTATTCGTAAAAAAAATTCTATGGTTACAATATTGAAGATTTTAGTACAAAATATTTTTTAGTTGCATGTCAAAGGGCTTCACCCCCCCCCTCCAGGTTAGCGTCCGGGTTCAACTCCCGGGGGTCAAAGGCCTTCAAAAATTATTTTTATTTTTCTCTTTTTAGTGATGTTAAGAATAACGACTTATGATAATACCTTGTATGCATCTCGTAAGAGAAAGATTCGGGCGAAGGAATCAGAAATTGATAATAATAAATAATAATTTTATTGAAGCAATTGAAATTGATAAATTTTATTGAACCAATTATTTTACATGAATTAATGTATACATTGTATTTGAGCTTCGACTTCGGATAAAATTCAATTCATAAATAGAGAAATTATCTCGAAAAGTTAGCGGGTTTTAGATTAACGTTTTAAGATTTTTTTATAAAAGATTTTATTTATTATAATTTCGATTATTTGCACATAAGAATTGGAGATTTCGGTTATTTTGTCATTGATCATATCATCAGAACTTGACCAAATTAATATGAGACCACCCTAAGGTACCCCCTTTCCAATAAAAAAAGAATCATAGAAATCTGTCCATAAACATAGAAGTTATGCGTGTACATACATAACGAAAAAAAGTCAAATACCAATGAAATTTATACGGTATCAATCGGCAACTATACTGAACCCAGTGCCAAATAAGCTGACGTCTTCTGCTGTGGCCATCCACTTGACTTTACCATACAACCTGGACCCAAAGATTATTTATAATCATGTAGGGAGGTGGGTTAGTTTTTGCATTTTTAGACTTCTGGTGGTCCACTGATTATATATACAAAATTTGGTTGAATTTGCTCAAATGGCCTAGATTTTTAATTTTTAACCCCCCCCCCCCTTAATTTTGGGTCGATATGCTCTAATCAGCTCTTAATCTCAATGGACCAACACTACGTGTAAAATTTGGTTTCGATATTCAAACTAGTTTTTGAGCTAGCTCGTCCACAAAAATTTGGTACCTCACAGACTAACCGACAGACAACCAGACAACCAGACTAACTAACAGACATTTTGACAAAACAATTATTATCTCGAAAGATATAATTTTTTCGAGGTTCACTTATTAGAGCTTTTTTGTAGAGCAAAATGCTATGGTTTCGCTCAATTTTTTTTTAATCAAAATAGTTTATCCGTTTTAGAGATATTTCGAAAAAAGAAGGAAAAAAATACTTTTTTCACGCACGATTACAATACTTGTCCATACCCTGTATGGTAAAGAAAAAATCATCGAAATCAGTCCACATAGTAAAGAGAAATAAAGGTTCAAACACACCAAAATAAAAAAACAGACATTCTGTTGAATTGATAACCTCCTCCTTTTTTCGAAGTCGGTTAAAAAAGCACTCATATCTTTGTTTTAATTATTTAATAATTCTTATCGAATTTTTAATTGGCTGCTCCTAGATTTCACTACAATTTCTAACTTGGTCCTGTTTTTTCAAACAATGTTTTAGGTAGTAAATATTTCAATAAAAGAAAATCAATATTTAATAGTTATTATATGTATTATATAAAATAGACCATTTATAAAATTAGTGTCTATTCTCGTATAACTTAAAATTAATTACATTTTTTTATTCTATTATTACAGATTCGGAAAGCGAGGTGAATTATCCGCCGGATCTGACGAAAATATTCATGTAAGTATATATATTTTTTATGAATATCCCTCAAATCAACTTTTCAAGTGTTCATTAAATAATAAATCCACCCCTAAATTGTTAATAGGTACATAAAGAAATGAGACGAAAAGAAATCCTATTTCTAGTTTATTGAAAGAATCAACCACCTTAATACTATCATAAAAAATGTTGTGGTCACTGTTATAGAATAGTGATAAAATGTTCGTTTTCTGTTGAAAATTTATAGTTCATTTTATAAAGATTCTCTTGAAAGAGAATATTAAATTAATAGGAAGAGATAAACAGTGATTCACCCTAAATCACTAAGCCTAAAGCACACCAACCAAGCCATAGACAATTATTATAAGACCATCTACCTCAATAATTAGATCATTTCATTTTAAAAAATTCCTCTTAAATTTGTACAGTAAGTCTTTTTTAATTTTTAGTGAAATCTAAAATCGGAGTAGGGAGTCGGGTTAGCCGAGTTGGCTAACGCGCTAGCCCCGCTTCGGCATCGATGATGACGATGTTGGAGTGGAAGGCCGGGGTTCGATCCTAGCTGGCATATAAAATATCTACCGGCTAAAACTCGGCTCCCTCACTAACACTACTAACACTTTACTGATCTGCTGTCTAAATGGGCTTTGTTCTCGGTGACAATAAATAAAAAAAAAAAAAAATCGTAGTATTTGCTCATACTTGAGAACTATAGCAGAATAAATCGATCGAAACGTCGTAGTTGTATTGTATTATATGTTCTTGTTCAATAAATAAATATAATTAATTATGTGTGATTTTACTAAAAATCCAAATTTTAATCAAATTAATCCCAAAAATAAAAGCTTTAATAGCTTCATTGTACAGTAAGTCCTCGAATTACGCGATTAATTGGTTCCTAATGTTTTTGCGTAAGTCAAAAAAACGCGTAAGTCGAGGAAAGCACAAAATTTAGCATTTTTGGCCTAAAATATGTTTTATTTTCAAAGGATAGGTGAAAGTAAAATAGATCTATACACTCAGGAAAATATTAATTATTTCACATAACTATTGGACTTATTGCACAAAATCTACATAAATATATTTATATTTAAAAATAACCGAGTTTGGTGGCCCTATTTTATTTTAATGAATTGGCTAAGGGGCCAGTTATGGGAAAAAAAGTTGAAGTAAAAGTTAACTTTTATTTAATACTTTATTTTGGGCAGACATAATCGATATTTTACAACGTTCCGAGCGCTACACCGCTGCTCTTCATCAGTGGACGCCAACCAAGTCACAAAAACACGCAAAATTTATCTCCAGCAGACGTTTTACATTTGGAATCATTACACTGGTAAACAAGCTATTTCAACAGAACAATTTTAATTACCTCTGCCCAAAATAAAGTATTAAATAAAAGTTAGCTTTTACTTCAACTTTTTCCCCCATAACTGGCCCCTTAGCCAATTCATTAAATATATTTAGTTGTGGTAGGTAATCCTCACTATTTATTATTTCTGTTAGACTCGTGATCATTTTTTAGCTCCCTCGGTGTCTGTACTGGCAGTTTTACCCATTATTTTGATGTTGTGTAGTTTAGAATGGCCTTTAAACTTTTCAAACCATCCGTGGCTTTCAGTAAATGTATAGTTACCAACATTATCACTATTTTTAAGCTCAAGATCCTGAACGGAGTGCCCCCCCCCCCCCCACCACACTATCACACCTCACCTTGTATATAAACTAAACAACTAAAATTTATTTAAAAAGAACAGTGTTTGGTGGCCCTATTTTATTTAAATTGAATTGGCTAAGGGGCCAGTAAGGCAGGTCTTGTGCCACAAACAAAGAGAGGGTCAATTATATATATATAGAAGGATTAGCTCAAAAAATTCAAGCAATGTTTAAAAAATATAATATTGGCATTGCAATGAGACCGAAAAAACCATTGTTGAGCATATATAATAACAAAAAAACAGAAACAAGGTCTCCCTATGGATTTAAACTTAAGCCCTACTATATCTGATATATTGATGGATGATATTTATGAAAAAATCTTAAGCAAACATAATGCTAAGATGTATCTACAATACGTAGATGACTCTTTTCTCATATGCAAGAAAGATATAGCTGACAACATATTAAGCTCAATCAATATGTACCATAATAATATCAAGTTTAGTATAGAGAATGAAAGTAATAATACAATAAATTTCTTAGACCTCAAAATCACAAGAGACAACAATGGTACTCTGAAAACAGATATATATAATAAGCCAACAAAATCAGCGAGGATGATTAATTTTAGGTCTAAACATCCATTGCAGCAAAAATTGTGTATCATAAAAAATGAGATACACAGAATAATAGAATTGTCCGATAAACAATTTCATCAAAAAAATTTAGATAGCCTGATAGAAAGATCTAATAAGAATGGATATCCAAAAAAATTAATCACAACCATTATCAGAAAATATAAGAACAAGAACAATAATTATAACAAACAAAACCCAGATCTTGTGCCACAAACAAAGAGAGGGTCAATTATATATATAGAAGGATTAGCTCAAAAAATTCAAGCAATGTTTAAAAAATATAATATTGACATTGCAATGAGACCGAAAAAACCATTGTTGAGCATATACAATAACAAGGATAGAGAACGTGAAGAGGATAGATCCAATATCATCTATAGGATTCAATGCTCATCTTGCAGGGACTTGGAAGATAAAACAAGAGTGTACTATGGAGAAAGTTGCCGCCCTTTATGTGTTCGTTTAAAAGAACACACTTCATCGGTTGTTAAGAGAAATTTGGTCAGTGCATTGGCCGTACATGCGGTTGACAATGGGCATTTGATGAATTTCGAAGATGCAAAAATAGTGGACAGTGAGAGAGTCACATGGAAAAGAAAATACAAGGAGGGTATTTATATACAAATGGACATCAACAACGCCATAAATTACAAGCTTGATGTGTTAAAAATATCCACTCTCTACACTTGTCTACTTGACAAAATCAATCAGATTTAGTCTTGAAATATGTAAATATTGACCAACTTTTAATTATTTATATAAATTTTATATCAAATGACTAACTTTTAATTTTAAATATGGATTTTTTATATCAATTGACTAACTTTAATTATTTAAATTTTGTACCTATCAATTATAGATCTTTTGTGTGATATGTGTATTTATAAATAGCCTGGAGTGCGTTGATCTTGAGTGGAGTGGGAACTTTACTTCTGTGTATGTATAATGAAGGCAGGTCGAAAGACAGTATTTGAAGTTGTTCTGTTGGAATAACTTGTTTTACCAGTGTAATGATTCTTAATGTGCGAGAATTCTCCGAGAACACCCCAGCCATATTTGTTATTATGAAATGCAGTATTAAATTTAAAATATAGAATCTAGTACACACATTTGAGTGTTTTTTTTTTAAGTAGATGCCAGAAGCAGGTTACCTACTTCAGAACAAGATGAGCTACATGTTTCATAACTTTGCTGATTCTTTCGGAACAAGAGCTTAGAAAGATAGATTTTATGTTAATAAATAATACTTGCAATTATATCTAATATATATTATAATAATTTAAGATAAAACATTGATTTCAACATACAAACAGTACTTGGGATTAATAATGGAGAAAATCAGTGCAATATAAATTTAGTGTTAAGTTGTCTTATCTAGAGTCATCAATCACTTTTTGATCGACAGGAAAATGAATTATCAGTCTCTGTCAGTCAGTTCCTCACTATAGGTAATATCCTATCACGGAAATAAAAACGAATTAGATACCAATTAAGAAAATATTATACCTAGATTTTATTAATATATAGTATTATATTCACATTCATAGAAGATGCTTCGAAATTCTTTCCCTCTGCTATGGCTTTAAAACTCAATTCTACCAAAGATGTTTTTACTTTACCATACAGGGTATGGTCAAATATTGTAATCGTGCATTAAAAAGTGGTTTTTTCCTTCTTTTTTTCAAAATATCCCAAAAACGACTGAAACTATTTTGATTAATAAAATTGAGCCATACCATGGCATTTCGCTCTAGAAAAAAGCCCTAATAAGTGAACATCGAAAAAATTATATTTTTCGAGATAATAATTGTTTTGTCAAAATGTCTGTTAGTCTGGATGTCTGGTTGTCTGTGCGTTACCAAATTTTGTGGACGAGCTAGCTCAAAAACTAGTTTGAATATCGAAGCCAAATTTCACACATAGTTTTGGTCCATTGAGATTAAGAGCTGATTAGATTTTGGTGCATATCGACCCAAAATTGGAGGAGGGGGGGGATTAAAAATTAAAAATCTAAGCCATTTGAGCAAACTCAACCAAATTTTGTATACATAATCAGCGGACCCCCAGAAGTCTAAAAGTGTAAAAATTAACAGCCCAAAATTGGAAGGGGGGGGGGGTCAAAAAATGAAAATCTTGGCCATTTACCAAACTCAACCAAATTTTGTATACATAATCAGTGGGCCCCCAGGCGCAAAAACTAATCCCCCTCCCCTACATGATTATAAATAATTTTATTAAATATTAAATATAAGTGAGGGGCCAGGTTGTATGGTAAATTTAACCTAATTTATCGAACGGAGAATTTACCACTGCTCGAAGCCCCTAAAAACTTAGTAAATTGAATATTGGATTGTATCTAACCTTCTAAGATTTGGCTCGTGATTCCGGCTTCTTCCCTTCTACTCTGTTCTTTTCTCGATGGAGGTGCCAGCCCATACAGGCCTTTAGGGATGCACCTTCTGGTGTATTTCCTTCTCACATCAATATCATTAAAAAAAGTCAAGTGGATGGCCACATCAGAACACGTCAGATTTTTTTTAATCAAAAACATAGAAAAATTATTTGACTCCAAGGAATCAAAAGATACAGCACCTTACAAGTTACAAGCCATATTCGAGCCTTGTAGCGGTGAGAAGTTACTCGAACCTAAAAAATTGCTTGGACCTGAATAGGAAGCCAATCTTATTTGATGCAGATTTTTCTACAAAGAAAATATGCTTATTTCAAGCTAACCATAGACAAATAAATAATACCTTACGATAAAAATTCAACAAAAACATATTTATCAATGTGTAGATATAATTTTTTGTAACACATCAAGGGTCAGAGGGCCACACCTATTCGAATGAATTCATTTTCCCCTAAATTGGTTGGTGATTACACTTTTGCGGATTCGGATCATATCCTCTTCAGAAAATGCTGGATATCTAAAAATCTAAGGATTTTATCAAAAAAGCAATCCAAGTAAACGTTCAAGTCAATAAAATCTCCTAGAGAATGAAACAAAAATCAAGTTTCTAGGATGAGTCGTTTTCATTTTATGAAGAAAAAATAGCTATTTTTTGCAAAAAATGGATCATTTCAAGTCATGAAAAATGCTGGATATCTAAAAATCTAAGAGTTTTAATAAAAAGTGGCCAAGTAAACGTTCAAGTCAACAGAGAATGAGATAGGAATCATGTTTCTAGGATGGGCGGTTTTCATTTTATTAAGGAAAAACTACGATTTTTTGCGAAAAATTACAGTTTTTGCATAGTACGACGACTCCAACTATCGGATTCGGGATATCTCAGGGGTGTTGATTCGTAAAAAAATAAGTATAAAAACAATTTTTGTAGAGAATCGCATGATCTACAACTTTTGTTTGATCTATTTTTACGATAAAATTTACTGTTTACGAGAAAAATGCAAAAAACCGATATTTTTTATTTTTGACAAATTTTTTTGAGAGGTCGGAAGGATGGGGATATTTGAAATTTTATTTGTAATAGTCTATTTGAGACCTGTACCAATTTTCAGCTCTATGCAAATTATTTTAAGCTTAAATGTCTATTTTGACTGGACTAAATGGGGAAGTATTGCGATCGCCTGCCTGGTTAAATATCTGAAAAATGCATTGCTTGATATATATTTAATTAATATACGCTAAATCAATTGATTGTTTAGAAGTAAATTATGAAATATACCTTTGATACATTTCCAATTGGTAACATTAATTTGAATGAATCTAATTCCTCTCAAAAACCACCTTTAATTACTAGATTTATTTGCTAGTATAAACTTGTTGACCAGTGATGGATACTCATGTATATTTGAATCAAAATACAATTCAAATGTTGTGACAGTTGCTTCAGATTTGTCTCATATCAATAAGTTAATAATTCACTGTTACACGTTCCACCCCCACTATAGGTTTCAATCTGTATATATTGTCACTGAATCAAAAGTCAAAATAGAGATCGAGGTTCAAATTAATCTCATCAATCATTTTTTATACTTTTGTATGCATAAAATACTTATAATGATGTATGTCTTGTGAAAAATGAATAGGATAAAAAGCCCGATTGTAGAAAACAAACAACAGATGGTCCCGATTCATAGCCATAAATCACAGACTTAATATTATCTTCATGAATTGATTGTTTTATGTTAATTTTTCCACTAATAAGTTATTGGCCTCTTTTTGTTCAGTTGATTCAATACCAATTTTATTGAGATAAAGCGATTTCCGTATTTAAGCCCTTAGCTTATAAATATTTATTATTATATTATCTGTTCATATCTAAAGTTACTTTTCAATCTATAACTGAGTATTAAGTATAATTACTTTATTGAATTATCTACCATATAAAGTAGGTTAAATATTATCTACTCTTATTAAACGAGCAAAATTTTTATATATACATACAATCGATTTCGATGAAATGGAAGGTACCCCAGGGGTAGTGAGGAAAGAAAAAATTATCACATATAAAATAAGGTGTAATTTATTGGAATCCTTCCTCATTTCCTTTCAAACCGACGTTTCAGAGGAATCTTCCCTCCTTCTTCAGGCTTTCAAGGGATCAATGAATGAAACAAATAAAATGCTTCCTTCCTCTCTCCACAGCAGTATTCAAAACTTTCTTCTTCTTTAGCAAAAGCATAGAAAAACAATTTTTTTTCCTCCTTTTAATTAAGAAAAGAAGAAAAAACAATGTTTTTCTATGCCTTTGCTTAAGAAGAAGAAAGTTTTGAACACTGCTGTGGAGAGAGGAAGGAAGCATTTTATTTGTTTTATTCATTGATCCCTTGAAACCCTGAAGAAGGAGGGAAGAATCCTCTAAAACGTCGGTTTGATAGGAAAGGAGGAAGGATTCCAATAAATTACACCTTATTTTATGTGTTAATTTTTTCTTTCCTCACTACCCCTGGGCTGCCTTCCATTACATTCAATTATTAGTAACCTTTGCTGAAGACATAGAAGAATCGACTAATACCAGGTCTCACATTTGGAGAAAAAAAATATTTTGATATGTTTTTTAATGAAACTGATTATTAACAGGTGGTTGAATAAAAATAATGTGGTTGAATCAAAATAAACCAAATAGTTGATTAAATAACAAACAAACAAATTACCGAGCGACGATCGGTTCTCCAGGTACATATTAATTAATTAAAAGAATTAAAAAAAAAAAAATAATAATAAATCGGCTCCAGAAACTGACAATCTCTGGTTCTAAAAAACCTCGCGCATGCGCAGGACAAAATTTCGTAACAAGCGACCATGAATCGTGGGAGGCAAAACAAGATTAGCCCAGGTGGTAACCAATCCACCCACCCTCGAGTGCCAACCGGGCATTCAGATTCTGGGGGACCTGGACCATCACGAAATCAAGGAAGAAATACGCCAAAAATCTATACATACCTGGGCACCTTTAACATCAACACACTCATCCGGCCAGGAAAATTACATAGCCTGACCATGGAACTCGATAACACGCTCCGGAAAAAGATAGAGGCGTGGAAGTTCCAACCAGAAAAAGACATCAAGGGTCCAAACGCAACAAAAAAATAAAAAAATAATAATAAATAATTACTCTTTAGAACTCTTGTGGGAGTGAGGGGGGGGGGGGGTAAGCTTATGGTAAAGTCATGAGATGGACACACATTTTTATAGTAGTCTATCATTATCTTTCTTATTCATCAGATTTCTCTCTGTATTTTAAATCATTTTCACCAAAAAATATTGTTAAAAAGTATATCTGCAAAAAAATATCTAATTTATTCATCAGCGAATATGAATTTTAATCAGGATTTAGTATATTAGATTAATATTTAAATGTATAAATCTGTTTGTTTTAGGAAGACAGCGCTGAGAAATTATGGCACCATCTTGTAAGGAGAAGGTGAAAACTTTCCAAGAAACTTCAGACTACGAAGATGCCAAAATTTAGATTATTATTAATATCTCTCAAAATTTTACTCTCCCACGTATTAATATAATGTTTCTCAATATAATATTTAAATTTAGAATCTTTATCAATTATGATATGGTAATAATTTATTCTATTAGTAGATAATATAAGTTAATAAATCTTATAATTGTTGAAGAATTAAAATAAAGACATTTATTTATTATTAACCTTTAATTATTATTTTTCCTAATTATATCCTTTTTTTTACTTTTATTCATCTTAACCCTTAGCACTCCGTTGTCGCCGCTACGGCGACAATGTAAGGTAATCATATAACTCCGTTGTCGCCGCTTTGGCGACTTTGTATGATAAGCTACTACTCCGTTGTCGCCGCAGCGGCGACAATTAAAAGAAACAATATTTTTATTTTATATATAAATATATATTTAATTCAAATATTCTTTGGTTCTTCATCAAGTTCTATACTCTTAGTTTTTATAAATAATTGCGTTAAAACTATTATCATTTTTTGTATATTTATCCTCGAAATGGAATATAATAATTTCAATGCAATTGATGAATTCTCCGAAAGTGAAGATGAATTCGAATTTAACTTATACACCGACAATTTGGCTGAAATTAATAATATAAATGAAGATTTAAATAGTGATAGTGATAGCAGCGATATAATAGTTCATCGAAGGCAAAAAGCACGGCCTATTGAAAGTGACACCGATGATAATGCAAGTATCTCCTCCTCCGAAGATGATTGGGTCAGTATTACAGAGAATGAATATATGCCCAAAACAGTAAATTTTTCAATAGGATCAAAAGTAACAGGCCTCCAAATTCTCTCTAATATTTTTGAACCGATTCAATTTTTCAAACTATTTTTCTCAGAACAGCTTGTAGAGGAAATAATAAAAGAAACAAATAACTATGCAAAATCGGTGTTGAACTCAAAGATCTAAAGACTCTATATCGCAAACATGGCGTGATGTAAATAAAGATGAATTTTGGGCTTTAGTTGGACTTGTCTTAGATATGGATACAATGCCTGTTTCTAACATGCAAGAATATTGGTCGACTAGACATAACAGTAGAATCCCTTTTTACTTTATCCAATGCGAAGCATGGGAGAAAGTATTGGAATCGCTCTCGCGGCAAGCGCGACTTCAAAGGGTCCTCAGGTAAAGACTACGGAACCCATAGACTCAATTAAGGTCACAAATTGAAGTATTCAATGAGATTGAATTTTAGCACGTGACGGTTTTGCCAAAAATTACCTGGAATCTCGTCGAGAGGCCAAAAAGTGCCATTTTTTTGGAAGTGCGTGGGGATGGATGGATGGATGTGTGTGTGTGTGTTATCGTTTTTTTCGTCCACGATTTTTTCCACATATTTGCGCTGATTGAAATGAAATTGAAAACCTACCATTAGTTTAACAAAATGAAGCGCTGATTAGTTTTTGGTACATATCGGTCCACAAACATTAGTACTTTATTTCAGTACTTTTTTAGTTTTTTCTAAATATCTTGAAAATGACTTAACCAATTTTGATGAAATTTAATATCCTAATTAAGTACCTTGGGGACCACAAAAAAGGTTAAATAAAGTTTTTAGTAAAATTATATTTTAAAGTACTTTACTCAAGAACATATTAATATTTCAAATGAATTTGGATAAAGTTTAGCAACGATCCGTTGCAGTTTATTTTTCTGATGTATTTACAAGAGCTCGATTCAATCAAATATTTTGGATGCTCTATTTAAAAACACCTGAAGGGAAGCAAAAATCTTAAAACTCGTATACAAAGAGCCAGCATTTTTTTGGACTATTTAAATTCAAAATTTTCTGATCATTTTATTCCTGGTAAAAATATTTGTGTAGACGAATCCATTGTAAAATTTAAAGGGAAAATTTATTTCATTACTTACAACCCTATTAAGCCAACAAAATGGGGTATAAGAATCTATGCAATGGCGGATTCTGAAACAGGATATATCTATTCTAGCTTACCTTATTATGGAAGTATTACATCTGAAAATCTTATTCGTTCAGATTTACCAGTCAGCACTAGAATTCTTCTGCATTTATATCAAAAGCTGCTAGATAAAATCCCAGAGGCACAGGGTTACCATATGTTTACTGATAGATATTATACCAGTATACCTTTAGCAGAAGAATTAATGAAATTGAAATGCCACTTGACTGGTACTATAAAAGCTAACAGGAAAGGTATCCCGACCTTTTGAAAAAACCTAAGTTTTCGGATAAAAAAACTATTGTTTGTAAAAAAGGAAAAATCATGTTCTTATCCTGAAAAGACAAAAGGATTGTATCACTTTTGAGTACTTGGAATGATGCTGGAATGATAGATTCAAAAAGAATTCTTCGAGGGGCTACGGAAGTAAATATTAGAAAGCCTAATGTAGTTGTAAGTTACACAAATTCTATGGGTGGTGTAGATCGAGCTGATCATTATACACATACCTATTGTTTTTTGAGAAAGTCTCTTAAATGGTGGAGAAAAATGTTTTTTTTGGGGCCTGGAATTGTCTGTAATTAATTCATATATCTTATATAAAATTGAAAAAATAAAACAAAACGAAAAACCATTGACACATTTGAAATATGTTAAACTGTTAGTCGATCAACTGATTAATAATTTTCGACAAGAAAAATCTAGAGCCTCTACGTCATCATCTGAGATCAGGTTAAACGGAAAAATTCATGAAATGCGCAAAGGTAAAAAAGACTGCATTGTTTGCTCCAATAGACAGAAGAAAGGTGAAAGACGAGAAACGAGTGAATATTGTGATACTTGCCCTGATAAGCCAAGAATGCATTTTGGGGATTGTTTTTTAAGATACCATAAAATGAAGAAATTTAAAAAGTGATTTTTATAAAATATATTGTATTTTTATATTTTCCTAGTAATATTGTATTAATAAAGCATATTTTTAAAGTGTATTCCCTTTTTTTAATATCAAAGCAATTTTCAATATTCTACAGCGGCGCGCTCGCGCTATTGAAAATAGCCTGGAGTAGCTGATAGCCCATAGGAAAAATGAGTCGGATTTGCTGATAGGTCATATTAAAAATTGTTCTGAGTGCAAAGGGTTAAACAATATTTTATGCTTCAATTTTTTTCCTTCAAAGGTTTTTTTAAAAGATATTTTTTAGCCTTTAGGTGGTGTATAGATTTAGAATTTGTTGCTAATTCAGAGATGAAGAAAAGGTTGTGGACTGTATTTTTTAACAAAAAAGGCCTTTTTATATTTTGATGATATTTAATGAGATGAGATATATTTACATAAATAATGAGGTTCACCTGGTGCAATGATAAAAGAATATCTTATGGTTCGCTTTGTTCCTTATAAATAAGTATCTGTCCCTGGTTCGTGTTGTAATATTAAATCCGTTAGAAATTTTCAGAGTCTCGCGTGGGTCCTTCAAATGTGTATCAATCCAATAAAATCGTAGTCCAAAAGAGAGTTTTCCAATTGAGTAGCACGGTCAAATAGTGTTTAAATCAATCAGAGCTTTTGGATATTTTTTCTTAACGAATGGAACGAAACAAAACAAAAGGTTGAGCGCAAGAGGTATTTTTACAAGTGATATGTGTCGTCAAGCAGAAAATGCTAGCCGGCCCACGTATCGTTTCTAATGGCTAGACCAAAGTTCGGCCGGATAGAAACCACCTATTTTGAATTTTATACAGGTGGATTTAGATAAGCTTATCAGCTACAGGAGTACCTATACGATTTGCTTATAGCTTCTAACCAATAAGATGACCTATTTAAAAACTGAACCAGATTTGCTTTATATTATAATTATCTTTTGATCTCAATATTACCCCCCATCTTGGACCTCTATAAGGGTGGGTACTTCATCCTCCTCACCGCGATCTGGCTCTGATTTTTTTTTTTATATTTCAGTAATTATGACGAAGAATATAATATAATAATAATAATATTTATTTTGAATAGACTGTCAATACAAATACAGTATACAAAAAGTTTTTAAAATCACAAAATTGGGTCTTTAAAAAAAAAATAATCTATTTTTTTATATCTATTTTAAAACTTTTTTATAAATAATTTTGATAGTCGATAAGAAAAACTTGAAAAAATTGTTTTTTCAATTAATTATAAGCAATTTAAAAGTGATAAAATTTCAAAACGAATCACGTGACTCGAAACGCACCATGATTGGTCATCTTGTTTGTGACGTAAGAACAATAAGTTAGATACATAAGAAAAAAATAATCACAGAGATTATAGTTATATTTTAAGAAATTTTCTCTTTGAAGAGAGACGGACTAGTAGAATTTTTTTAATTGAAAAGTAATGGAAGGCAGCCCAAGGAAAGTGAAGAAAAAAATTATTATATTTTCCTCTTTAACAGGGAGGGAAGAATCCTCCGAAACTGAAAAAAGAATGACAGTCTAATAAATACAATCTTATTTGGAATTTTAATAATTTTTATCTTCACTATCCTTGGGCTGCCTTCCATTACTTTTCATTTGATTACACTGCCCAACAATGAAAATGTTTCGGGCTCAAAAATAGCTGATTCTTATGTATTTCTACCTCTTGAATTCAAAAATCACCAAAAAATTACCGATTGGCTCTAGTTTTGGAGATGTTATCGGTTATTGTGACCCATTTTCGACTCCCATTAGATATTAAATAGCAACATTTGAAATCACAATATTTTATTAACGTAACAGAAAACAGCTTCCTCTTTGATTTTCAAATTACCACTTGTTTTTAGCTCAATTAGAACTCGAGTTATAACAAAAAAACTAAAACTACGTGATTATAAATGATAATAAACATAGATAAAAACATATGCTCTTAGTTTTTTAGTTATTTAACTCGAGTTCTAATTAAGATAAAAACAAGTGGTAAATTGAAAATCAAAGAGGAAGCTGTTTTCTATTACGTGAATAAAACATTGCTATTTAGTATTTGGTGGGACTCGAAAATAGGTCAAAATGGTCTTTTTCGTCGTTTTGACCGATAGTATCTCAAAACTCTAACCTGTTGTAAAAAATCGTTAAATTGGATGATAATCAGCGTATAAAACTACTAGAATCCATTTTTAGGTTTACGGATACAAATTTTTAATATTTATCGTGCAGTATTTTAGTTATATTTTTTAATTAAATTATTTAATTATTTTGATAATTATTATCTGTGTAAGAATAATGTCTGCCAAATAATGAAATTTTAAAAAGGAAATACTAAAAAAAGAAGGCTCAATTCAAAATTTGAAGATTCTCATTAAATATATCCAAGTAATTAGCAGACTAATAAAGAAAATTCACATTTTATGTTGATATAAATGATGAAAATCAATAATTTCACATTAGAAAAATTTAAAGATTTAAAGACAGAATCAAAGATCAAATTTGGCTTTGACTTCCAAAGGAGCGATCCCTTCTGACATGAAATGAAACATCTTTTAAGAACTTTGATTCGATTTTTAAATTCTTCGTAATGTAATGTTAATATTTTGGCCGAAAGATATAGAACAGTAGAACAACATAGAATTGTCTCTATAACTATAAACTTGAGTTTACCAGATGGCAGCACTTGATGGCAACGCCTGTATTTAGACAACTACAACATACAAGAAGGATATGCAAACGAAAGATCATAAACATTTATTTAACGTTTATTTGTGGTAATTATATCGATGTCGAGTTGTTAAAATTTTGGTTGGTAATCAAATACATCATTCTTGAGATATAGTATTACTTTTATCATTTTCTCAAAATTATTAATATAATTTTACGAACATGAATTTAGGTCATTTATCAAAGATTTTAATAGATATGTTTATATTGCATGTAGGAGGGTCTTGTCCCCTAAGAAGTCGAACCCAAGCACTAGTACGCTTTCCGGGCAACTAGTTAAGACCCTTGAGACCATCACCTCCAAACATGCAATATATAACGAAAGCGAAGTATTTTCACTTCATTCAACTCGATTGGAATAGTAAAAATTAATGCTTAACTGAAATAAAGATACAACATTGGACCAATGCGAATGCAAATTTTTGTAAAGAATTGAGAAAGAAAGATTGAATTTTTTCTCAAAATCAACTTGTGATATTGAATCATTAATTATTACTATTTCAATCGAGTTGAATGTAGTGAAAATACTTGGCTTTAGTTATATATTGCATGTTTGGAGGTGATGGTCTCAAGGGTCTTGACTAGTTGCCCGGAAAGCGTACTAGTGCTTGGGTTCGACTCCCGAGGGGACAAGACCCTCCTACACGCAATATAAACATATCTATTAAAATCTTTGATAAATGACCTAAATTCATGTTCGTAAAATTAATTGATTCAATATCACAAGTTGATTTTGAGAAAAAATTCAGTCTTTCTTTCTCAAATAGATACTCAAATCTTTACATATATTAATATAATGTATTTTAACATATCATTTTGCGGCTTAAGCCCGCTACACACGAGGCTTTTTCCTCTACCTGTTTTTGGGATGGGAGCTCTCTGTTTGCAATTTGAAGGCCTGTAGGGTCCAAATGACGTCACTGCTGACTGTCTTGCTTGATTGATTTAAAAGATAGGACATGTCATATCAGTATTCAAGGTTGCCGACGTCGCAGGCTATAATGAAATCATGTGTAATATACGTAAAGCACGCTAAGTCTACACATTTGTACAAAAATTTGTGTCAAAAAGGATCGCCTTCTCAGCAGTCAATATATATATATTTTAATTAAAATTTATTTGAAAATCGAAATACTAGTAGTAATGAATTTGAAATAATAATTAAACATATTAATTAATAGCTTATTTTTATATGAAAATGAAAAATTCAGACGAACACAGTGGATACATTTCAGATTTTTTTCAAGGTGTCAAAGTTAAATTTTTCGCTTTTTATCAAAACAAATACCGTATTTGGTTTCTCTAAATACTCTTGTTTTAGAATCGATAAAAATATCTTGGGAATTGAAAATTTAGTTTTCTATGAAAATGAAAAATTCAGACCACAGAAGGGACCCTTTGTATATATTTCAGATTTCTTCGAGGGTGTCAAAGTTAAATTTATTCGCTTTATATCAAAACAAATAGCGGCGCTAGGAATTCACGCATCACGTCTGGAAAAAGTAGAAAAAACGTCCATTAATAATATGAAATATATAATAATTTAATATTTTTTGATAGTTTTTATTTTTTTTATAATTTTTTAGGAATTTAGATAAGCATTGAAATTATCGAGGTCAAGGTACGATAGCAGAAATTCGCGATAACTGTTTCAGGTGTCTTTTCTAAAATTATATTAATTGTTGATCTTAAAAGCAAATCACTGAGGCTGTTTTCTACTTGATGTAAATAAAATTATACCTATATATATATACGAGCTGCTCCAGACGTGCCAAAGGCACGCCCTCTATAGCTCGGCCCTCCGGGCAGGTGGCATCTCGGCAGGTGATTATTAGGTCTGTAATATATATTTGTAATATTTTGCCCCCTTTTTCGCCCCCACGCACTCATTTTGGCTATTGATTTTTACAGCATACATTTTAGTCTTAAAAACTAACATTACAAAATTTGATCAATATCGGAGAGAGTATTAATTTTTTGCCCCCACTCACATTTTGGGAGGTTGAAATTATTTTTTAGATATTTGCAAATAAATAACTCTCAGTTTTCTAAAGAGTAAATGTAGAAAAAAGCTAAAAATTTCTATAATTTGTCCCCCCCCCCCCTTCGCCCACATACATTCAATTTTGATAGTTGATTTTTACAGGAATAGTTTCTTAAAGTAATAAAGAATAACTCTACAAAATTTGATCAAGATAGGCGAGAGTTTTAATTTTCGCCCCTACTCACATTTTGGATAGTTGGGAGTCGAATTTCAAAAAATCCTGAAATTAATTTTTAGATATTTGTATTTAAAATTTTATTAAGTAAAAATCAAGTAGATATCTTATCGTTCTTAATTGAAAATGGATAATTAGTGTAAACACATTGCAAAGATATTTTGCCTCTTTTGACCCCTTTAGGGGTCGAATTTAAAAAAATCTTGAAATTAGTTTTTAGATATTTTAATTTAGTATTTTTATAAGTAAAAAGCAAGTAGATATTTTATTGTCCTTAAGAGATATTGCATAATCAGTGAAAACACACTTTGCCCTTTTGACCCCCTTAGGGGTCGAATTTAGAAAAATCCTTTCTTAGTGAGCCCCTATGTCAAAGATGTAATATTCTCCCTAAATTTCATGTTTCTATGTCCAGTGGTTCTGGCTGTTTTGATGATGAGTGAGTGTATCGGGCAAAGAATTTTATATAAATATATATATATATATATATATATATATTTATCTGTTAGAGACTATAATTTTGTAGGCTTAACTTAAGTAACTAACATAAAATGCCATAAAATATGCAGTTAAAAATGCTGAAATATGCAAGTAATATGCAGAATACGTTTAAATATGCAAATATATGCAGTAAAAGATGGCAAAATAAATTTTTTTATGCACTAAAAAATTAAAATTGAAGACAAAAAGACTATATATTTGAAGAAGTGCTAAAAAATAAAATGATAAAGTAAGCTTAGCGTCCAACTGTCAAATATGCACTTTTATTTCGTAAAAACTTGCACAAAATTCTCATTATATTTATTAATATTATATTAAAAAATCTTTAAACTCAAAGAAATAATAGGTGCTCTTGAATAAAATCAACATAATAAATATAATAATTTTTCAAAAAATAAGGGCCACCTTAAATATAAATTCTTATCTTAATTAATATCATTTGAAAAAGGTTACAATTTTTCTAAAAAGTCACTCCCATATTGACGCAATCTGATTTTTTCAAACTGAAAGAAGAATAAATTTGTTCAATAAATTTTTACTTCTGATCTTAAATTTGTAAAAGAATGGAACAATTAAAATTTACACTCGATTTCAGATACTTAATTGATCGAAATTCATTGGCAAACACTATTAAATTAATTAGAAAATATCACGAACTTGATTTCTATATACTTAATTCAAGTTCCTATGGACATTTTCTAAAATATGTCAAGTATCTTATGTATCCATTGATAAATTAGCCCCGGTGTCAAAAAGTACCCCTAATTGCTTTTCAATAAAATAATTATTATAATAAAAAAAATTGCACGAGTTTTTCTTCATTCTAGTCTGATAAATAATAGGTCTAGTAAAAAGAAATCCATTATTTTTCCAAAAGATGGCTTTAATAAATTGTATCTGAAAATTTGGAAAATAACGAAAAATTTGCGTTTATCGATGAATTTTACAAATAGGAACAAAAAATATCTTCGCCTTCGAGTGTAAACCTGCTAACTCACAACAAGGAAATTTTTACAGGGCAGAGACAAAACAAACAAAATTAAATTAATAAGTTGCTGTAGGGAAGATCCAATCTTAATCCTTTTCTTTCGAACTGAATAGGGGTGGGATTGGTAGGTGATGGTGAGTGATCTAAAGAATATAGATGATTAGCAAATGCGGAATTGGAATCTGAATTTGTGGGTTGATTTCTTATTAATTGTCTGAGGGAAGCTAAGTGTTCTTTATGCCGTTTTTTGAAAGATCGTCCAGTTTGTCCAATATAAATTGCATCACAATCATTGCAATTTAATTTGTAAATCCCAGATTTATTCATTTTATCAATTTTGTCTAAGTAGTTTGTTATTTATTAATTGAAAGGATAAATTATTTATATTATAAAGGGCTGGAGTGATTCCATGCTTCCGGAGAATATTTGTTATTGGTTAGGTTATATGTTTAGAAATAAAGGGGATTCTTTTATAGATTTTTTCAGATTTAATTGTGAGAGAATGTAATTACGAAAGCGTGTGTTTTTATTAATTTTGATAAATAATTTTTTAATAATTTCTTTACTATATCCATTATTATATGCTATATTATAAATGGTATCGAGTTCGTTATTAAAGTTTGTATTGCTAAGAGGTGTTAAGATTAGTCTATTGATCATGGAATAAAAAGCTGAAAATATATATATTGAAAATTTTTTTACATCTTTTAATTTTTTAATTTTAATGTGAAACAAATGACCAAGAATCCTTAACTCATAGTAAATGAATATTAAATATAATATTTATTTACTCTTATCTTTAATAACTATTCAATGTAAGTAAATGTTTTTCTCCTCTGTTTGATTTCTCATTATTGTGTTGTGTGTTAATTGAGTTGTATATCCTGAAGAAGGACAGAAAATGTCTCCGAAACGTCGGAATTTGAATAAAATTTAAATAATTTATGGACTGCCTTTCATTGTCACATTTATAACCTACTTATTATTCTTATAAATTATCATTGAATTTTCAAAAAAGTCAGCAACATAAAAGTTTCACACACTCTTAAAATTTCTAGAGCCGGTCTTGTATATATTATTAATTTTAATTTACCCTTTCAACTAAAATTTTGAGGCCCTTTGAATTGCCGCTCTGGGAAATTGGTCCGTTTGTCTCCTCCTCTCTTAGACAAAGCCCTTAATAGGCTACCGTTTTTTTCATATTTCTATTAATTCCAATAAAATTAACAAATAGTAGAAAATCGCCTGATGAAAGAATTCATTTTTTCTCAATTTCCAAAACGATATTTTTATTGAAAGCGAACTTCGGGGCAGTCGAGAGAAACACGATCAAACCAGAAGCGATTAATTCGTATCATTAGCATATTTATCGTCAGTCGATAGGTTTGTTTGAAGTTTCCTTTATACCGCGATTATCGCAAAATTGGAAGCTTCAATTTTATCTAGTAGATTAAAGAAAATGAATATGTAAACAATACGGTTGATTGTAAAAACAAATTAGGGCTTAGAACAAGCAAATTAAAAAGTTATCATTGATAGAACATCTACACCTTTATCTGGGCTTCGATAAAACTACTATAAATATGGACATTAATATAAAAATGTGCGTTTGAAACTAAAAATTAATAACTAACGTAAACCAAAACGATATACCTATTGATAATAATTTTACAAATTAAATATTGTATAATTTTTTAAAAAAAAAATTAATAGCAACAAATAAAATATTAAGAACTCAAAAATCAAATAAAATGCACTAAAAGGTATAAAATATGGTAATTATCTAATTTAGTTACAACCGCCTCCCTGGTGTAGTGGTCAGCATGTCTAGCTGGAGATTTTTCGAAAGCTGAACAATAAAAAGTCATCAGGAAAAGACAAAATTCCGAAAACAATCCTAAAACATCTCCCGGAAAAAATGATTAAACTCTACACAATCATCTTCAATAATGCACTAAATATTTGGTATTTTCCGTTGAAATAGAAAAAAGCAAGAGTAATTGCAATTCCAAAAAAGGGAAACGACCCCTCACTCATTTAAAATCTAAGGCCCATTAGCCTCTTGCCAAATCTAGGTAAAGTCCTAGAAATTATTATAAACAAGAGACTGGTCTCATTCTGCCAAGAAAAGGACATCATCCCAGAAACACAATTCGGCTTTAGACACCACCACTCGACCATCCACGCGATAACAAAATTTACTTCCGACATTTGCTGGTCTCTTAATGATCACAAATGCGTTGCGGCCTGCTTAATTGACGTGCAAAAAGCATTCGACAGTGTTTGGAGACAGGGACTGCTATTTAAACTTATATGAAAAAAATTTGATATTAACTTAATTAAAATAATAAATAATATGATAGAAGGTAGGTCATTCCCACCACTGTGAAACTACACAACCTTTACTTTATTAATTGATCTAATTGTCTCTAAAACCAAGCGAAATAGAAAAACAATTAGAAACACTAGTTAACAAAATTCACTCTTACTACCAGACATGGAAACTCACAATTAACATAAACAAATGCGAAACAATTCTCTTCAGGCCACCACTAATAAATACGAATCGCGTTACCAAAAAAAACTGGAAAAATTTCCAAATCAAAATTAACTCCCAAAACGTCCCACACATTCAAATATTTAGGAATCAATTTAGAGGATCGCCTACACTTTATTAAACATCTAGAAATCCAACTACAAAAAGCCAGAGCGGCCTTTATATCCCAAAAAGACTATTCTACTGTCAACACCTGAACCAAAAAAATCAAAATTCAATGCTACAGTTTATTAATTAGGCCAATAATAACATATGGATGTAGCATTTGGTTTAACCAGAGCTGCGGCACAATGGAATTATTAAGAGTCTGAGAGGAAATGCCTGAGGGCTTGCCTGGGTATTTACAGATCCCCGGAATCAAATTTTCAGAAGTATATTAGCAATACAAAATTATACAATTCGGCCAACCTTTTTTATGATAAAAAGGGAAAGTTTCGGTTTTTCAAATTCCTCCTTTATTGATGGACCTATCTTTATTAGTAGGCCAATTTTCAACATTCAATATTCATTGTATTTTCACTATATATGTAAATTAATCCTATAAATTTAATCCCTTCATTTTAGGTCCTGGAGAAGGGAAAGTTTCGCTTTTTCGATTTTTCCCTTTAATTGTACCCCAAACTCTACCAGATTGAACATGAAAAATATGTAAATCTTATAATCTTTCGGAATATCCAGTTCCTAAGTATTAATAAGAAATTTAGAGGGGTGAACCGCGTCCTAATATGGTATACACGTACTTCAACTTTCACTTTCAATTCCAAGTAGAAGGATCAACAGATGTAGGGGCATTATCTAATGAATTCCAAAATAATTCCAAAGACGTGTACACCTAGTTCCAATTGCGGTTCACCCCTCGAGAAATTCTAATTCTTCAAGAGAAACAAAGAGGTTGTCCTCTGCTTGATGCAAATAAACATACACAGATAGGTATATTTCAAAAATATATATCTGTATATATATTAGACTTGAAATCAAGCGATAAGCATTGATTTTCTTTGTCGATCTCAAGAGTAGGTGAAATGAAAGAAATCAGTAAGCAGCAATACAATTGAGTTTTATTTAACGAATCATTGTTTCTTTTCATATTGTTTTTTGAACAATATTTCCTAATCGAGTTTTCGAATAGATCAATCAATATAATTTTTTAATCTGTATAATTTGACCTGGCAATGAACCCAGTATTACAGCGATCCAATTGGAGCCTTTAAATCAAGGGTTAACCATTGATTTTCTTAAAATTTTTAAAATTTATATCCGAATACCAGGAACAGGAGTATACTTCCTTCCCGCCAATGAAGCCAGCATTAGAGCGAGCCAATTGGAGGACAATTTAATTTTTAATTCTAACTGGCTCTCGGCTAAGTAAAGTATAAAAAATTTCAATATCAATGCGATACTAACCCCATGAAAAATAATATTTATAATTAAAAAAGACTGATGATGAAGGCTAAGCCCCGTCCCATCTCAATTGACCCACCAATATTTTTTCTTTTTAAATAAAATTATGCTAATTCACGGTAAATTTAATTTAAATATTTATTTTTATTATCATTTGGAACAACATTTTAAACAATTTAAAACATTTTATTGTAACATTTAACTTAAAATTATTTTTTAATTGTTAAAAACATATTTTTATATAAAAAATAGTTCTTTGCTTTTCACTATTTTTTTTTTTTTTTAAGAATCTTTGAATATGTGAAATAATCAAGTAGGCTTTGCCTTTTTCCAACAAAAGAAAGTTTGTTTTGTTTATTATTAGTAAAAATGACTCGTGGAAAGGTTGTTGATGAAAAAATTCGCTCAATTATTATCAATTTATTTAAAAAGGGAAAATCAAACGCGGAAATTGGCGATCTAGTTAATTTATCAAAGTTTACTGTCAGCAATATTATTCGAGTTTATAAAACAACTGGTACAATAGCTACAAAACCTCGGTATGCGTCGAAATCCAAAATATCAGATGCTTATAGCCGGGCATTGAAGAAGATTATGAGAAAAAACAGGCGTTCGAACTATGGTGAATTATCTGTTCTTTGGAGCGATGCTGTGGAGCGAAGTGTTTCAGGATCCACGTGCCATAGAGAAGCCCTTAAGTTAGTTTTTAAAACTTACAAGGTTTATTGCAACTTATTCCAATTTTTTTTTTGTAATTTTACTAATTTTTTTTAGGCGAAAGAAAAGCCACTCTTGACATTAAAACAAAAGAAAAACCGCCTTAATTGGGCTAAAAGTCACATTAATTGGACGAGTAATGAATGGAATAGTGTCCATTGGAGTGATGAGTCTCGTTTTGAAGTTTGTGTTGGGGACAATCGAAGCAGAGTTCGTCAGAAAAATGAAGCTTTCAATTCAGATTGTTTAAAAAAGAAAGTAAAATTTCCTGCTTCAGTTATGGTATGGGGTTCAATGTCTGATAGAAGTGTTGGAAAACTTCACTTCATTGATGGAATTGTAAACACCAATAAATATTTAGAGATTTTAAAAAAAATCGTTACTTCCAACAATGGCAGATGCAATGCAGAATAATAATAATTTTGTGTTCTAACAAGACGGGGCGGCCTGCCATACTCAAGAAAATCTTTAGAATGGCTTTCCGATCATAATGTTTCACTTTTGGAGTGGGTGGCAAACAGTCCCGACTTGTCACCAATAGAAACTCTTTGGCACACAATGAAAAATCTATTACGAATACAACCAGCTAGAAACGTAGTCTAATTAAAAAACAAACTTCAAAATATTTAGGATACTTTCACTCAAGATGAGTGTCAAAACTTAATAAGTACGTTGCCCAAAAGAATTCAAGATGTAATTAAAAATAAAGGCGAGGTCACACAGTGGTAAAGGTTTTGGATTTTGTATGTTTTCCTTGTTTTTAACAATTAAAAAATAATTGTAAGCTAAATGTTACAATAAAATGTTTTAAATTGTTTAAAATGTTGTTCCAAATGATAATAAAAATAAATATTTAAATTAAATTTACCGTGAATTAGCATAATATTATTTAAAAAGAAAAAATATTGGAGGGCCAATTGAGATGGGACGGGGCTCGTATAGTCGCAAACAAATAAATAATATACTATATATCAGATATATATTTTTGATATATATGTGCGTATGTTTATTTGCCTCAAGCAGAGGACGACCTCTTTGTTTCTCTATATGAATCAACAACTCTGTTACTTTCGGCAAAATAAAAACTTTTCAATTCTAAATCTTCAGAATCAGCTTCCCGAACAAAGCTAATAAATATAAGATTAGTTGCCGTGAATGGCTTGGTAGCCGATACGAGCTTATTAAATATATTATAATGATAATAATAATCTTTTCAACTTAGAATCAGGATTATAATTTAATTTTTTTATTCATCAATGCTTAGTTCTTCTTAATAAATTAATTAGAGAAATAAGTTTCTTTTCAAATGATAATCCTAAATATCTGATTTGTGTCAATATTGCCGATGAGTTTCACCATCATGAGCGAATAATCCGATTGAAATTGCGATGAAAAACGTCAGGGAGATATCAATAGTAATCCAAAGACAAACAAGTGGCAGCCTGGGCTGCTTTGTCAACTGCCAAAGCCCCAACTAAGCCGATGGACCACCACGTCTCAGTTAATAATGGCCTTCAGCTAAAGGTATTGGCCTCTTTAGCTTTATGACCTTCGCTAGGCTCTCGTTCTAGTGCCGTAAGTCACCTCATTATGGTTCTGGAGTGTCTTATAAAGAATGAAAAATACGATCGGAAGAAAATTAGTTTTTATTGCGATGCTATTAATGGAAAAAACGTTATGAGAAATAAAATTCAACTATCGAGTGGCTTTCAACGCTTTTTATTCTGTTCTCGAAACTCGGATTATTTCAATCTAACTTTATAGCTGTTCATCGGAGAGCAAAAAGCGTCTTTATTTTCACTTAACTTTCTTTTGTGGAAAGATGAAAGCGGGAATAAATAACGATTAGACCCTATTTGCCAATTTGCAATTTATTTTCAAAATCAATAAATTGGGAAAAAATAAAAATATTTCCATATTCATGAACTATACTCGTATTTTCAAAGAATAAGTCCATCGGATCATTTTACATTTTAAGAATGCTGTCTTTAACCTATTAGAGGCCTTCAGGATAATGGTGCCCCTCTAAAAGAAATACAAAGTGTTCTGCTAGCATCGATATTAAAATAAATTAGCCCTTAGCAAGTAATAGGGGGCCCCATTAGGGTTGTCCTTATTTAGGGTATTTTCGAATTTTTACGCTGTCAGAGGCTCATAGGCTAACTGAATAAATGGGGCTCTCAAAATTTAGTTAACTTTAACTCAAATAAGACTCAATGTTGTCTAATTTCCAGGCACGAAAATAAAGATTTCCCTGATATTCATTTCGATTCGAATACCCTGAAAATGTGTGACAGCCTATCCATGCTGGGCGTCTCTGTCGCATCTGACCTGTCTTGGAATGTACACATCTCCTCTGTGGCGAAATCTGCAGCAAGGAAGATTGGCTTCTTATTCAGGTCCAAGCGATTTTACAAAGCCCCACAACTTCTCACCATCTACAAGGCCCAAATCCGCCCCTGTCTCGAATACGGCTCTCATCTGTGGAGAGGAGTCTCAAAATATTCTCTTGCTACCCTTGATGCAATTCAGAAACGAGCCGTCAGGCTAATTGACGATTCTACCCTCACCGACTCCCTCGACTCGCTGGCTCATCGAAGAAATGTCTCTGCCCTGTCCCTTTTCTATAGATACTATCACGGCAGGTGCTCTGATGAGATAAAATCAATAATTCCCCCAAAGCATGCTTTGCACGCAGCACACGTTTTGCCGACTCCCAACACTCTTTCGCGGTCAAATTGGAAAAGTGCCGGACCACTTCATTCGCGAATACATATATCCCCATGACTTCAAGGAACTGGAACTCTCTTCCAGCCTCTATCTTTCCCAGCACCTATGATCTTCAAACCTTCAAAACCAGGGTGCATAGACACCTACGTCTACACCCTCTCACTTAATCATCTTTCCCTTCTCTTCGGTAATGCAAGGGTCTTTCGAGATCCATAGGGGCTACATATTTACTGGTGCACCCCTTCTTGCATTCGATTGCATTAAAAAAAAAAAAAAAAAAAAATATGGTTCAAAATAATTTGAAAAAAAATATTCCCCAAGTTTCAATTCTCTATCTCAATTATAACCTGTGCCTAACAGCGATGCAAGTTTCTCATCTAAATAACATGGTATTTTTGGCATTAAAATATCGATTTTTTATTCCGGCCAAAGTAATGGTTCAAAAAATTTGAAACGCTCTAGACTTTATCCTTATAATAGTAGCTATTCTGCAGATTTTTACAGATTTTTAGTTATTATAATTTTGGAGTTACAACTAGATAAAATAATGTTATATCTTAGTGTTAGTAAGTTATCGATGCCATAATTTTAATAGATGAAAATCTGTAAACCACCATATGAGCCTCTGTCAGCGTAAAAATTCAAAAATACCCTAAATAAGGACTACCCTAATGGGGCCCCCTATTACTTGCTAAGAGCTAATTTATTTTAACCGGACCTATATATATATATATAATTACACCCTCTTCCTTTATTTCAATCGGATTAAAAATTTGACACAACTAATAACTCATGACACTTGATAAATAGACTAATTTTTTGAAAAAGTGTTATAGGAGTTTTGGAGAAAAAAAAAATCTTTCGTCTGTTCGTTTTGTCTGTTACCAAATTTTGTGTACCTACACTCTAGCTCAAAATCTAGGGTGAATATCAAAACGAAATTTCACACGTATATCACCATGACTTCAAGGAGCTGGAACTCTCTTCCAGCCTCCATCTTCCCCAGCAATTTTAATCTTCAAACCTTCAAAACCCGAGTGCATAAACACATACGTCTCCACCCTCTCACTTAATCAATTTTCCCTTCTCTTCGGTAATGCAAGGGTATTTAGAGATCCATAGGGGCTGCATCTTTACTGGTACGCCCCTTCTTGTATTCGATGGCATTAAAAAAAATCAACAAATTATTTATAGATAATCCGTGGGGCCTTAGTGGACCAAATTCAACCAAATTTTGTATAGGCACAGTTACATATTCTGTGGCGGCCTAAAAAAAATAGAAATCCAAAAACAATCCTAAATCTAGGGGGACCTGTGGTCAAGTGTCTCTTTTATTAATTTAGATGGAACATATTTGGACTTGAAGTTTTGCACCTCAAAGCCGTATATGAACATACCTATAGGAGTTTTTAAAATTCACCACAATATTTTTCAAATTAAACGGGGCCCATCAAAAACCCCGGAGCAAACACCCTCCACCATCACGTCTGGGCGGTCTGTAAATGTAAATCATTAATTTTATTTATTTAAATATAAAACGTAACGTGTAACCAAGATCACAGTGTCATCATGCCATAAGCTCTGGACTCGCCTAGCTCTTACGCAGCTTTCATTCTTCTACGCTCATTTGTTGCCTAAATACAGGCGCGCCAACTTAATAAATCTTGTTCAAATTCCGACTACATTTTGACGATTTTAATTATTACAGTTATTTATTTATATTTTATAATTCTATATTTATCTTATAGGTGAAAATAGTGAATTACTTAAAAAGCTCTAAATGAAAACATTCGATTTCGGACAAGACCACTTCATTCGCCAATACGTATGTCCGCATGACTTCAAGGAACAGGAACTCTCTCCCAGCCTCCATCTTCCCCATCACTTATAATCTTCAAACCTTAAAAACCCGAGGGCATAAACACCTACGTCTACACCCTCTCACTTAATCAACTTTTCCTTCTCATCGGTAATGCAAGGGTCTTTCGAGATCCATAGGGGCTGCATCTTTACTGGTGCGCCGCTTCTTGCATTCGATTGCAATAAAAAAAAGCTACAATATTCAATTAATTTTTTACTCCTGATTGTAAAAATTAAAAGGGTTGCCTTTTGGCTGATAAAATTAAATGATTACTCTTTACGTTGACCTATAGGTTAAGCTCTCCAGGGGGCCGGAATATTGAATTTAGATATTCAAAAATTCACTCAAAAATACTAAATATTTATCTTATTCCTATTATCTACAATATTGTTTATACTGTCCAAGTTAAAAGAGGCCAAAGTTAAGCTTTTTCGTCATTATGAATTTACACATAGGCACTGATGACCTTAGAAGTCGATGCGGCTTTAATCCCCCAATAATAATATTAATAATAATAATATGTGCGGACGTACTCCTTCGGAATTGTGAAATGGACTGAAACTGACCTGGACAATCTGGATAGGCTCAGTAGAGATATTCTTAGGAAATTTCGTTGTCGACATCCAAGTTCCTCCGTCACACGGGTATATTTACCACGTAAAGAAGGAGAAAGGGGCTTATTCAACATCTTTATCCTATGTAGAACCCAAGAAGAAAACATAAGAATTAAATTCTTATGTTCTGATGACGACATTAAATCTGTCATAAGGGCTGACGAAGGGGATACTCCACTGAATATGAGCTGTCATACGTTTGTGATTCCAAAAAAAGATCTTAAACCCTGGAAAGATAATATTCTTCACTGGAAATTCCCAAACCTCTTAGACGAAGATCATATCGACAGGAGTGCTTCTCTACAATGGCTGGCCGATGGCTCTCTCTATCATGAGACATTATGCCTATCCAAAATAGAATAATAAAAACCAAAAATTATGAGAAGCACATACTGAAGTTAAATGTGACGGACAAGTGTAGGTGATGTGATTGTGTGGGTGAGTCCATCGAGCATATTATGGCAAGGGGTCCAACACTATCTGAGACTGCCTACCTTGGAAGGCACAATCAAGTGGCCACATTGATCCACCAACAGCTAGGAATCAAATTTGGCTTACTGGACACGAATACACCTCCCTACTATAAATACGAGCCAGTGCCGGTCGTAGAAACGGGAAAATGCATCTTATACTGGGACAGGCCTGTGTTAATTGATAGGACCATCGACCGATATTCTTCTAATAGGCCTTAACACCAGGTCAGGGATACTGATTGATATCGTTGTTCCTCTGATACACAACATCAAAAAAACAGAGTCTGAGAAAAGGAACAAATATGAGGAACTCGCCTGGAAAATTAAAGAGATCTGGAAACTGGAGAAGGTCTCCATCTACCCATTAGTGATATCCGTTGAAGGGGTTGTCTCTTACAACTTTAATAAGAACATTGAGAAACTTGGCCTGCCAAACACAATCTTGAAGCATGCACAGAAGGCAACTTTATTACAAACCTGTCACATCGTGCGCAAGTTTCTCAATAAATGAAGATTATCAGGAGGATCATGTGGGCCAGAGTGAATTCTCTTTCCACATCGACCGAGCCTAATCCCAATAAAGATCTAGAAGGTATAGATGAAAGTTTTCCAGTGCAAGCTGAGAAAGTGCAATAAATCGGTTAATAATAATTTACACCTCTTATTGGCCTTTTTTCAGAAGTGTTTTTGCTGGGATTTTTTCTTTGCCCAAATCTTTTATCCCTATGACCTCCAGAGACTGCAACTCACTTCCAGCCACCGTCTTATAATCTTAAGCTGCTTAAGACCGGTATCCACAGATACCTTCGACCCCTACCCAGCCCATAAAATCCCCTCTTCTTCTTTTTACGATGCAACCCAGGCAATATTTTTTTAAAGTAATTAACATTCGGTCTGGAAATTTCTTTTTATACATTTTAACGCCTTTTAGATTAAATCCGTTTTAATTTTTAGGGGATCCACCTTTTTGGTGTAACTCTTTCTCACCTAAATTTTATAAAAAAACCAAAAACAAAAAACCTTGTCATACCAACCAATATGGTAAGAGTAGCCCAGAAGGCAATACTCCTTAAAACCTGACACAAAACCGGCTAGTTCCTTAATTAATTAAAACATTATCTGAAAACGGCGTGAGGGTCAGAGTGAATTTCCTTTTCGCACCACCCGACCCTAACTCTTAGAAAGGAAAAGAACTGTGTAAAGTTTACCAGTACTACTGTAACAACTCGTATAATAACAATAATAATAATAGTAAAAATAAATAGGATATATTTAGGAAAATATCAATTGAAAGTCACTTTATTAAGTAGTTTTAATTTAATGATAAATATCATACAATAAAATAGAAGTGATGTTTTGCTAAAATTACATGAGCCTAATTTGAATTTAATAAATCCAAATTATTCAAGGACTGATTTGAATATTCTTTTAAAGTAATTAACATTCGGTCTGGCAATTGCTTTTTATACATTTTAACGCCTTTTAGATTAGATCCGTTTTAATTAATAATAATTTAACAATGGTATATTTTTAATAATTGAATACTATAAATTAGGTAGAAAAAAATAACAGTTTACGTTTTTAGATTTTAATTTACATTTATTAGATATGTTCTATGTACTTAAAATTGATCAATGTTTATAGCCCAGGCAAATTAGACTTCTGCTGGTCAATAAATATGCCCAAGCTGGAAATAATTTTAATCGACGTTATAGGAATCCCAAATAAGAGTTATATGAGTTTGTGATGGTTTCTGGCTGATGCTAAATTTTTGAGGGCCCAAACGCCACGAAAACTTTGGACTTTTTTCAGATTCTCGCTTATAACTCGAAAACCATGAGTCCAACAATTTCACTCTTACCAAAATGAAAGATCATAAAATTTCACATCGATAATGTACTTAAAAGTTAAAATCAGTTCAGCCGTCCAGCCACAATCGATCGTCAAAAATAGGAAATTTTCACCAACTTGTCAGAAAAGTTAATTATGCTCATTAGGTGTTCACAAGCTACCACTCATTGAATTTTTACTATGCTCATAATAGTTGCCGATTGACTAAAAATGAGATTGGCAAAGTTTCATCTTAATTGGACAACAGTAGCCTGTGCTGCAATGCGGTCGGTTCATGTCCAGTTTTGGAAAATGCTGAATATCTTTAAATCTAAAATTTTTAACAAAAAAGTGGCTCAAATAAAACTTCAAGCCAACAAAGTTTCCTAGAAAATGAGACAAGAATAAAGTTTCTGGGTTGAGTGGTTTTCATTTTATGATGGAAAAACTGCAATTTTTCAAAAACTTCAACCACATTGCGCCACAAATTACCGTTCTCCAATTAAGATGAAACTTTGCCAATTTCATTTTTTTACCCAATTGGCAAATATTATGGGGGTCAGCACCGCACCGAGTGGTTTCTTGTGACCACATAATGATCATAATTCACTAAAAAAAAGGTAAAAAATGCCTATGTTTGACGATCAATTGTGGCTAAACAACTCAACTGATTTTAACTTATAAGTACGTCATCGATGCAAAATTTTATGATCTTTCATTTTAATAAGAAAAACATTTTCTGTAGGAGGCATGGTTTTCGAGTTATAAGCGAAAATCTGAAAAAAGTCCAAAGTTTTCGTGGTTTTTAGGCCCTCAAAAATTTAGCACCAGCAAGAAACAGTGACAAACTCATATAACTCTTATTTGCGATGCCTAACGTTGATAAAAATTATTTCCAGATTGTGCATTTTTTTAGCCAACGCGGTTTTTTCGGTCTAATTTGCCCGGACTATTAATGAATAGCTTGGATTTATTTCTTATTTAGAAGGGTAGTATTATTGAAATTAAACTTTCACAAAAAAGTTTTTATTAATCTTTCTAAGCTGAGTAAAAATAATAATTAAAATCAAACAATAAATAATATAAACTATTTACAATTTATTTTTAAATCTAGTGATTCGATAGAAATAATACACCAAATATTCACATTTAATTTGCTTGAAGAGGCATTATTAATTTGTCCATTTTAGTAGTTCATCATCCACAACTTTGATTAACGAAGAGTTTTGAAAAGGTAATCAATCATGAATAGCTTTAGGTGTGCATTTTGATTATCAGTGCTTTATAGATGTAGTGTATAAATAAGTACAATTTCAAGAATATATTTGAAATCTTTGTAAATTTGTTTATTACAATGTCAAATTATAATTGAAAAAAATATATAAGTCCGAAAATGGAAAGAAAGTGTGAATGATTACACTGCTCCACAACAATTTGTAACCGCAAACGTAACAATGGATACTAGTATAGTTTTATACGCTAATTTTCATAGTGTTTTTGAATTTTTTACAACAGGTCAGGGTTTTGAGATGTTTTTGATCTAAACAGCGAAAAAGGCCATTTTGGTCTTTTATTGAGAAGTCATAGATATGAAATAGCAATATTTAAAAGCAAAATATTTTGTTTCCTCAATAGAAAAAAGTGTCGAACAAAGGTGGTTGCGATGACGAGGTAATTCGTCGTATACAAATGGGAAGTTCAGCAATGGAAAAACTAAAGAAAATATGACAGGACAACAGCTAAACCATCTTTTACTTATGGAAAGTGGTGTAGGTTTTAGGTGAAACATGATGTTAGTTAATAGAGTAAAGATGGCGTGTAGTTTCACAGTGAATGAATATACGTACTCAAAGAGGCTTATACAAACTCAATATGGCTCGGACACATTAGTCCATCATCAGGGAGTTTACAGGTTAAAAACTAGACAATAATTGAACCGAGTGGTCGCCATTCTTCCATTCCAGAATGGCGACCACTCGTTCAATTATTATTATTAGTTTTTAACCTGTAAACTCCTGATGATGGACTAATAATCCGAAATATTCAACGAGTTTGTATAAACCTCTTTGAGTCACATTTCATTCACTGTGAAACTACACACCCTTTACTCTATTAACTTAGCTAAACCATCAATAGATCAATACAAAGAAGTTTATCGTCACTACTCTGGTCTTCCCTATCATGTTATATGCAGCCGAAATTTGGACCCTAAATGAGAACATCCAAAAATAGAAGCCTTTGATCTGTGGTGCTGGAGAAGAATGCTCCGAATCTCTTGGAAGGAAAATCAGACTAATATATCCGACCTTCAAGAAGTCCATGCGGGACAACGTCTCTCCAGCATAATGCTCGGGAGGATTGTTGAATAATTTGGCCTCCTGAAAAGATCTAAGACGGGTGGTCTTGAGAGAATCGTTATTCAGGGGAAAGTGGAAGGATCTCGCGGGCTTAGCAGATCACCAGCCAGATGGACAGACCTGGTCTGGGAACTAGGGCGGAGTGAAAAACAAAAAAAATTGAATTTTGATATGCCTGACCTCTTAATAGTTGTCTATGGGACAAAACTATTATCTAAAAATTTTGAGCCAAATTTCAAATGTCTTGAGGTTGCACATTTTATTTAAAGTTTCAACCATATTTTTTTTGAAATTTTATTTCTCCTGATAATACAATAGTTGTAAATGAACATAACAAACAATATAACAAAATCTTGGATTTTTCAGAAGTCGTCTTGAGGTTGCACAATTCACTTGAACAACTGTTGTTTAGACTCGCATTTCCTGGATTGAATCTGGGTTCTAATAAAACCATCTCTGGCCACAAACACTAGCTGAAGCTTCAGTAACTATTTTAATATGTCTTCAACGGCCTGTAAATGACAAGGAAACTTGGCGATATTCATTTTGAAGCCAGTTTTGATGATTTCATGCAAGTTTGATTCGGACAGCAGTAGAGTGGCTGCCAGCTCCTGAATGATAGCGTCATCCCAATTGATCATGCTGTAATATTCCTATGAAGAAAAATTTAATTTGGGAATGTGATACGGGCGTATACCCCTGTCCGAATGATGTCTCTAGCCTTAATTATCCGTCGCAGTCCGAGTTCACGAATACGTTGCCTTTCATTTTTTGTTTTTCACTCCACCCTACTGTGCACCAGTCTACAGCAGGCAAAATCAAATGCTCGTCATCGCTTCAGATGGTGAAAACTGGCTCGCAGAATCCAAGCCGTGGGAGTCTGGTCTTATTAGATGGAAGTCTGGAGTCACGAATCTTCCGTCAGGAAGAAAATGAAGAAGAAGAAGAGAATAGAAAAAAGATTCCTAATTGATTTTTAAATTTCCACTTCTTTTTTAGCTCAATTAGAACTCGAGTTATAATTAAAAAACTAAGACCATATGTTTTATCTATGTTTTTGTATTCTTTATAATCAAATAGTTTTAGTATTTTGCTTTAAATCGATATTTCATCAAGATAAAAGCAAGAGGAATATGGAAATCAAAGTGGAAGCTGTTTTTTGAATACATCAACAAAATATTTTGATTCCAAATATTGCTGTTTGATATCTAATGGGACTTGAAAATAGGTCAAAATGGCCTTTTTTCGTCGTTTTGACATCTCAAAATTCTGAACAGTAATAAAAAATCGGAAAAATGCATGATAAATAAAATCAGTGTATAAAAGTCTACAGGAATTCATTGTTAGACTTTGCGGATTTAAATTTTTGTTTAATTTTTGTCGAACAGTGTAATTTTTTTATTCAAAACAAATTAAGAAATAAGAAATTATAATACTTAAATATAGAAAACAATTTAGTGATTCAAATCTGTCCTTAATTTGAAAATTTAAAATTGTAGGTTTAGTATATGTATACAATACAGGGTGTAACCAAAAAGTGTACCTGCTGGTATAAAAAAATTTCTTTTCGCTTCGTTTTCTTTCTGTCCATAAAGCTTTTTCTTTTCTTTTTTTAATAAATTTTTATCTCTTATTAATGGATAGAGTAATCTGAAGATTGTTTTGTATACATTAGAGGTGGCCAAGACATTGACCACCAATCGACTGAAAAAGCCTCTCAGCAAATCGCGAGCTAAATATTGACAAAATAGAGATAAATTCGGAGCTAATTTGAATAGGAATAGAAAAAACAAAATATTTCTTTTTAATAGATATATATTCAAAATGATTTTCCTAAATAGTGGTTAAATAATCACACAAAATCGATTTATTTCTAAAAATGAAAGATGCACGTGCGAGTGAATATAAATAGTGTGCAGGTTACATATCATACATGATTACTTGAAAAGTTTTTGTTTTGCCGAGAGTAGCAGAGTTGTTGAATCACAAAGAGAACAAAGAGGTTGTCTTCTGCTTGATGCAAATAAACATACACACCTAATATATATCGAAATGCAAATACAGATATATAGGTGTGTATGTTTATTTGCATCAAGCAGAAGACAACCTCTTTGTTCTCTTTGTAATATATGATTACACAATTTCTCTTAAAAAAAAATGTTAAATACTTTTGCATGATAGCAGCCGTGCCAATTTTTCAATCTTTATTAAATTAGGTTTCATTTGTAAATATTATAATCTTTTATTGTAATCAAATGATACCTTATTTTTGAAAAATCGGTAAACAAACAATATATATAGTTATAGTGACCTTTTTATTTTCCTAGTTACAGTATTTATCTATATTTATTTATTTATTTTTTTTTATAAATTTTATTAAACCAATTATTTTACATTAATTAATGTATACATTGTATTTTTGCTTCGATTCCGGAGATAACTTCTCCACCATCGAGTGTCCTTATTCATCTTTAGTCGTTGTTTTTAATAAGAGGAAAAGTCTAATTAGATAAAAAAACCTCTTTTCCGATAATTATTTCAATTCCACCATTCCCCAATCAAGTCGATTCCTCCGAGCATCATCTATATTTATTTATTTATTTATTTATTTTTTTTAATAAATTTTATTAAACCAATTATTTTACATTAATTAATGTATACCTTGTATTTTGCTTCGATTCCGGAGATTACTTCTCCACCATCGAGTGTCCTTATTCATCTTTAGTCCTTGTTTTTAATAAGAGGAAAAATCTAATTAGATAAAAAAACCTCTTTTCCGATAATTATTTCAATTCCATTATTCCCCAATCAAGTCGATTGGTTCAATCATCACTCCTCCTCCATTCTCCATTATTCATTCATCTATATTTATTTACATTTATGTCTATTTGAGAAAGAAAATCTCAAAATCAACTAGCGATATTTAATCAATTTATTAACGAAAATAAATTTAGGTCAAATAAAAGATTTTAATAGATATGTTTATATTGCATATAGGAAGATCCTGAGATTGAACCCAAGCACTAGTTTACTTTCTGTTCAACTAGTTAGACCCTTGAGAGAATCACCTCCAAACATGCAACATATAACAAAAGTCAAACATTTTTACTCCGCTCAATTCGACTGGAATTGTACAAATTACTGCTTAAGGTAGTTCTTTCACAAATGAAAAAATTCAAGAAGTCTTTGAAACTTGGAATATGAGTCATTAAAAGCATAATACACATACCGGTAAAATTTGAAGACGATTTACCATACCAAACATGAAATAATTGCAATTAAAAATTACATTTTTAACATAGGGTAGAAAGGGAAAGGGTGGCGATATGATCATTATTTTATTTTTTTCATTGAAGGACTTTCTACCATCTTAAAAAACTAATATTTGTTAGAATAATATATTCCGAGTAATTAAAAAAAAAATTGAAATTATTTACCACGTAGTTTTGATAAAAAATAAAAAAAACTAACATATTTGGGCGATTATTTTTAGTGGTGGGGGGTATAAGCACAATGGCTTGGAAACGATCCGGCAAGTATGTGTGTGTCCATATATAGATTTCGTAGTGTGAGTGGACAGTCACGTTAAAAAAACATAACCTATTCATATTTATAGAGTGGTTACGAGGCTAAAACTTTTTGTGTGGATTGTCGCGAAAGAATCGCCTTAACTGAAATAAAGATATCTATTAAAATCTTTGATTTGACCTAAATTCATTTTCGTTTATATTTATTTTATTTTATTATTTTTTAATCAATTTTCATAAATTTTCCCTCATAAATCGTTTTTTATGAACCGATTTTTTTGATTCACAATTAAAGGATTAATTATTTCATCAGATAACATGTAATTTGATAAAGTTATGTATTACTAAAATATAAACGATTAAAAATTGTCATGATCGAAATTTTAAATTTGTAAACGTATTTACACTGTAATTTTTGATTAATTAAAGATAGATTATATAAATATTTGTAACAAATATTATTAAAATTACTTAAACGATCTTGAGATATTAAATTTCTTAAAAAAAAGCCTATAATGGCTGGCAAAAGAAAACAGAAGTGGAAATCTGTATATATTTTGATTAATTTTTTCATACGTAGAACTGAAAACTTATTAGCAGGAACACTTTTTTATCATAGTCTGTATAATTTTTTTTTTATTATATTATAAAATGTTTTCTTATTAAGGAAAATAAATGAATATGTATTCCCAAAAGGGGGTGATGAGTATTTATTCATTTTCTGAATTATTCTGGGAAAAGGTCTGTGATGTTTTGATCAATAGTATTTATTAGTTTATATTTACATTGAAGAAAATTATATATATTATATATTGTGTTTTTGAAATGAGCTTTCTTTTTAATTTCAGGACGGGTTTGTGAGTTTGCGTCGCTATATAGAGTGACGTCTTTGTTTTCGGATTTTTGCAGTTTTAAGCGAAAAGTGACCAGAGGAGACCTTAATTATTCATCTCTAGCCAGTCTTTAAACGAATTTCCAATTAAATATCTACATTCAAGTGATAGATTGTATTGAAAAAATCCAAAATATTTTTTCTTTATTATTCTATTCATTCTATAGAATGTAGAAATTAAGATTGGTTTTTCTAGTTCTCTTTTTTTTTGGAATGAATTCTTTTTTTGGATTTTTTCATAACTCAAAAGCGTTTCAATGTTCAAATCACTACTTTCTATTGAATTCTAATTTCTTGTCTGCAAGTTGAGCTAGATAACGGAAAACTATAATAGTATTCTTGGAAGAGTATTTTTAAATTAATATATACGTATATATATATATTATACTTAAATTACAGAATTAAAAATTTAAAATCAAATAAATTCTAATAAAGTCATTTAGGTATGTTAGATTCAAGCAATGACAATTTATTTTACAAATTATATCTCAATTAATCTTCATTTTTTTAAATCATCTGTTTATCTATTAAAATACTTTAAAAAAATCTTTTACTGATTTCGATTAAATTTAGGTATTATTTAATTTTCAATCTTGTTTTATAAGATTAATTTGAGCATCAAATATTATTTTTCTTACACTTTTTTTTATTATATATTGAAAGCTTTTAAAATTAATAATCCTGGTTAAAAGAGTATAGGAAATTTAATTCTTAGGTGCCGTCCATAAATTACGTCACACGAATTTCGAGATTTGTAGACCCCTCCCCGCCCCTGTGTCAAATTTTCATTAAGGCCCTGTATTGTGTCGTCACACTATCACTTTTATACCCTATAAATTAATAATTGTAGAAATTTGAACCGCGAAAGTTAAATTATGTAATCAATAATTTCTTATGTTAATTCTACATATTTAGAAAATTATTTTATTATTTTTTGAAAAGAAAAAATGAATTGAGCACCCGACGGGATTCGAACCCGTGTCTCGCTCCTTTGGCCGAAGAGGGCCTTTACCAACTAGGCCACGGATGATCCTCCAGAATAGCTCTTTAGATTGAATGTCATTTTTCCTTTTCGCGGCTTTTTCTATTTAAAGTATAGTTACTTATGTTTTTAGACAAATTAACTTTTAAACGTTAGCTTAAGAAAAATTAAAACTAATGTTTAAAAGTTAATTTGAGTAAAATTCTAGAAATATTTTTTTATAAATTAAACTTAACTAAAGGGATTTAATATATTTTAAGTTTAACTTTGTTTTTTTATTCATATCAAGAATCTAAAACATATAATTGAAAATTTAAAAAAAAAATTTAATTTGACTTTTATGACATCACAATTTTAAGATCCCCGGGGGACCCCTTGTTACATTTTGTCACAAATCTGAGATGACTCCTCCCCCGACTGTGTGAGGTAATTTATGGAAGGCCCCTTATAAATGTATAACAGCACCTCTTCTTTTTAAACAGAAAGCAAATAAAAATTTTACCAAATCTCATTTTTTAAAATATGATTTTTTCTAATACATTAAAGAATTCATTTTTTAAATCTTAAGATTAATGTATTATTTTTTTTTTTCATTTTCTCTAGAAAAGTAACAAAAAAAACACCGCTCTCGATTTTATATTAAAATAATGAATGAACTCAATCATTTTTACTCTGAAGTAAAAAAATTTAATTCAAATATATTCGTGAAAAATTGTTAAAATAATTTTTTATTTCAATTTGAGAAAAATGCATTTGATTGGATATAAAAAGTGAATGTCTTTGAAAATTTAAGTTTTAAGTGTGGGAAGTGAGGGAGGCTCAGCCTTTTTTTCACTTTTCGTGAATTCGCCATGCACAACTTCACGAAGCATCCCCCATAGGGTATCCCTATCTACAACAAACAGTTTTCCTGCTCCTCCTTTCACAGGATGATCTGTCGTCATCAATTCCGATGCCTCTTCTCCAATTGGCAAGTGAACTTTTTCTTTATTTACTGATCGAGGAGATCCTTTATAATGTAACGGATATTTTGGCTTGAGTAACTTTTTCTTGATTGGTATCACAATCTCCCTGCTTTCAGTTGGTCTCGGAGAAAGTGTGATTGGAACTGGAGTGGTTGTATAAACGTTAGCATAAACAGTTGTCATATCAGCTGAGAAAGTTAGATTTGTTTTGCTCGAGCTATAATCCTCCGTCGTCTCTTCTGAAGAATCTGGATATGATTCACTTGTAGGCGAAGGACTTGTGGAATTATAATCATTCGAATCATTTGAATAAGAAAATGACGTTGTTTCAGTAATTGTTCTGGGTAGAGATGTAGGTGCAGAAACGTTATATTTTAAACAAATTTTTCCACATTCACAGACATCTTTGAAGTCGGAACTTAGTTCTGGAATTCCTGAAAGATATATTAAACAAACTTTTACTTAAGGAAAGTGGTGTAGGTTTTAGGTGAAACATGATATTAATGAATAAACTAAAGGAAGTGTAGTTTCACATTGAATGAAATAAAACTCAAAGCGGCTTATACAAACTCAATACATTTCGGATTATTAGTCCATCATAAGGAGTTTACAGATTAAAAACTAATAATATTTGAACATGCGATCTCAAAATATAACGTCTAAATCAAACATACCAATATAACACAAGAAAAAACATCAATATTTAACAATAATAAATTAAAATTTAAATACGATAAAAATATTATATTATCAAGGGAGGATCCAGGGGGGGGAGGGCGGAGGGGCGACCGCCCCTCCATAGAGGCCAAAAAACGGCGGCCAAATCGACAGGGAATTTATAACAATTTTTTTCATTTTTTTTATTTTAATGAACTTAAAATATGAGATATGAAACTTGTAAAAATAAAAAAATTATTTTTTTTTTTTTAAATTAAAAATAAAGTTCTATGTGTGTGTGTGTGTGGGGGGGGTTGCGTCTCTGATCCCCCCCCCCCCCCCGCTTGGACAATTCGATCGCGACACACTTTCGAGATAAAAAGTAGATCTTATATACATCGGGCACCTTATATACATTCTCCCCCCCCCCATGAAAAATTCCTGGATCCGCCCTTGTATATTATTATAATATTATATGTTATATTTTGCGATCGCATGTTCAAATATTATTAGTTTTTAATCTGTAAACTCCTGATGATGGACTAATAATCTGAAATATATTGAGTTTGTATAAACTTCTTTGAGTTTTATTTCATTCACTGTGAAACTACACTCCCTTTACTTTTAGTAATTAATATTAAAAAATTTAGAAATTTTATAAAATCATTTAAATTAAAAATTTTCTTTACCTGGTCCGAACCATGTAACCAAGTCATCATCCGCTACGCCGCTAAGTAAAGGACTTCCTCTTCGAGTATGAAAGAAGGCTTCAGCTGCAAGATCAGTCCTTCCGGCAGGAAATATTTGCGCAAATGCCGGCCTTAGAGAGCTCACTGCTGCCGTGCTCCTTACACGATATCGTACACACATTGCACATGAATTGGTTATCTGAAAATTAAATAGTGTTAAGTAATTAATTTATAAGAGATTTCAAGTTGCCGATAGAAATAGATTTAAATTTTCTTAGAAAATCATGAGAGAGTGTCATCTATTAGATCAGATGGAATGGATTATTTCTAATTATATGTCAGAAGGGTTGTTTTCACCTCCTCGGGTTTCGAACCCGAGTGCCAGTAACAGCCAATCCGGGCTATTTGGCTACCCTGGGAGGATGCGAACCTCTTTGACATATGGAAACCGCGTTAAATATTTTACTCAAAGATTGTTATCTTCATTTGTAAAATTTCTCGACCTAGTGATTCTAAATTTAAACATATAGCCATGCCATTTAGTTTAAATAAATGTGGTTAAGTGTTTCGAATTTTCAAGAGATTCAAACAACCTTTCTGGACATATAATTAAAAATAATCCATTCCATCGGATCTAATAGATGATACTCTCTCATGATTTTCTAAGAATTAATTTATACGTAAAAGACTTGATTAGGAAAGGAAATGGCAATATTTAGGATCATAATATTTTGAAAGTGATCATAATATTTATTTTTATGAGGTTTTTTTGAATAAACTCCTTCGAATACAAATGATAAAACAAATTAATGAATATTTAAAGTATTTTTATTCAAGTTTAAAAGGTTGAAAAGTGACTAGTTTCTGACAAAATTTGGTTCATCAGATATTTTTTAATTACAAAAGATGTCATCATTATTCATTTAAAAAACAATGCATAAAAAAAAGGAAAAAACTTGTTGAAAAAAACTAAACAGAAGATTATACAGGTCTCTACATATTGGTGGATTATTCATGATAAACGATAGTCATGAACTGAAATTATTTTTGTGTCAAATTATATTTTCTATTTTTAAATCTGCCAATTTGATTCAAAAATAGAAACACATTAAGAATCATGTCTTCCAAGTAGATTTTGATAGAAGTCAGCGAATTTAAAATCTTGTTGTTTGTTTAAGGTGTTGGGTACAGTGTTGATAAAGAAGCTCTCAACAAATCATCACAATATAATCAGTCAACGATAAATTTTAATTTACGTCTTTTACAGTGATACATTTTATTTAAATGATATTGATGCGAGGAGTTACACCAAGAAGATACAGCCTCGAAAAGGAAAATATTTTGGGCTGGTCTGGAGGCTGAAGATATCTATGCATGTGGGTCTCAAATATATGATATATCCTAATATATACTCGTATATTTATAGAGATTTTGTTTTTAAAATTTAAACTTACATTTGCCATCACAAACCAAACTCGCTCTCCCCTGGATCCATAATGTAAATCTGTATTAGGCAAAGGCTGTACTGAATCCAGTTCGAATCCAGAAAACAAAGTAATCTCGAGTCTTAGAACTCCTGATTGTCGAGAACCCTTCCACCTAAAATGCATTTTTCATAATCTAATATAGTAAAATTATAATTTATAAATTTTAAAATACGAGTATGAAAATTCATACTCATATTTATGTTTCTAAAATTGATTGTTACCTGAAGCATGTTTTTAAATCAAGATCAGGAAGTCGACCATCAAGCTGTTCAATTGATTCTCTGCCTCTGTTATACTCCCGTTCGACTCCTGCCCATAAATCCAAAAGTGGCGTCTTTCCTCGCGGAGAATATGTTGAATAAATTACTTTTCCCTGTTTAAATGGTAAAATATTGTGAGTAATCTTCATTAATAATTCTAATAGTAATATACTACTATTCTATATAAGAATTAAATATGAAAAAGAAAAAATTATCTTATAAAATGTATATATAATTTCTTTTTATACTACATGAAGCATTGCACTAATAAATAATTTAAATAAAGAGTAATCGAAAGGTTTTGTTTACTTCTTCTTCTTCGAGTGCCATACCCGAAATCGGGTGTCGGCGCCTCTCCACATATACCTGTGCTGAGTGTGTTTAGTTGTTTTTACACAGATATATGGGGCCATACTTTAGTTAATGCCGGTTCCGAACGGCTAATTTGGAGTAGTGATTAGGCAATTATACTCTTGGTAGGTTGCCATTACTTTCCAATAGAGGCGACTGCAAATATCTATCTAAGTCGAGAAACAATCGTATCTCGAACTAGCGATCTCCGATTCATCATCTGACACCTTAGCCGCAGGCCCACATTCACCTCATTTGTTTACTACTTAATATACAATATTTCATTTTTATACAATTATAAGGTGTCAATCAAATATAGTTTCCGCTATCGTTTGACAAAGCTGGTCCCACCAGCTAGGTCATGACTTGAAATAAGATTCAAAATAATATAGAATACAATTAATTAAAATTGTCAGAACTAAAACTTAATTATCGTAAATTTCGTATCCTAATTAACTGAAGATGGCTAAATAAATTCAGGCCGAAACGTTTTATTCAGGATGTTTTATCTAACTAACTCAGCGCATTCAACTTTTGGCTGATACCTCCTCCTTCATCTAATACAAATGTATACATAATTTATTTTTAGCCTATAGTAAGCATTGTACATGCACAGATGCATCAATAGATAAATTTACAATAAGGACTAATCCAAAGGTTTTGTTTTCTAATGCCTATTTCATTTTTATACAATTATTAAATATTTTTTTTATTAATTTAAGCTGTTTAATCTCTTTAGGTTTCGAGGAAGGATTATATTGGTTTTTAAATATTCTATGGTTCTAAGGTTACTTTTCCCTGTACTGTAGCGCACCCAGCGCCAGTTGCATAAACAAATACTCGTGTAGGTAAACTAGGTAAATGAAGCACATTTACAGGAGAATCTGGTCTTAATTCCAGAGTATCGGTAAGTTCCATTCCTGCAGTAGCTAAGGAAACTGTTAATTGACGGTGAGGATCCACTGCTAAAGTCCCAAAGGCTGCTAAGCACCGTGTTGCGGTGTATGCAAGCTAAAAAGTATTAACATTAAAGTGATTAGTTGTTTGTTTTATTTAACGACTTATCTAATAACAATCACGTCCAAATATTGGTTGCTACATTTGAAAAATCAAATGATTTTTACTGATCATTTTAATTAAGTAGTTTGGAATATACAGAGTGTTTCTAAATTGATGCAAAATATTTTAAGGGTTGATATGGTCATCAATAATTAATATTAGATTGACAAGTACTGTCATCTTTATTACAGCATCAGTTGTTATCTGGCAAATTTCAAAATGTTCTTCATAAAATTCTGTCCCGAAATAATGCGATATATTGAAAGTAGAAAACAATCCTCCGAACTTTAGAGTGGCTGTCACTTGGAGGGGATGGAGTTCGAACAAAAAATTTATATGAATAGACCCCCATTAATTTTTGCTGAAATTTCACCCTTAAAATATTTCGCATCAATTTAGAAACACCCTGTATAGGTATTTTAAAAAATTACATTTAGTGTTGCCAATTGTCCTTCATTAATTTAAAAATGATTAAATTGAGTAGCAACATATAAAATGCAAAACCTACATCGTTTTTTGCCGAGGAAAATTGATGGAAAAATAAGCCAGTCACAAGTTTTTTTACTTGGGGCAATTCTATATCGTGTTTTGTTATACCCGTTTAAGAAGTCTGAAAGCGAGAATTTCGGTTGTATCATCAAACAACTCGGTAGGAAACCCTCAGCAACTTAACAATGACATTAATTCACCAGATATTACTATATATTATATCACTCTATCTTTCATTATAATGTATATAGTATTTTACTTTTCGAAGCAAACCGATAAGAAGAAGACCACCAGGTAGACCATGGATGGACAATATAGCCAGAGGTTTTGAAGAGTTGGGTGCTCAAGGAAATTGGAACTCTATGGCACGGGATAGGACAAAGTGGCGAGGCATTATAGAGGAGTCTAAAACATTGGAAATGTTGTTCGGCAGGAAGTAAGTAAGTAAGTATTTTACTTTGGATGCAACCAACTTGTAAAGGCTTGTGTCATCGATATGTATTTTCAATTGTCATACTACTATATAATATATCTTCTCTGTTTCATTGTATTGTGGATAATATTTGTGTTTATAACCAACTTGATAAGCTATGCCGTTGAAAATTAATTATTAAATGAATAAATAGCATTTGTACTAAAGATAAGAGAAATAAATATTTTATTTAATATGGATTTACTATGAGTTAAGGATACTGGGTCACTTATTTCACATTAAAGATGTTTCACCTTGCACCAACACCACAATCTCTACTGAGCATTTGTACCGTTGTATCATTCAATAGGTACAACATATATTGTCCGATAGGCATTCCAGGTGAATTAAGCACGTCTAGCCCGATACAATATTGAAAAGAGATACAACAATAGATTTCAATTTTATTATTGTGTAAAAGACAACGTTATCTGAGATGAAATTGATCAGTAACCAGAAATATGGTTTAAAATTAAAGAAATCAAATGAGAATATTTAGGTACACTTAAATATTTATTTTCTTTTCTTTTAAAATAAACCTTTCAATTTGCTGATCGGCTGTTTTTTTTGTATACTAAAATATATAACTTGAATAAATTACGGGAAGATGAATTTGACAAACCTCAAGGTGTAAGTCCATTAAATGTGAGCGATAGTATAAATAAGCTGCAACGGGCTCAGCGGCCTTGAGATCTCCAAGCCATGTGTATGTCATAAGAGTATAAAGCGAGGCCTTATATTCGGAGAGACTTGCTAAAAAGAAGAAAGCACAGAATATGTGAAAATATGAATTTATATTAAAATAAATATTAAAGGAGACAATAAAAGAGTATATAGTATCTTCTGATGGAAAAATAAATTTTCATTTATTTATAACTATAGTTTCGAGGGCTGAATGAAAACATCAATACATCAATTCCTGTGAATCACTTGTAATAGACTGATGAAGAGGGCAAAGCCCAGTGGCATAGCTACCCCCCCTCCCGAAAAACAAAATGTAGGACCCGATAAACTTTTGAAAATTTAATGATTATGTACAAGGAAAAAAGTAATAAGTGCAATATTTTTTATAATTCTTAAAGGTAAAAAAATAACAAAAATATAATATAATAAACCACATACTTAATATAAAATTAAATTAAATATCAGTTCTTCGGGCTTTTTTATTAGCAAAATCCGTTATAAGAGTTTTTAAATTTAAATTTTCTGCTGCATGATGTTCTATTGCCAAAAGAGCGAGATTACTTAATCTATCTTGATTCATGCTGTTTCTAAGATATGATTTAATTATTTTTAATTTGCTCAAGGATCTTTCTGCTGTAACAGGAATGCTTAAAAATAGTAATAAAACAGTGCAAACTTCACATAAATCACTTTCTATAAAGGAATAATTGATTAAAATAATATCTGTCATTTCCTGTATAGCTGTATTGGCATTAATGTCATTTTTTAAGAAAATATACGGCATTAATTAATTGCATCGGAAAATTTAGATATTTAGAATATGTTTTTTTATTAGTTGAATAAAAGATTTCACTGTCGATGGTAACAGAATTGTTTTTATTTTAGGTTAAAAATAAAATAAAATGAGAGAGTCTTCTGGTTTTTTTTATTTAAGTAAAAGCAGTAAACTAAACATTTTATTATTTGGGTACAGCAATCGCAATAATTATGACTAAAATGTAACTTATTTGAGAGAGATATTCATATCCAAATAGTATATTATACTTTCGTGGCAAATTGTGTTGTGGCCCTTTAACTGCGGTCCCCGCATTAAGGGTTTTGCGAACCCTATTTACGCCACTGGCATCGAAACTATAGTCTGTTTATAAATAAATAAAAATTTACACACTCTTTTATTGTCTCCTTTAATTTATAAAAATTCTGCTACTCTTAGCAAAAAGAAACTTTCAATTTAAAATAAATATATTTATTTGTGATTAACGGAGCTACTAACTTGGAATAGGCCTGTTTTTTCTTCTTACTGAGCCATGTTCATAAAGCCAATCAGGCGAATCTTTAGACAAGATGGAATTACTTTCCGATTTCGGCCATCCGAAATCTCCCTCTTTAGTTGTGGATACATTACGAAGTTGACTTATTGCAGCCTCTGCAAGTTCACTTCTTGCTTTAGCTAATGTATAGGCACACATTGCTATAGCTTCTGGTTTAGTGACTCTGAACACATACCGTTCGAGAAAGTACCGAGCTTTCAAAACAGCCTCATTATCTACCTACAAATAGATAAATTAAGTCTAGACATAATTTTACCTCAAAAATCAAAGTGTTTACAAAATAATTTCAAAATATATTATATACAGGGAGACCATAAAATTCCCGAAATTTATTTAACTACTTCAACGTATAAAAATACCGTACAAATAAATAAATCCATACAATTAAACGAATAATAAGTTTTATTTAATCGATAACAAAGCTTTAAACAAAAAAGTTACTACATGAGCTCAAAATTGCCTCCTTGGACTGCAATATATTTACGTAGTCGCTTGCGAAAATTGCCAACGATTCGATGGTCGCACACTGTTCCACCGTAATCTCGTCCCAAGCACGAGTGAACGCAGTTTTCAGCTTCCGCACTGTAGCGTATTGAGTAGGCGAGACTTTTCTTCCAGGATGGTCCACCCAAGTAGTCCATCGGGTTGAGATCAGGCGAGTTGGACGGCCAAACATCCTTGCCCCAATAGCCGGGAAACAGCTCTTCGCAGACGTCTTGTTGGCCGAATGCGCTGGGGCCCCAGTCTTGTTGAAGCGCGAACCCATCTGGGACGAAGTGTTGTGGGGCCCAGGGCTCCAGTACGTCGCGGAGGACTCGTTGCTGATAGCTGGGGGCATGAATTTCGACATTTCTTTCGATGAAGACCAGCAGCGTCTTCCGTTGACGCAGAATCCGGCCAAAACCATAATCGAGGGTCGAAAATGGATGCGGCCCGATGGTTTTTGCAGTCACGGTCTTTTGGCCTTTTTGAGCAACTGCCGGCGATTCTGGCGGTTGTGGAGGGGGCTCAAAGCTAAAAATCACAGTGTGCGTCCATCGTCGTAAATGTATTGCAGTCCAAGGTGGCAATTTTGAGCACATGTAACTTTTTTTGTTAATGCTATAGTTATCGATTAAATAAAACTTATTTATTCGTTTAGTTGTGTGGATTTATTTATTTGTACGGTATTATACCGTTCAAGTATTTAAGAAAATTCCTGGAATTCTATGGTCACCTGTATAATTATTTATTTAGCTAAATGATAAATTAATTATAATTATAAATGTTTATCTACTAGAGCTGATATACCTCAGTTTCAAGTCCAGCTTCGATAAGTGAAATTAAAGCTTGTGCAGTAGATTGGACTAATTTTTCTGAGTTATCTTTTTCCGATATAGAATCGCCAATCAATGGCAGTTTTTCTTCAAAACTACCATCATTTGAATTCTGGTTTGCGATTAACCATCCTTTTACTCCGCTCACCAAATCAGGATCAATATTGACATATTTTTGGATGTGGGTAAGTATTTGAAGAACAAGTGCTGTATCACTAAAATATTTATTTAATTTTAAAGAGAAAAAATAAATTAATTCAAATTTTTTAGAAATCACATAAGAAAAAAATGATTTGAAAATTTAATTAATAGTTAACCTTAAGTGATCCTATTGTATGATGATCACCGAAAGAATAGTCTGGTTTCTTAAACAAGTAAAGTTCCTGGATTTGAAGAACAAGTCTATGGATTGTTTTCTCTCTTGCTTCTGATGTAGACAAATTTGCATGAAGAAGTGCAGAAATTCTGGCAATAGTGGCCGCCAAGCTATTCAAAATTATAACAAAGGTAAATGAATGAAAAAATATTTTGAATTAAAATTATGTATTAATAAATTTCTTTATGTTACTAATGAATCTATTATACATATTTACAGAAATTTGTAAGTTCCATAGATTGAAATACTTTTCTAGTCCCTTTATCATATTTTGTTGTAAGGTTTTATCAGTGGCTAGGAGCATAAAATCGTTTGCATATGCCAATAGTTTAATAATAGTTAGTATTATTTATCTGAATGCCTCCTCCCAAATAATTCTCGATATCGTTTAAGAAAAGCGAAAATAGTATAGGCAAAAGAAGACAACCTTGCTTTAGGGCTATTTTTGTTTCGAAGCTTTCAGTACAGCCCGACCTCACACTAAACGGAGGCAATAGACATTTTAAAACATTTAATATCTTTTTCGAGATACTCAGATTGGTTAATTTATAGAATAAGTTGTGTCTATCAAATCGATCAAAAGCAGCAGACAAACCAACAAAGAAGGCATTATTATATACACTTTCCTATGTCTTCTATTATTATTAGGTGTACAAATAGGTTTTGAGGGATTTACAAAAGATGGCGTAACTAGCATTAAATCGCATCGGATCATCTTGTAACTATATTCATGTTAAAGCGTCATCATTTCCCTATAAAAATCAGTATCTATCATTTCACTGAAGTGTATACAACGTACTTTCTTTGTGCTCTATCCATGTTAACATTTGTGCCAACAAAACTCAATTTGCGGCAAGCGCTGCTTTTTTGTTTTCATTTGAAAAAGTGCAGCTGATGGACATCGATTTGTGTGTTAAGCATATGGGGAACATGCTCCATAAATAAAAACATGCGAGTACTAGTTCCGGCCTTTTAAAAGTGGCAATTTTGACACCAGCGACAAAAGAACGCGAAGGGAGGCCAGTAAAGTTTGAAGACGCTGAGTTGGAGGCGTTATTGGATCAAGATTCATGCCAAACTCAAGAGGGGCTCGCTGAAATATTTAGATTCATTTTAATAATGCTCATTAGAGTTAATATATTGATTGTCAATTGTAGAATATGACTTTCTAAATGCAGCCTGTAATCTCTCAAGATATTATAATTATTAAATTTAAATATTCTTACTAAACTACAAAAATCTCATGTAACTCTCACTTCTTTAAATCTACATATAGATCTCAAATAAAAAACTTTTTTTTTGTTTTTCATAATAAATAATCCTGATTGAAGATTTTTATTATTGAAATAAATATCATTTATGTATGTTGTATATAACGAGCTTTTTGTGCGTGCCTTCGGCACGCCCTCGAAGCTCGGTCCTCCGGGCTGGTGCCCTGGCGGGCAGCGTCTCGGTCCAAAAATTTTATTCCTCTTAAAAAACCACACTCCAAATGTATACCCGTAAACTACCGAAAATACATCGTCTCATAAAAGTTTCGCCTCTTTAATTTTTGAGTGGCGAGGGGGGGGGGGGGGGATAATGATCAATATATTTAATGTTTCTTAATTTGTTCTGAAGCCGAAAGTGTGAAAGATTTGTAAATAAATTTGTGTAATCATCTTTTGTCTTGTAAGAGGCGGCCCGCTCCTCGGAGGCCCAATAAATAAAATAAAATAAAATAAAATGAATTGGAGTCTTTCATTTCAAAATTCGAGTCCAAATTAGGTACAATTATATTTCAAATTTGCCTGGTTAATGAAAATCGATTGGAGCAATCAGTTTAAAATCCGAGCTGACAATTATATTTCAAATTTGCCTCGTTAATTAATATATATTTAATGTTTCTTAATTTAAAATCTATTGGTGTTTTTTCATTTTCATTCGAGTTCAAATGAATACAATATTATCTCAACACAAAGTCTAAATCAAAAATATATAGTTTTAGTAACAGAAATCAAGAAACAAATATTAATGTTGCATTGGTGTAATCGCTAGAGCTGATGCCCATAGTTCAAGAGTTCGTCGGTTCGATTCTAGGCAAGAGCGTAATTTTTTTAAAGAAAATTCTCTCAGCGTTGTTACAAATTAATCTAGACAAATATATATAGTATATGTCCACCTAGAAGTTTACTTTGGAGAACTTTATATGGTGTATATATTTTTAATAAAAGAAAAAATATATATTGATGAAAAATGACATTCAATCTAAAGAGCTTATCTGGCGGGAGGATCCATGGACTAGTTGGTAAGCCGCTCTTCGCGTAAAGGAGAGAGACACGGGTTCACGTGCCGTCGGATGCTCAATTTATTTTCATTTTCAAAAAATCAAAAAATAATAAAATAATTTTCTAATGTAGAATTAACATAAGAAATTATTGATCATATTATTTAACTTTCGCGGTTCAAATTGCTTTAAGGAAAAATTAAAACTAAAAGTTTAAAAGTAAATTTGTGTAAAAATATATATTGATGTAAATATTCTATTGTGTTCATTTCTGAATCCTTCCGAACGATCCAAGAACCAAGGGAATGAAATGTGTAACAAAAATTGTGTAAATATGTATATAACTGTCTTCAAATAAAGACACTATTATTATTATTATTTACGAATCTTCAACTAGTTTTAGCCTAAATGATCTACATTATTATAAAGATTAAAGAAACAATCAAAAGTAGCAAACAAATATCTTTTTAATTAAAAAACATTATCTATTTAATCAGGGCTGTGCTATGATAAAGGAGCGGCATAAGGAGCAAAATCAAAATACAATTTGATCCATTCAATAATTAAAAATCTTTTCGCAACGCTTTTCTATATTGGTCCATGTTAATCCGATATTGATGTAATCGAATTATTATTTATCCCACACCTCTGCCTAAGCGCTTTCGGTACCCTTTGATTTCGGTTACTAAGGGTTGATAGTTGATTCATTATTTTAAAGTAGTTAATATTTTCAAAATAAAAATAGTATTCGTACATTTTATGTAGTTTTTTTCTCTTTAATAAGTTATTTTAAAGAAAAAAACATTTAAGTGGAGGATTTTCGAAGACTTGCAACAAATTGAGAAAATTCAACGCACAGCCCTGATCTCTTTAGAGTTGATACATTTATTTTATTTTATTAATTTTATTAATTTTTTTATCATCATTTATTAATGAAAGATGAATATAGCTAGTTATTTCTTTAAAACCTTGTGGATGATGATAAAGCTGGTGCTGGAGTCGAATTGGCCGCAATGGTAGTTCCTAGTGATAGTCCTCCAGCAACTAAAAGCGATCCTTGTTCCGATCCTGGTACTACTAAACGGGGTACTTCCAAATGTAAGACTTGAGAAAATCCAGCTTCATCATTATAGTTCCATATTCTGTAAGTTTATTAATACAAAATGAAATTAATATATTTGTTTTGTTAAAGGAGAATGGTATAGGTTCTAGGTGAAACATATCAATAAAATAAAAAAAAATTTAAACATATAAATTACTAGTTAGGATTCGCAATTAAAAGACAAAATGATTATTAGAACGACCTATATACAGCATGTAACGGACTTTGCAAGAGATGAAATGAAATGCTGATTTGCGAGGTCTCTGACTGAGGAGATAAACAAGAGAGTTTGAATGGATTGTGGCGTGAGTTGTTGTCATATTTGTTTGATAATAAAGTCTTATTTATAATTGAATTGATTTAAATTATTTTACCCTTTAAAACGTTACAACTGGTGTCAGGTTTGGAGGTAAATTATCCCTGAAGAGTAGAATAATTAAAAAAAAAAAAAAAAAAAAAAAAATGTCGACGACCAGATCTCAAGCAAATAAAAATGAAGAAACATCCCTCATGGCTGTTCTTTTACAACTTAAGGCTCAAATGGAGGAAAGTTCTCGAAGATTAGAAGACAAGATTGAGGCAGCTGAGGTGAAACTCGTTGGAGAAATGCAATCCCGGGTCGGCGATCTGGAGAACACGGTGAGCGAATTAAAATCGAAGCAACATCAATTAGAAGATGTTTTATCCACGCTAACAAATCGATTGGATCAGATAAGCGTTCGACCAGAGAACCAGACGTCGCCGTCCAAGCTATCAACCCCGATTTTGGAAAATCACACGGACTCACTTATTGATCTCAATTATGGCGAACCCAAAGAGGGTACTTGTTTTCAAGAAAAGCACAAAGTGAAACCACCAACTTTCGATGGAAAGTCACCATGGAGTACCTATCGGCGGCAATTTGAAGCAGCGGCCAGGGTAAACCGATGGACGGACAGTGACAGAGGTACATTCCTTATCCTTGCTCTTCGCGGCGACGCTCTTAGCACTCTCCAAACTATTCCTGAGGAGCACCAGCAAGACTATAAATTAGTGTCAGCACGCCTTGAGATGAGATATGGGGACATGCATCTACAGCAATTTTATCATGCTCAAGCTAAAAGCCGTACTCAGAAATCGACTGAAAGTCTCCAGGAGTTTGAAACAGACGTCACGCGGTTAGTCCGTCTTGCATATCCGACTGCTCCTCATAATTTTCTCGAACGGCTAGCAATCGACACATTTGTGGACGGGTTAAGGGACCGAGAAATGCAGCAATCACTGCGGCTCGCTCGTCCGAAAACAATAGATGACGCACTCGCCCATGCTTTGGAGTTCGAAGCAGCAAAACAGACATCGCATGGCTACAGTCGCGTTCGCTGTGTTCAGGAAGAACTACAAGGGCCATTAATGGAGACGCTCAGACAGGTCCTTCAAGAAATTAAAAGAAAACCACCTCGCTGCTGGAACTGCGGACAAGTTGGACACGTACGTAACAGGTGCCCGGAAGTCATAGAAGATAAAAAGCCGGAAAACTAAAAAGGGTCAACAAGAGGGGGCGGAAGTTGGCCTGGAGAGCTCGCGCCCCAGTAGTCACGATATGTGCGGCATCATCTAAAAACTATTTGGATAACATCTATATCGATGGGACGGTAAACGATAAGGCGCTGTCATTTCTGATTGATACGGGAGCAACAAGAACAATTGTGCGTTCGGAAGTGATGAAGGACAGCAATGTTACATCACATACGGATATAAGATTACGTACGGCTACCGGGGAGGTAATTACAACTAAGGGGAAATCTTGGCGAAAATAGAAATTGGAAGCAAAACTCTGGACCATCTAGTGCTAGTAGCAGATATCGCGGACGATTTTATTTTAGGAATGGACCTTCTAAGCAGGCTTGGTGTCTCATTGGATTTAGAACATGGCGTGATAAGGGTCGGTAATGAAGTGTCATTTATACATTCTCGCAAAGATGATGCAGCGATCCGAGTCATCTTAGCAGAAGACACCACCATTCCTGGACGAAGTGAAAAAATCGTCATGGGTAATTTAGAAGGAGACCTGCGGGAAGATCGAATAGGAATGATCGAACCAATGGATGACCAACAGATTTCTAACGGAGTATTAGTGGGGAAAAGTCTCGTTCGGGGAACAGCTTTAGTGCCAGTTAGAATTATGAGCGTCAACCCTTATGCGATTAGTTTAAAAAAAGGTACGATAATGGGACTATGCACTCCTGTGTCCCATATAGTTAATTGCGTTGTTCCACCGAAGGATACACCTTATAAAGAGTGTCCAAAAGAACTGCATGAATTAATCAGGAAGTCATGCGAGAAACTTGATCAGGTTAATTCAAAAGAAATTCAAGATTTGATAGCAAGAAACCAAGACGTCTTTGCTACGGCTAATTCCCCAGCAGGGAGAACAGAAGTGGTGACTCATCAGATCAACACCGGCGAAGCTTCTCCTATTCGACAACATCCAAGACGATTACCTCTGGCAAGAAGAGAAGAAGCTGAAAATATTATTTCAGAAATGAAGAATCAGGGTGTGATTGAACCCTCGATGAGTCCATGGGCGTCACCAGTGGTCTTGGTAAAGAAGAAAGATGGGTCAACAAGATTTTGTGTCGACTACCGTTTACTAAATGACGTCACCAAGAAGGATAGCTACCCTCTGCCACGTATCGATGACACCTTAGATACTCTTACTGGTTCAAAGTGGTTTTCTACCCTTGACTTAAAAAGCGGCTACTGGCAAGTAGGACTTAACCATGAAGACCGTGAGAAAACTGCGTTTACCATCGGCTCTGGCCTGTGGCAGTTCACCGTAATGCCTTTTGGCCTATGCAACGCTCCTGCTACCTTTGAACGTTTGATGGAAACCATTTTGCAAGGGCTATCTTGGAAGACCTGTTTGGTGTACCTGGATGATGTAATTGTCCTCGGTCGCTCTTTCGGGGAACACCTCAGAAATCTTGAAGAAATATTCCAAAGACTACGGGTGGCAAACCTGAAATTAAATCCAAAGAAGTGTCAATTGTTCCAAGAAAAAGTGAAATTCCTCGGACACATAGTTTCAAGAGATGGAGTAGCAACCGATCCGGAAAAAGTGGAAGCTGTTAAGAATTGGCCAACTCCAAAGGACAAACATGAGCTTCGAAGTTTTTTAGGATTGTGCACTTACTATCGTCGCTTTGTACTTGGTTTCGCAAAAATAGCCACGCCCTTGACCAATTTAACAGAAGAAAAACGTCCGTTTGTCTGGAGTAATGAATGTGAAGAATCGTTTATCAAACTTAAAGCAGCCCTAACTTCTACGCCTGTTTTGGGCTATCCTCGAATAGAAGGACAGTTCATATTAGACACCGATGCCAGCAATACTGCTATAGGCGGAGTACTTTCTCAGAAGCAAGATGGTCAAGAGAAGGTCATCGGATATTTTAGCAAAGTTCTTTCAAAACCAGAACGCAATTATTGTGTCACCAGGAGAGAATTGTTAGCGATTGTGAAGTCTGTGGAACATTTCTACAAGTATTTATATGGACGAAATTTTCTTTTGAGAACTGATCACGCGGCCTTAAAATGGTTACAGAGTTTCAAAAATCCTGAAGGGCAGGTGGCCAGATGGATAGAGCGCCTGCAGGAATACAATTTTGAGACCGAGCACCGGGCAGGAAATATTCATCGAAACGCTGATGCACTATCACGAAGACCGTGTAATGAAGACTGCAAACATTGCTTACGGTTAGAAGATAAATGGTGCTCTCTGAAACGAACAACCGTTATTGATGACCGATGGCAGCCAGAAAAACTACGGGAAGCTCAAGAGTCAGATCCAGACTTGGGGATTATTCTCAGATGGAAGAGACAGGAACGCCGCCCAGCTTGGCAAGAAATAAGCGCACTAAGCAGGAAAGTTAAAATTTATTGGGCGCAATGGAAATCGCTTATTGTAGAAGATGGAATTTTAAAGCGTTGTTTGGAAGCTGAAAATGGCGGCGGAACCAGGCTTCAAATGGTAGTTCCAAAGGATCGAGTTTCCGAGGTGCTGGAAAATTTGCACGATATATCGGGAGGTCATTTAGGAATAACGAAAACACTCCAAAAAGTACGAGAAAGATTCTATTGGGCAGAATACAAAGACGACGTCAAACAATGGTGTCGAAAATGTGCATTGTGTGCCACAGGCAACGGCCCTCTCAACAGAAAGAAAGCTCCAATGAGACAGTACAACGTGGGAAGTCCCTTCGAGAGAATAGCTATCGACATCGCGGGCCCCTTCACCCCGACCGAAGCTGGCAATAAATACATCTTGGTTGCAATGGACTACTTCTCGAAATGGACTGAAGCATACGCCCTACCTAACCAGGAATCGTCAACTGTTGCTGAGGTACTAGTAAAAGAGTTGTTCAGCCGTTTTGGAGTGCCGCTTGAGCTCCACGCCGATCAAGGCCGAAACTTCGAATCTTCCATCTTCCAACAAGTGTGCAGCCTCCTAGGAATACATAAAACCAGAACGACTCCGGCTCACCCGCAATCCGACGGCATGGTTGAACGAATGAATAGAACAATGGCTAAATATCTCAGCAAAGTAGTATCCGAGCATCAGAGAGATTGGGATCGGTATCTACACCTTTTCTTAATGGCCTACCGATCTTCTATCCACGAAACAACAGGGCAAACGCCATCTTGTATCCTGTTTGGCCGAGAAATTAGGTTACCATGTGATTTGAAGTTTGGGTGTCGTCCTGGAGAACGCGAAATGGCCGGGGAGGACTATGTAGGAGATCTTAGAAAGCGATTAGATGCAATTCACGAACTCGCCAGGAAACATATCGAGTTGGCCAGCGATCGGATGAAAGACAACTACGACATCAAGGCGGAAGAAGGCGGATTCCATCCAGGCGATATGGTGTGGTTCTATAACCCGCGAAGGCGGCGTGGACTATCACCTAAGTTGCAGAGGAATTGGGAAGGCCCGTATGAAGTGCTGCAACGAATCAACGATGTAATCTACCGAATTCAACTACCACCCAAAGGCAAGGTCAAGGTAGTCCACAGAAACCGTTTGGCCCCTGTGCTGTAAACATCTCGTTCGAGGACGAACGAATTTTAATAGGGGGGCATTGTAACGGACTTTGCAAGAGATGAAATGAAATGCTGATTTGCGAGGTCTCTGACTGAGGAGATAAACAAGAGAGTTTGAATGGATTGTGGCTGAGTTGTTGTCATATTTGTTTGATAATAAAGTCTTATTTATAATTGAATTGATTTAAATTATTTTACCCTTTAAAACGTTTAAAAATTTAAACATATAAATTACTAGTTAGGATTCGGAATTAAAAGACAAAATGATTATTAGAACGACTATATATATCATATATTTCTGGGGAGTTTGAATTTAGAAGGGCTTTTAATAGTGTAAATCGGGCAATGTATGGTGAGTTGGGATTTTCTAGAGAATTTATAATTAGTAATTTGGATAATAGCTTCATTAGCTGGCTGGTGAAAATCAGGAGTGAACTGCTCTATTTGAACAAGTACTCCTACTCTAATGAGATCAAGAAGTGCTCATTATTTAATCTAGGGGAAGATGAAAACGTTTTCCATTATGTTACAGTTCGTCTTATACTGAGAGAATATCGAATTAGATACTTCCGAGAAGAAACATTGTCCATATCGGTGCCTTAATGGGAATGATTGAGAAATTGGGTAAAATACTGCAGAAGCACATGGAAATACTGATTTTGGAATTCAATTATTAATAGTGTAAATTAATTTTGTTATAAGTTTATTATATACTCACTTACTCAAACGGTCGAGTTGACCTTGAGTAATGTGTCTATTTTTTTAATTCATTATATTAGTATTTTTGTTATATTGAATAAACATAATATTATGATTATTATTATTATCATTTCCGTCCACAATTTGTATTAATTTGAAAGTTTATAATAGGAATATAGGACAAATTTTTATGTGTGACTTTTTTATTTTTCAGACAACGTTTCGTCGATTTTACCGACTTCTTCAGGGCTTCAAATAGACATGCCACACATTCGTCTAAATTTTCTTGTTATCTTCGTTACCATTGAAGACCATCAGAACACAAATTTCAAAAAATATTTGGCACATTCACAAAAACAATTTTTCTTTCTTTTCTTTTTATATTAACAATTACATTAGATATAAAACAGAAATAACATATATAGAATGAGGCAACACTGTTTTTAAAACCAGAATAGAATATTTTTTCTTTTTTTTTGATCCTTACATAAAGAAATCTCAAATTAAAAAATTAAAAAAATGACTATTTGGAGCCCTGAAGAAGTCGGCAAAGTCGACGAAACGTTAGCTGATAAATAAAAAGTCACACATCAAAACTTGTCCTTATTTTCCTATTATATACTTTCAAATTATGATTATTATTATTATTATATATTTCGGGTACCTTCAGAACATTTTCTATCTGAACTCTTGAAGATGGGCTTGTACTAATAAGCATTTTGTCTTTTATTTGTAAATCCTACTTAGTAATTTATATTTTTAAAGAAATCGATATAAAATAATTTCACAAAAAGTCACTAATGACTTGTAATAATTATTTTCTTCTATCTCGGCGAGGTATGAGAAGTCACGTGAGAATCAGGTGTAAAGTTCATTGTTGAAGATAAAGAATTGTATACTAAAAACTTTATACAAAAGAAAAAAGTATTTTTGATATTGGAGGATTTTTGTCTTTTTCCTATTCTTTGAGATTATTTTGAAAGGATTTTTCGCTTGTAGTCATATCCTTACAATTATTTTGTGAAGGTTAAAAAAAGGTTCAATAACACTGCTCGACAAAAATTAAACAAAAATTTCTCCCGTAAACCTAACAATGGATTCAAGGTAGAATTTTATACGCTGATTATCATGCAATTTTCTGATTTTTTACAACACGTCAGAGTTTTGAGATATTATGGGTAAAAATGACGAAAAAGTCGATTTTGACCTTATTTTCGAGTTCCATTAAATATGAAACAGCAATATTTGAAATCAAAATATTTTGTTGACGTAATAGAAAACAGCTTCCTTTTTGATTTTCAAATTACCACTTGAATTTAGCTCAATTGGAACTCGAATTATAGCCAAAATACTAAGACCATATGATTTTATCTATGTTGTTTATCCTTTATAATAACGCAGTTTCAGTTTTTTAGTTATAACTCGAGTTCAATTGATCTAAAAATAAGTGGTAATATGAATATCAAAGAGGAAATTGTTTTCTATTACGTCAACCAAATATTTTGATTTCAAGTATTGCTGTTTAATATGTAAGGGGACTCGAAAATAGGTCCAAATGACATTTTTCGTCGTTTTGAACGATAATATCTCAAAACTCTGACTTGTTGTAAAAAATCGGGAAATTTCATGATAATCAGGGTATAAAACTCTACTAGAATCCATTGTTAGGTTTAAGGCGAAATTTTTTGTTGATCTGTGTAATTTTCCCTGGCAAGATGATTTATTTTATTTTTATACCATTCTTAATTTATATATATATAGATATTATAACCATAAATTAACGATAAATAAATTTGTTTACATTATTTTGCCCTTGCCGGGATTTATTGTTCTTTGCATTTGGTTTTGATTACTTATGCAGGTGGTGATGATTTTAAATTTGGCGTATTTCCTATTAAGGAGACGATTGAATACAGTTAACACCTTTCTTCCTTATTGTTGAGAATATTACTGGTTATTGCAAAGACATAAACAAGACTGATTATGGCGGTGAATGACTGCTGAAACGTCTCTTTTTGTCAAATAATAAACAACAATACAAGATAAAGTTTACTTTATTTCCACGTTAATAAATTGTTTATCTTCAACATTGAACTTAACACCTGATTCTCACATGGCTTCTCATTCCTCGCCGAGATAGAAGAAAATAATAATATAAATAATTAATGTAAAGATTTAAGCATCTTTTTTGAGTTTCTTTTTTTTTTTTAAAAAAAAGAGATGGAATTTTTCAAAAATCAATCAAGGACAATAATATGAAGAAATTAATTTAGGGACGAATCAAAGATTTTAGTAGAAACTATTTTGAGAGGACGAAGCCCTCTAATATGCAATGTAAAAATAGTTTCTACTAAAATCTTTGATTTGTCCCTAGATAAAGTAAATTTGTTTCTTAATATAATAATATAATTTTAGTGAATATTGATGAGGCAGTCCAAAAAAGAAGATAATTTATACTATCTTTTTATTCATAAATCGACGTTTCGGAGAGTATTCCCTCCTTCTTCAGGGCTTTGAAAAGCCAGTGAAGGAAATCCAATGAGACATTCCCCTCTGTCTCCTCTTTCAGAGCCAGTAGCAATAATATATTGTATTTCATTCTCAGCAGATTTCCTTCACTGACTTTTGAAAATCCTGAAGAAGGAGGGAATAGCCTCCAAAACGTCGGTTTATAAATAAAAAGATAGTATAAATTACCTTCTTTTGGACTGCCTCATCAATATCCACTCAATTTCACTTATCAGTCCGTCTCCAAAAATTACTCCAATCTTATAATATAATTTATTTGATAAGTTAAACAATTATTACCTGAACTGGGCCAGTTGTCCCCAACTGCTAGCAAAGCCAACATGCTGTAATGCCAATTTATGATCTATTCTCCATTTAATTAAAATGTCAGAATGGAATTTAGAGCCTTTCCCGATGGCGATTGCTCCATGCTCCCAGCTTACCCAAAATGTTCGAAATTCAGTTGCTGATAAAATTTCAGGGGTATCTACTGACGAGAGATGAACTCCATATCCTATATAAATATTTAATAATATCAATAACTATTATAAATTAATATATTTAAGAATAAAATTCAATACCATGCTTTCCTCGTCCAACCCATGTAAGTGTATTATCTCTATCTCCAATAACTATTTGATACATTCTTTCACTAGTATATCGGACATCGCTTAACGCGATTCGAGCTCCACTTGCAACACGTACTTCAAATACCACACCAGCTCTATTTCGAGGGGCTGACAAAAATGTAAATCTAAACTCATCACGCGTTGAAATCACCGTATTTTCTAAAAAAAAATCAGTAATAAATTTTTATTTATTTATATAAAGAAGTAATATATTTTGTAGTAAAAAATACCATTTGCGCAAAAATATGCACTTTCAGTATCCGTTCTGACTAGACCCTCTGCTCGGACGAGAGTATAGGCCGTTCGTGTAACAGCTCCCACTAAAGTTAAATTTCCTTCAGGCTTCTCCATTTCACCACAAGTTGCTCCTCCATAACCAGAAACTTGTACTATTTAAAAAATGAATTCAAATGATTTTAATTGAATTATTATTTTAATATTGTAACTTATTTATGCCATGTTCCTTTTTATTTTATATATTTGTAATTTGATTATCGGATTTTTTGGAACCGGAGATGGATAATAAATTCAAAACAATATCTAGATCAGGTTTGTCCAACCCGCGGCCGCATGCGGCCCAAAATGGCTATCAATGTGACCGGACAAAAAATCGTAAACTTACAAACTTTATGAGATTTCGACTAAAAATTCCAGTGATATTACTAAAAATAAAATATTTTTAACTTGCTATTTATTTATGAGTAATGAATTTTTGAATTCAACACGTTATTTTGCAATGAGATAATCATAAAGTGATTCTTAAATAATTTTAATTATTCAAGCATCTATTTTCAAGTATGAAGCACACAAAGGCACATGAAGCTAGATCTAAAATATTTGATGATCATTTTGAGAATTCACTGAGAATTCCATTTAGCCAAATATTGACAGATTAATGTCCCAAAAACAATGACAAACTTCTTCACTAAAATTTTATGTTGCTGATTTGTCTCTTAATTTTAAAATAAAACATTTATAAAGTAACAAAGCTTAATTTCTTAAGTATATTAAGTATATATTCTAAGTTTTTTTGCCCATCAGCTATTATTAGCGTTAGTGTATTTTATGTGTGGCCCAAGGAGAGCTAAACGGTTGACACCACTGATCTAGATAGTATTATAATTAGTTTAATAAATCATGATCAGACAGACAGTCCATGGTTCTGTTTCGCTGATAATATTTTTAGAAAAGCATCTTCACAGAGCCCGTCTAAGAAAAAAATCGGAAAATGTCATCATAGTTTGTCCGATCATGGCCCCCAGACCCCAAACCACCCTCCATTCAAAAATTTATATAATATATGTGAGTATGTGGAGGTATGTATCGCAATTTTGTTGGTGCGCTGCAGGCCGTTGCAACGTTCAACCGATTGCAATAAAATTTGGCACAAAATTTAGTCTTAATGTAAAGAAGAACTGATTAGTTTTGATGACTTCAACCACAAGGGGAGGGGGGGGTGAGGGTTGAAATCTTAAAAAATTCATAACAAATTTAATATGAATGATACCAGTTTGGTTGCAAATGGCTAATATTCTACTAATTAACCTCGACTACTTAGTGTCTAAAATGTTTCTGATAGGAGCAGTAATAGTAATAATAAAGGGGTATAGCTCTTCGAAATATACATCTTCCTATGGCCTGCCGCAGGGATTTTTATTTTTATATTCCTCGTTTAATGATCATAACCTACGAACAAATGAAATCAAATTTATACAAAAATAGTATCTGTAATTATCCTTTTTGTTCTCAGACGGGCACTGAAGATGCTGTTCAAAAATATTGTCAGCGAAACAGAACCATGGACTGTCTGTCTATTAATGATTTATTAAACTAATTATAAAACTATCAAAGACAAAATTAAAAAATTGTATATAAAATATTAAAAAATACAAATCTTTAACAAAACAATCAAGAATACGTTTGTTTTCCACCAAACGTTTCGGGAGAATTTCTCCTTGTTCAATGGTAAATTTTCAAAAAAGAAAGTGCTTCTTAAAAATTTAAAGTGTTGCTTTCTAAATTTTAGTGGAAGCAACTTTTTTTTCTTTTTTTGAAAATTAACCATTGAAAAAGGGAGAAATTATCTCGAAACGTTTGGTGGAAAATAAACGTATTCTAGATTGTTTTGTTAACGATTTGTATTTTTTAATATAATACTATCTAGATAGTGTTTTGAATTTATTATCCATCTCTGGTTCCAAAAAAATCCCATAATCAAATTACAAATATATATTATTTTAATATTTCATTTTATAATTAATTCTAATTTTACCTGTCATATTTTTAGAGCCAGGTGTTGTCACGACTACTCTGACCACAAGTGAGGTAGCTCCATGGGGGCCCAAACGCAATTTCTCCGTAATAAATAAAAGCCCACTGCTGATAAAATGTGCTCCTTCACTTAAAGAGAGTAGTGCTGTAACCTAAAATAAAATAAAATTTAGAAATTATAGTTTATATATTATTAGTACTAAAACCATCATCATTATTATTTAGGGTAGTCAATCTCAAGACTGATTTGATGCATCTTTTGACTCTATCCCATTCCAATTCTTTCACTTTTTCAAATTTGACATTTTCTATATCCTTCATTATTTGGGGAAAATATTTTAATCTAGGCCCTTTTTCATTTTTAAGTCACTATATCAAAGTATGCCCTTTTAAATGAGCCCTTCTCTTTCCCAAATTATCTCCCAAAGTACTTTTTTCTAATCTTGTTGAGAACTTTTTGATTCGAAATTCTATCTACCCATTTTAATCCTCATAATTTTCCAATAGCATCACATTTTAAAAACTTCTGTTTTTTTCTCCCCGCCTCTGTTATGGTTCAAATTTACATTCATATCCGAACATATGACCAGAGCTGAGCAAAATACACCACTTCAAGTATTTGAAATACCAAATAAAAATACATTTGAATAATTCCAAAAATGTATTTGAAATAAAAAATATTAGTGCTAAAAAAAATTCAGTTAAAATTATAACATGTAATTATTATTATTATAGTTGCGTATGTACCCTTAGGATCACGCAAAGTACCTCATTATTCTGTTTTCTGATCTACCATCCTGCCATTTAACTTGTAATTATTATTATTATTATTATTATTTTACTTTATCCAATACGAAGCAGACCAAAAGTGCGATTTTTACTTTATCCAATGCGAAGCATGGGAGAAAATATTGGAATCGCTCTTGCGGCAAGCGCGACTTCAAGGGTCCTCAGGTAAAGACTACGGAACCCATGGACTCAATTAAGGTCACAAATTGAAGTATTCAATGAGATTGAATTTTAGCACGTGACGGTTTTGCCAAAAATTACCTGGGATCTCATCGAGAGGCCAAAAAGTGCCATTTTTTTTGGAAGTGCGTGCGGATGGATGGATGGATGTATGTGTGTTATCGTTTTTTTCGTCCACGAATTTTTCCACACCGTTGCACCGAATGAATTGAAATTGAAAACCTACCAGTATTTTAACAAAATGAAGAGCTGATTAGTTTTTGGTACATATCGGTCCACAAACATTAGTACTTTATTTCAGTACTTTTTTAATTTTTTCTAAATATCTTGAAAATGACTTTACCAATTTTGATGGAATTTAATATCCTAATTAAGTACCTTTGGAACCACAAAAAAGGTTAAATAAAGTTTTTAGTAAAATTATATTTTAAAGTACTTTACTCTAGAACATATTAATATTTCAAATGAATTTGTATAAAGTTTAGCAACGATCCGTTGCAGTTTATTTCATTTAGTGCTTGATGTATGGATTCCATTTTTTCGTCGACGATTTTTTCCACACCGTTGAATCGATTGAAATGAAATTGAAAATATACCATTACTTTAACAAAATGAAGCGCTGATTAGTTTTTGGTACATATCGGCCCACAAAAAACATTAGTAATTTATTCCGGTACTTTTTTAGTTTTTTCTAAACATCTTGAAAATGAAATATCCAATTTTGATGAAATTTAATATTCTATTATAATTAAGTTACCTCGAGGACCTCAAAAAGGTTATATAGTGTTTTTAGTAAAATTATATTTTAAAGCACTTTTCACTAGAGTAAGATGGTACTTTTTTTAATTATTTAAAATTTATTCATTTGATCGGTTTAATATAGTTCATGATCATAATATCAAAAATGGAATGTAATAAGGTTATTCCTTTCATTGGATAAAGCAAAAAATTTATTTTAAGGTTGCTCGGACATTAAGCAATGTTGGATTAAAATCTGAATTTCTTAATTGTTTGGATTAAAAATCTGAATTTTTAATATATTACCGATAAAAAATACGTATAAAATAATTTTTTAAAAAAGATCTGATCAAGGGTTTTCGTGTAATTAATTATTAAAAATCGGACTTTTAACACCTAGTGAATAGAGAATGTTAGCCGAAAGCATATATTTCGATTAATCTAGCCAAATCGTATTATAAGAAAAAAATAAAAAACTTTTTTATATAGATAAATTATCGTACGTAACGTTAAAAAAAACTTTCTGACCCAGGGTTTTGTAAATATTCACATCTAAATGATCGAAAATATAAATCCGCTTCACTTAAAAATCAATCAATCACGTGACTCGAGTGAAAAGACATTTATTTATTATATTTATTAATTAAATTATTTCATATATCCGATTAAAAATCATGTTAGCTAACATTTAAATTAAAATAATTAATTTATATGTTAAAATTTTTAATTGCGGGATGCTGTCCTAGGCAACCTTAAGTGTTTTCGAAGAAAATTCAAATTTATTTGAAATACAAAATACTCGTGGCAATGGATTTGAATTATCAAATACAAAATACATTTAGAAAAATTGAAAAATGTATTTGGAATACAAATATATAAAATATAAATGTATTTCAAATACCATAGATGTCTTTTAAAGGGCCAGTAGCTCTGCATATAAGTTGAGCAACGTCTTGCTATTTTCTAGGTTAATTGCCAACAATTTCGAATTAATTCCCATTTCAGCTTAAACAATTCAATAGTTAATTATTTTCTAGTTCCCTTATCCCAAGTTATTTTATTTCCCAGATAACTAAATGTTTCTTAGCTTAGCTTTATTCATTACTATCTCCTTAGAAGTTTTTATTTTCTGTACAGAATGCTCTTATTTCTTTTTATATCTCCCACTATAATATGAGTTTAATTTATAAACTAGAAAATCTAATAATTAACGCTCAAACTTTGAAGGGATATCCCCATTACCATCAATTATAGTCATTAAAAGACTAATAAACCATTAAAGTAAAGATAGAGTTAAACGGTTTCTAAAGAGCACTTCAAACAAACAAGAAACTCACATCAAGACAAGAATTGATGTTATTTCCAATTCGGACATCGATTTGTACCGTCTCCCCAACACGAAGGGTGGCAGGCATAGAAAGATGAACAGCAACAGGTTCGAAAACGGTCAAAGGCTGGGCATGGGATCTTCGTGCTCCTAATCCCGGAATGACGGAGAGAACCCAGACTGCCCATTCGCCGGGCTCAACAGGCACATGAGCAGATATAGGCATTTCTCCTTGCCTGGAATGAAATAGACAAGTATTAATATTTTCTTCCAATAGATTATGTTAAATAATTAAGGTAGTTGTTCCGCCAAATTCGTTTTCGTAGGATTTTTTCTGAAATTTAGATATATTATTATTGAAATACTTGTGCATTGATTGGTGGTAAAACGAAATTGATGAATAATATAGTTCCGGAGATATTTAATTTCAAAAATCGATTTTTTCGGGCTCTTTAGCATTGCACTATACGGGATATCGGAAAGTTTACATACATATTTAATTATAATTAAGAAACCCTTCGTACAATTTTTATAAAAACTCAAACCAACATTAAACAATAACCAATACATATTTTAAGACAAGTTTGATTCATAGTTACAACACAGTTTCTGAGATAATAAGGAATAAATAATGAAAAATGTATATAAAAAATTCTCACTAAAAACATTTTGGCAACAGCGCATTTATTAAACCAGCGAAAGAGGGAGTAAAAAGTAGAAAGCGTGCGCTAGATTTTTCAAAATTATAATTTTCATAAGATGTAACGTAGGCGTTGATTACATTTGTTAAAAAATAACAAAACGATATTTATAGACATTTTTGAAAATATTATTTTTATTATTATTAGTTCACTCTTTAAAGTATATAAGTTTAATTTTTTGTGGATAAGGGTATGGCTAATCATTTTTTACTTTACCATACAGGGTGTATGGTCAAGTATTGTGATCGTGCATGAAATAAGCGTTTTTTCTTCTTTTTTCTAAATAATAATTGTTTTCTCAAAATGTCTGCTAGTCTGTTAGTTAGTCTGTGCGTTACCAAATTTTTGTGGACGAACTGAAGCTCAAAAACTAGTGTGAATATCGAAACCAAATTTCACACGTAGTTTTGGTCCATTGACATTAAGATCTGTTTAGATTTTGGTGCATATCGACCAAAAATTAGAGGGGGGTTAAAATTTAAAATTATAATCGTTTCAAACTAAATTAAAAACAAGAAAAATGAAATATACAATAAAATAAACCTATAATAATGAAAATATTTTTTTCTGGGGCCAAAATTAATGGTGGGGGGGGGGGGGCGAAATCTAGGCCATTTTAGCAAACTCAACCAAATTTTGTACACATAATCAGCGGACCCCTAGAAGTTTAAAAATACAAAAACTAACCACCCAAAATGTATGTTTCTTTCCAGTACTGACATGAGTTAATGTATAGCAATCTTGACATTTTATTGAAAAATAGAATTCAAACCTAATCGCCTTTCATCAACAATACTTTTTAATAAAATATCTTTCTGACAGTGACAACAGGTTAGGTTATTCGCCAACTCGCCCACTTCAATTATTCGGGTACCTACATTAGCACTCTTAGTACACATTTTTTTTCGTTTTTTCCCTCATTAATTACCGCAACAGCTTTTAATCGTTTATTTAGAACTTTTTGATTAATAAATCGACCTTTAAAATGTATTTTATCATTCATTTTATCTGTCATTTTAATGTCATGTATAAAAATATTCAATCTCTTCAATGTTGCCAAATTTCTCAAACGAGCACGGGATTGGCTAGATTTGGTACAAAAACATCAAAATGTGTTGGCCTTATGAACTATGAATCCTTATTGACTGTTCTATATACTTGAGCATTAACTTTTTGCTGGTATTGTTGAGAAACAACTACCTTAAATAATATGAATTAATATTTTTAAATAGTTTTCGGATGCGGAGTGGTAAGTTGATATTGAAGGATTTGGATGAGGCAGTCCAGATTCAAAGAAGGGGAAATTATATCTAATAGTTTCTTTTTGCCGAGAGTAGCAGAATTTTTATAAATTGAAGGACACAATAAAATAGTGTTTCTTCTGCTGAAAAATAAATTTTTAATTTTAATTATAACGAGAATATAGTTTCGAGGGCTTTGTCCTCTTCATCAGTCTATTACAATTGATTAATGAACTATTGTGAATTAATGTATGAAAGTGAGATTTAAACGTGATCTGGGCAAATTATGATTCACCATACATTAATTCCTGTGAATCAATTGTAATAGATTGATGAAGAGGGCAAAGCCTTCGAAACTATAGTCTCGTTATAAATAAATTAAACATTTATTTTTCCAGCAGAAGTCACTCTCTTTATTGTCTCCTTCAATTAAGGCATAATTCAAAATAGCGAAAATACATAATTGGTTATTATCTTGATTCATTCATGGTGGTGCTGAGGTTTCCTATAGGTTTTAAATGAAAAGCTTATTTTTCAGCAGTTTTTTAATTTTAAATGGTGTTGTTTTTAATTTATGCCAATATTTCGGAAATTTTGTAGAATATTCCTTCTTCAGTGGACCTCACTTAAAAAATTACAGTATTTGCTCAGTCTTCAAAAATTCGAAGGGCCACAGAGACATTTCAAATTTGTCATTTTTAATTCTGCTCTTTTATGGTAATGTGGGCCTGTGATCGAATTTTTGAAGACTGAGCAATTACGGTGATTTTTTGGGTGAGGTCCACTGAAGAAGGAATATTGTACGAACATTTCCGAAATATTTGGATAAATTAAAAAACCACCATTTGAGAGCAAAAAATGACATAATTTAAATAGAATTTTCTCTATATTTGTTTCATTTTTGCTCCCAATGCGTCATATCGTCGGCTTAGAGTGTAAAACTGCTAACTTCATTTTTTATCATATATGACATATTACTAACGTTCGAAAGAAAAGAGATGCAGCATCGTCCAAGTAAAACTGCTACTTAAAATTACGATCGTAAGTTGTAGAAAAAAAATGTGAAAAATAGTTTTTTCCATATGAACAATATTAAATTTTGTTTGTTTTTTCTCTGCCCTGTAAAATTTCCTTGTTGTGAGGTAGGTTTACTCTCTAAGGCGACGATATATATTATAATTTCGTATCAGACACATTAATTTTTTTAAATTATATTTTAAAACGAGTCTTAAAAAACAAAATAATACAATAAGACCTCATTTAGGGCTTATGGCGCATTTAGTATAAGACACAGCGTTAAGCTAATATGGCAATACTTTCGCCAGAAATCTGCTGTAAAGCCTCAATATCTTGCTCATCCACATATTCTAGTCCTGCAGTATCGACTAGGTTGACAATTCCGACAATAATCTTGGTGCAAATATCATCTTCCCCACTCTTTCATGCATTTATTTATTGAATCTTTAAAATTTAGAGCTTTTTGAGGTTTCAAGCAGACATTACTCGTATAGAAATAAATAGATTTTCGAAATATCTTTTTATATATTTTTTAAAATTTATTAAAAATATAAAATTTTTGTGTTAAATTTATATAAAGTTTATGTTTTCTATATCTTAAAATAAAATTATTTTTATGTCGCTCTAGTATAAATTCTATATAAATTGAACACACAAATTTTATATTTTTAATATATTTTCAAAAAATATATAAAAACATATTTCGAAAATCTATTTATTTCTATTCGGGTATTAATCGAAGAAGCATTAAACAAGGTCTTACTGTATTATTACGTATATTAATTTTCACTCCTTTTTTGGTTTTGTGAAGTTGAACGATTTTGCTCATAATTATAATTTATTACTTATATTTCTTACGTATAATTGAAACATTTTATAATCTGTTTTTCATCTAGCGTGGGAGGTCCATCGATGTTAAGAGGCTGCCGATGAACTTTCGCTTTCTGTTCTTGTGATGGGGAGATTTCGGCCAATCCAGGCGAGGTGGCCATTCTATAATCACACTGTTGCTGATACATGGCCAATCCAACTTCAAGGAAATCCAAAGCTCGTGAAGTATTGGGAACATGTCTGAAGTAAATCAAAATTACAATTCAATTAGTAAAAGAAAATTATTTTTATATTCATTTTATTTTTAAAAATTTGAGTTGAAAAATAAGCAAATAGATGAATTAATTGCCTATCAATTTGTACTATAATTAAATATTTCATGGAGTGATTTTTAAAGATTTTTTCACGAAATTTTAAGTTTTAATAAAAAAGTATATTGATGTATATATTAACTTGGGAATAGTGATTAAATCCATACTCAAGTTTTGAAATAGGGCATAATAATGTTTTCATACATGTTAATGTAAAAGTCAGTTAAAATAAAATATTGACTTTGAAAACATATAAACGAATTCTTCAAGATCCCAACCAGTGCCTTTGAAGTTCCCTTTGGTACAGGGGCGGACCGTGAATTTGTAGGGTGCTGGGCTAACACCACTTGGGGGGCTACCTAATTAATCAAATTAATTGGCATTTTTACAAAAAACTGTTTTCTATAATGATGTATACGGTATAGGAAAAAATTAGGATAATAAAATATTTTATTTATTTAATATGACTTAGATATACTGTAATTTTAGATTTATTTTTTTAATTCCCAATATTGTCCATTTTCTTCAATGAGAGTTGGGGGCCCTTATATCCACGGGGCTCTAGGGTGCAGCCCAAAAAGCCAATATATTGACCCCCTTACTTAAGTGGTAGGTGAGGTATCAAATTCTTATTTATTTTTTTTTAAATAAATATTAATAAAATAAGTATACCTAATGTAAATAGTTTTTTTTATAAGGATTATATACCTATATAATTCCAAGTAGTAATAGACAGACTGTTCCATAAATCTATGCCAGATCCTACAAATGAATGCAAACCTACATGAATATCTGAATCAACTGACTCGATATGTTGCTCAAAATTTAACATTTTATTCAAGACTAGCTGCGAGGCCCGCCTTCGGCTCTTGCTAGCCAAGGGATATCCCCCTGGTCCCCCCTCATCACGCCCCCTGGACCCACGCCTCATCCACCCTGCCGACCCTCTTCCCAAACCCCCGGGACCCCCACCCTCTGGACTCACTCAGCCCATTTTGGGTGGTTAGTTTTTGAATTTCTAGCTCTCTAGTAGTAGAGGCTCAAAGATTTTGTATACGAAATTTGGTTGAGTTTTCTCCAAGGGCAAGAATTTTCATTTTGACCTTCTCCCTTTTTAGGTGTTTTTTGGGGGAATTTTTTTAAACAAAAATTGTCAGAAATCACATCCCCTACATCCTACAACTTTGATCATAACAAAATACTTCTACAATTTACTTCTAACAACTTAAATCCATGATTTCTATTTCTAAAAATTGTTCTCTTACCCTCCATCTAGTTTTTTTTTTGATATTCTAATACCGGGCCACCTCCCACACATTTTTTTAGATATTAGAATTAACAATAACCAAATAAAAGACAATATATTTTTGTTTATTATATATAGTGTCCAAGAGAAAAGTAAACAACCTTATTTACAAATCTTTTCAAAATAGACAGTTTGACCGGACCCTTCAAGAAATAGGGCCCTAGACATTTGTCTCATTTGTCTATGCGATCCGGCCCTGCCAACACCTATACATCTAGCCCCAACCCTGGATTGACTACCCCTTTCAACCATATTTCATCCATATAAAAAAAATTATTTTCAAAATAAACAAGATGTTTACCTTAGCAACGCAGAGATTTCCTTATTCCAGCCTAATTTCAAAACCAACCCTTGTTTTTCGTATCTCTAAATGAAAAGAATAGTTAACAAACCCTTCTCTCCCCAAAAGAGACAAAAAAGAGCTAACAAAAACCTACCAAAAACCTTTAAATTCTTAAGACAGCTTGTGTTTATTTCTTAGACTTGACTTTTCACTTGATTTCTTAAAAAGTAAGGTTAAAATCTTTAGCGCCTAGCGATGCAACCCTCAACTCAGAGCGGCTAATTCGAATGCATATCTAAACACAACCTTCCAAGAGTAATTCATTGAAAAATATTTTTACTCATTGTAATTGATTAATGTCTGAAACGTGAAGAAAATCATTTTCAATGACTATTTTATTTCTGTCTATGTGACTGATTAGCAGGATTCCCATGATAACTCAAGAGCGGAAACTCTAAGGGCCAGTTGTATGTAGGTTGGTAAAGTCTTTGTAAAAGTTTCCAAAGGGTAAAACCTTAGAATTCCCCTTAAGCCCGGCGGGATGGCTAATAAGATGAAAGTGCCTGTCATCTGATTGGCTATCGGGCAGACACAATGTGAATTCTAAGGTTTTACCCTTTTGCAACTTTTACAAAGACTTTACCAACCGACATAAAACTGTGCCCTTAGAAAATTCGTTCTGGTGGTAAAATGTTTGTATTTTCAATGAATTGAAAATGATTTACATTTTAGGTTCTCTAGCTTTAGAATATCTCTAGTAAAAAAATATGTAATATGAATAATTTTGTTTTAAAATTAGTTTAGATTCAAATTAATTAAGAAAATCTTAAGATAATTAAATTAGCAAATAAAATAAAATTGTTTATTATATATTCCCGAGAGTGTATCTAGTCTTGAAAAAGTTTACAATCTGGACTTGGCATTCTTTCAAGATTACAAAAGATACAAATTTTGTTAATTGTTCGAATTTTATTTTTTGATTAGTATTTTTAGTAGAATTCTATTTTAAAATTTCAAATCAAAATATTTATTTTAAATAATTGTTTGAAATAAAAATATATAAGAATGTGTTGGAGACTTGATGAAGACCATAGTATCCGACACCAGTGTTTCCGTAGTAAAGATTGTTACTTGGTGTCCAGTAAAAAGATGTAGTTTGATGAGTGGAAGAACCAAACTTTAATGTGTGTATGTGATGGTGTACAATTACAGTGTATTTATTTCCGGCTTAACAGCCTTTCATCGGCACCTAGAGTGTACAATATAATACAGCTGTCAATATACAGTTGTTCAAAGAAATGTGTTTAAAATTGTTATAATTGTTAAAAAATATATAATTGCCTAAACCACCATTTATAACAATTCTAAACACATTTTTTTGAACAATTATAACAATTCTAAACACATTTCTCTGAACAACTGTATACTGACAGCACAATCTCGTACACTCTAGGTGCCGATGAAAGGCTATTAAGCCAGAAAAAAATACACTGTAATTGTACACCATCACATACACACATTAAAGTTTGGTTCTTCCACACATAAAACTACATCTTATTACTAGACCCCAAGTAACAATCTTTTCCGAAACACCTCAAATTAAAAACTCCATCCATTAATAAAATAGTTTATTTTATTAGCAAAATGAATAAATAGTTTAAAATAGATTTTAATTCATCTTATTATGTTAAAAAATCTCATAATTAAGATCAAAAGAGTCCGTTGCGATGGGTGAAATAAGGCGAACGGAAAGAAATAAAAATTTTACCGAAAATTGATATTAACTAGGGAAGATTATAGGGAAGAAGACATGCCCTGAGGATTATATAAAGATCAAAAAAGTCCAAAATCGACGGACAATCGTAATATTTGCAACCGGATGTGTCGCAAACTGAACAGTTTAAAGGAACCATAAAATATCGCTGCGAACATCTTATGGTTCGATGAGTACAGTTTGAAAACCCCAAATTAAACAATTTATTATTGTTTTTAAGAAGTATTAATTATTATTTATTATTAATGACTAGGTATATGTTTTATTTTTCTTCTCTTTATTGATTAAATATGTATTTGACCAATTAATATTTTATACGTAAACGTCTGCAATAGCAATTGTGTGTTTAATAATACTGTCGAAAATGTATAGAAAAAATTATAATGAAATTATTTATTTTTTATTAAGGACGTTCCCTAATAAATCGATTTTCTTGAAATCCTTTTAAAACTTTGAATACACATATATATGTCCTTTATATAGTACGTAGAATTTTTTTCAATAGTCCACGCGGTACTAAATTTGTAAATATTGACCTTTGAAATTTGCATATTTAACACGCAAACCCTATCCCGATTGATGTTTCATTAAATAACAAATGCATTTTACCAAGCATCACTCCTTTGGATCAAGGCTAACAAACACTAAAGGCAGGGAGCTATGTAAAGCAGGTATCGACTTGAAATGTAAATTCGTTTCAGCAGGCGGCTGCACATACTGGCCAAGTGACCCAAACAAGCTCCCAGATCTGATAGACTTCTTTATTACAAAAGGAATATCCACTAACTACTTCCATGTTAAAGATTGCTATGATTTAACTTCTGACCATAGCGCAGTAATAATGACACTCAGCAAGCTGATAACCAAAAAAAGTATAGAAATCACGCTTGAAAATAAATCCACAAACTGGGAAATGGTAAAAGAAGAAATTGAGAGGACAATAAACCTAAAAGTTCCTCTAAAAACAAATCAGCAGCTGGATACGGAAGCAAATAATTTTATTTTAACTTTACAAAGTGCAGTAAGAAAACACACAATAAATTATGAAAGAAGAGCTCAAGAAATAAGCTACCCTATGGAGATCCGAGAGAGAGTGGCGGAAAAGCGCAGGGCAAGGAAAAAATGGCAAAACACCCGCTATCCGTCTGATAAAATATACCTAAACCGACTAACGCACGAGCTCACTGCAGCTATAAAAAAGTATAAGCAAGATTCGATCAGTGGCTACTTAAAAGATTTGTCTTCAGACAAGGCCTCTGACTATTCTCTGTGGAAAGCCACAAAGAAAATAAAGAGACCGATCATTCAGGCGACTCCGCTAAAAAAAAGTAATGGTACATGGGCTAGAACAAATGAGGAAAAAGGCAATATGTTTGCAGATCATCTTGAAAAAATTTTCCAGCCTCTACCCAGGCAGACAGAGCAAGAAAACACGCTTCCAGTGGATAGTGGGGAAAACTGTGAAATTAAATACGTCACAACTGAAGAAGTCAAAAGAGAAATCGAATCAAATATTAACATCAGAAAAGCTCCTGGATTGGATTTAATTACCGGAAAAATTTTAAAAGAACTACCGAAGAAGGCTCTAACCAAACTCACCTACTTGTATAATGCTGCTTTCCGATTAAAATATGTGCCTAAACAATGGAAGATAGCGCAGATAATTATGATTCCTAAACCTGGTAAGCCATTGGAGGAGGTAACTTCATATAGACCAATATCACTATTGTCTATAATTTCTAAACTGTTCGAAAAACTATTCCTGAAACGTCTTATGCCAATTATCGAAAGTAAACGATTAATCCCACCTCACCAGTTTGGTTTTAGGGAAGAACACTCTACTATTGATCAGGTGCACCGTATCACTGATGTCATAGAATCAAGCCTAGAAGAAAAGAAGATTTGCTCGGCAGTTTTCTTGGATGTATCGCAAGCATTTGACAGAGTCTGGCACCGAGGCCTTGAATTAAAATTAAGAAGATACCTTCCAAAATCCTATAGTATATTACTAAAATCTTATATATCAGATAGATATTTTCGTGTTAAGCAGGAGGATAAATATACAAGCTTCCGTAGGATTGGTGCAGGAGTTCCTCAGGGAAGCGTCTTGGGACCGATTCTATACTTAATATACACGTGTGATATTCCATATAATAGGGACGCTATTATCGGTACCTTTGCAGATGATACAGCTTTACTCTCTACTGGAGCAACTATAGAAGAAGCGACATCCAAGTTACAGCGTGCATTAAATAAAGTTTTATTATGGACCAAAAAATGGCGAATGAAACTTAACGAGAGTAAATCTCAGCAGGTAATCTTTACCAATCGTAAATGTATTGCCTTGCCTGTACAAATTAATGGCGTAGATGTTCCTATGTCCAACACAGCTAAATATCTGGGTATGACATTGGACACCAAACTACGATGGAAAGCGCACGTTAAAATGAAAAGAAAAGAATTAAATCTAAAATTTAGTAAAATGTATTGGCTGCTGGGCCGTCAATCGCAGCTTTCCATACCAAACAAACTATTGGTATACCAACAAATACTAAAGCCTGTGTGGACCTACGGGGCGCAGTTGTGGGGCTGTGCGAAAAAAAGTCATATTGAGACGATACAAAAATTTCAAAACAAGATCCTGCGCTGCATCGTGGATGCTCCCAGATATATGCGTACGGATCGCCTACATAAGGACTTGAAAATTAAGACAGTCAGCGAGGTAATCAAGGATCTTGCCACGAAACATGGACAACGTCTGGAAAACCACAGAAATAGTGAAGCATCAAGACTCCTCAATACTGCTGGGAGAATAAGAAGACTGAAAAGGCTAAAACCGAATGATCTTGTGTAAACAAATGCATTTACACTTAAATATTAAGCGACCATTGGCATAGGCCAAAAGAGTTGCACAAACAATGAACTTTTATTTGAGCGAACAAATACTCGTTACATGCGAAATGTAGTTGTATTTAAAGAAAATAATATTTTGTAATAATATTTTGTAATAAAAAAATAGATCTGTGTCGTAGGATACCGGATAGGAACGTAAGTTCCTTATTATAAAAATATTAATTTTAAGTTCTATTCTAGGTATAAAGAAAAATAATTATTCGGGTATGCATTTTTATGTATGAATTTTTTAATCGATAAAAAGCAAAGAAACTACTTTATAAAATTATTTTAACACCTTTATTTTATTTACAATGATTTATAAAAATATATAATATATAATAATAATAATATACAAAAAGAAACAGGTATTTATATGAATAATAATAATTAAGCATAATTATGTTCTATCATAGAAACTATAGCTTTATGGTAACTAAAATAAGTTTTCATTATCTTTCTATGCTTCCGAAGAATTTGTTGACGCTATGCATTATTTAATCTCCGCATATTTTCAGTACTAAAATTAATTACAGTTATTAATGGCAATAATAATTTTATTAAAAATGTATATAATTTTCATACCATACCTTGGATCTTTTGCATTTTTTCTTTTATTCTTTGTCGATACTCTTGTTGATATAGCCTACTTGTTTTTTTTTTATATTTTTCTCCGATACTGAAATTGATTATAAAATCATTAATTTCTCGTCTGAAGTCTACTAACTTTACAGTCGTATTTAAATTACACTGCAAAATATTATAATATATATAATATATATAAATTATATACCGTACCTTGTTTTTTTTTCCCGCTCCCGATACCTTTTTGGTACTCGGCTTTTTTTTCGTATTTCTTCTTCAAAGAAAATAAAATAAAAATGTTAAAATTAAATCCATGAGTGCTAATCGAGGGAGGGGATGGAGAGGTGGGTACTGAACAAACTTGTATGGAAATATTTTTGAATTTGAGAAAAAACAGTATATGAATTTATACAATGTTTTACTCAGTATATTATATAAATATCTAACTAATAGATACTCTAATAATAAATAAATAAATAATCTTAGATATTTTAATAATAATTCATCAAATCCTCGTTGGAAATCAAATTCCAAGAATTTTCTTCTTCTTTAATTTTTATTTCCTTAAATAGAATAAATAAATAATAAAATTCAATTAATTAAATAAATAAATAAATTATAGGAATTAGTTATGAAATCAATTAGGGATTCACGGGGATTTTACACATACACCCACGATTAATATATAACGCTTACCTTTAGTAGATTTTTTTTAATTGATTATTTTCTTCTATTAGCTGGAAATATAATACATAAATTAGTAGAATTATTGCAATATTCTTTTATTTATTTTCATTTCATTTTCATTTATTTATTAATTAAGTAAGCACACCTTTGTTATTTGTTGCTGAATAACGAAATGTTCTGAATGTTCTGTCTCTGAATTCGATGCCATTTTATTGAATTCTATTATTCTGTCTATTAAATTAATAAAATTTTTAAAGAGGATTATTTCGATAAATAGAAGCAGAGAGGTAGAGGAGGGTAATGAAATACTAACCTGTTGAATCGAAGGATTCAACATCGAACAGCATCGATTCCCGACCAGAGCACAAGCCAGAGGCCCCGCCTCCAGAGTGGCTGAGTGGATGCGCGCGCATGAGCATTGGCTCGCTTGTTTTTATTTAACGTTACGGACATTTTTCACCGGCTAGGGTCCCACTCCGAGGCGTCCCATAAGGAACTTCGTTCCAAAAAATTAAATAACAATCGTAATTTTCTTGAAATTATTTTGAAAAACTGAGAATCATTAATTGAAGATAAAACAAATATTTTCCTGTTAAAATAATTGTATCAAGCGGTATTCCTTTTGTATGAAAAATGTTAAAAGTTAGGTACTTTTGATGGTTTTTATTTTTCTCTCATGGCATGGCAAGTGAGTGATAGCGACTTGGCAACGCACTAAAATCACTCAATTTTTCCATATCTAAAAAACTTCTGCAGCTGGTGCATTTGAGATTTTTTAGCTAATTCTCTCAACCTAACTATACTGTTCTCATCCTGGAATTTCGCATTGAGCTGTTTCATGAAGTGTTTTTTTTTATTCTTTGTCTTTTAGCGTACGTAAAATTAAATGTTGCCAGATCGGAGAAACGACGAAGTGAAAATATTTTTCCTTTCACGCATGGAGTGTAGGGAAAGAGCGAACTGCATCTGAGCTAAATTAGGGAACGTCCTTAAATAAATTAACTATATGTAATCTATTCTATATTTAATTGATATGAAACAATTTTAATATGGTTAAAATACTCAAATACCTGATTTTCACTGGCTCTGATATGGAGGTCTCGATTCTCAGTTGCACGGCCAGCAAACAAGCAAACATGAGAGTTAGGGGGGCACGAACCCACTTCATTATTTGTCAGTAGTTATACTTTCTAGGCTCCAAGCCAAGTATCACCTGAAAATTGTTGTTGTTTTTAATAATTTTATTTTTAACACTGAGGTATTTTTCTTTTTAATATGAGAGAATGATTTGTTTTTTTAATAAATTTACAATTAATTTATTTTCCCCTTGCCACACCACAATCATTCTATCATATAAAATATTTATTTATTTAGATTATATAATAAATATTAAAAAAATTTTAATACCAAAAAATCTCTCAATAGCTATTGAAAATTTGAATTAATAATAATCAGAGGTGCACACAGAGGAGGTTAGGGGCCGACCATAAATTTAGTCACACGAATTTCAAGATTTTTAACCCCCCCCCCCTTTGTGTTACATTCTGTCACATTTTTATTGAGCTCCTCCTTTATTGAGACGTCACACTATCACTTTTATGCCCTATAATTTAATAATATATTTTAACATTTTTTAATTTGACTTTTGTGACATCACAATTTTTAAGATCTCGGGCCCCTCACATTTTTGTCAAAATCTGAGACGTCCTTCATCCCGTACTGCGTGACCTAATTTATGGACATCCTCTTAAGACGCAGAGTGCATCCATACGAAATTTCTAGGAGGAGGAAGGTGGGGGTTGAAAATTGTTTTAAAATTAGCATTATATGCTAAAAATAAAAACAGATCAAGTTAATAAATTATAAGAGTTTAAATTTTATTGAAATCACTTTAATTATAATTATAATTATTTATTATTGAACACGAATAAATAATACAATTAAACTACTATCTATGATTTATTCGTGTTCAATAATAAATAATTATAATTAATTGTGTGTAATTAAATAAAATTTCAACTCTTTATAATATTACTACAAAAATAAAAGATTCAACAGTTCATTAGTAATAAGTTAATAACTTAAACAAAAGCTAATAAAAACCTCTTCTAATTCTTTAGAAGTGAATAAAATATAATGTATAAGAGGGAGGGGTATTTTTCATGAAACTGAAGGGGTGAGTCATAAAGATATGGGGGAATGGGCTATTCTGTAATTTTAATAATAATCAACAAAGATTTGCAAATCTTTAATTTTTTCAAATTTTATGACTTACTAAAATAATAAATAATTCAAAATGATATAAAAGCAATTTTTCTGTTATTTAAAAAAGATAAAATAGAGTAATTGATTATGGGTTTTAAAATCCATGCTTTATAGAATAAAATGAATGTTAAATAAAAAAGCAAAATAATTTACCTTTTGATGATAAAGATAAACCGAAAAGGTAAATACATCACTGATAGGCTCTCCGTCTTTTCGTAATATAATAAACTAGAAGTTGGCTGGTTGGAGCCATTTTCGCAGATACGGTGAAGCTACAAAAGTCAATTAGAATTAATTTCATTGAAAAGATACAGAGTTGTCGATTTATAAAGACAAATCAACGTGGCTTTTCTATGCCTGATCGCAATCAAAATATACCTATATATAGTATACCAAATATAAAAAATAAATATATACCTCGTTGATTTCTTTTTATGAATATTAATTTCATTATGCTTATTACAATTGCAATATATACCTGTTATTAAATTATTCTTTTTGGATCTACAAGGATTCTTCCTAGCAGATTAAGTATTTTTCATTATTTTATTTAATTTATATATGACTGATGAATATATGTAAAATCTTCCCAGATAGTACACTAGGGCGGATCTTATTTTTCGATCGGGAAGGTCGAAAACGATGGGTGAACCGCGACCTAATATCGTGTACACCTACTTCCACTTCCACTTTCATTTTCAAGTAGAAGACAATAGATGAAGGGACCTTATCTAATGAATTCCAAAGACGGTGAACACCTAATTCAATCGCGGTTCACCCCTCGTGTGAAAATAAGGTGGCATGAGGATAAATTGAACTCCCTTATATTCAATTTGGAAAAGTGATTTTAAATGAGTTTTGGAATAAATTAAATTATATGGCCGCCCAGCGTGATCCGCTCGCCAAGTATAGTGAATAATATAGTAAATCCCCATCTATAAAGTTTATACTATGTAGTGAAACTTTCATAGCGCCAAAAATGTTTGACAAATCAATTTTATGTAAATATCTCGATATCTATTGCCAATACAAAAAATTGTTCAAACAAAATTTTTAGAGTATAAAATTATCTAGAAAAAGGGTTATGTACGTTTTTTTGATTGATTGGAGCAAGAGTTTAGGAAATAATGCGGCATAAATAGAATCAATCCTTTTTATGAATGGCTTGTCTTCATTTTGATTCATTTCTAGGAAATGTTGATCAACAAAGTGTAGTAATTACTCTTTTTCTAGGTCACTGTGCTAATTGATGATTTATTGCCTTCTAATTCATTCATTTCTATCCATAGAGGAATTTGTATGACACATAAAACTAAAAAAAAATCAAAATCAAAGATTGAATGATTATCTATATAAGTGTTCACCAAGTATCAATATGGACTGAAATATAAGTTTTTTGATCAACCCTGCATGCCCTAAATGGGGTAACTACCCTTAATTTAAAATATCGCTAAAAAATAATTTCTGCCTTATTTTAGGGCAATTACAAATCACTAAGTGTAAATATGGCCTAAAATAAATTTTTTAATCTACCATTCCCTAAAGGGGTGACAACCATTAAATTAAAATTTCACTAAAAAATGATTTCTACTAGATTCTAAAGAAATTCCAAATCATCACTAAGTATAAATATGACCTAAAATAATTTTTTAATCTACTATTCCCTAAAGGGGTGACAACTCTTAAATTAAAATTTCACTAAAAAATGATTTCTGCTAGATTCTAGAGAAATTTCAAATCATCACTAAGTATAAATATGACCCGAAATAAGTTTTCTGATCAACCCTTCATCCCCTAAAGGGGGTGGCTACCCTTAATTTGAAATTTCACTAAAAATGATTTCTACTAGATTCTAGAGAAATCCCAAATCACCCAGTGAAAATATGGCCCGAAATAAGTTTTCTGATCATCGCTTTATTCTTAATGAGGTGAACACCCTTAATTTAAAATATCGATAACAAAATCATTTCTGCTTTATTCTAGGGCAATTACAAATCACTAAGTGTTAATATAGCCTAAAATAAATTTTTTGATAGACCCTTCATCCCCTAAAGGGGATAACTACCCTAAATTTAAAATTCACTAGAAAAATGATTTCTACTAGATTCTAGAGAAATTCCAAATCACTAAGTGTAAATATAACCCGAAATAAGTTTTCTGATCAACCCTTCATCCCCTAAAGCGAGTGACCAGCCTTAATTTAAAATATCGCTAAAAAATAATTTCTGATTTATTCTTGGCCAATTCCAAATCACTGAGTGTAAATATGGCCTGTAATAAGTTTTTTGATCAACCCTTCAACCCCTAGGGAGTGACCATTCTTAATTTGAAATATCGCTAATAAAATAATGTCTGCTTTATTCTAAGGCGATTCCAAATCACTAAGTGTAAATATGGCGTGAAATAAGTTTTTTGATCGACACTTCATCCCCTAAAGGGGATAACAACCCTAAATTTAAAATTTCACTAAAAAAATGTTTTCTACTAGATTCTAGAGAAATTTCAAATCCCTAAGTGTAAATATTACTTGAAATAAGATTTTTGATCATCCCTTCATCAGCATCCCATTCGGAACTATATTAGAATACCCCCACCTGGCATATTTGGCCCCCGTCTTTTTACGTAAACCAGTTCGCACAGGCAAGATGGAATAAAAAGACAGAGTGTGTGGCAGGCCCTTAACGTGCGAATTTCAAGTACCACAAATTTTAAAATCAAAATATTTAAATTAACTGTTTCACTAATCGCATCCATAATTATTAAAATTGTTAATTGAAATCGTAGGGAGTTGGAAAAAACATCAGACAAATGAGTTATACAATGAGCCGCTGAAGAAGTCAAAAATAAAATGACGAAACGTTTGGCTGATTAAAGAATAAAACTGTTGTTAATCTAATTTTTATCCAACTCTCTACGATTTCAATTAACAATTTCAATTAACTTTTAGAAACAAGCTTTTATTTCGAAATATGAAGTAATACTACGACCTGAAAACTTCCTCACATAACTAAAAAAAAACATGTGAGAGGCAACAAATTAAATTAAAATAAGTGCCCTAGATATTTTTATAAGACATGAAATTATTATTAAGAATATATAAATTGAAAAGACTAGTCTCTATTTAAATATAAGTACACTGTTAAAAATTTCTTATATAATTTTACTATACCATAAAAAATGGAAAGTCCGGCTTCGAAACTTTTTAGTAATATACCAATATTGTAATTTTACAACATATTTTTACTAATATGTATCTATTTTGTTAAGGGAAAATGGTGTAGGTTCTTGGTAAAACATATTTTTAATAAAGTAATGATAATTTTAAAAATTTGAAAAATATAAAACTAGGTAGGTTTCACAAAATAAGAGACATATGAAGTCATTAAAATAAGCATCTTGTCTTTTATTTTTGTGAAACCTACCTAGAATGTTATATTTATTTAAAATTTTCATTACTTTATTAATAGATACGTACCTAATTAATACAAGAAAAAATTAAATTTTTTTATTTTTGCAATGAGTTAATGTGATTTTAACAAATAAATATAGTATTTTTTTACTATACACATTCATATAAATTTTCTATCTATTACTTTACCATACAGAGTATGGTCAATTATTGTAATCGTGCATGAAAAAAGTGTTTTTTTCCTTCTTTTTTTCAAAATATCTCAAAAACGGCTTAAACTATTTCGATTAAAAAATTGAACGAAACCATGGCATTTCGCTCTACAAAAAAAAGCTCTAATAAGTGAACATCGAAAAAATTATATTTTTCGAGATAATAATTGTTTTGTCAAAATGTCTGTTAGTTAGTTAGTTAGTTAGTTAGTTAGTTAGTCTGTGCGTTACCAAATTTGTGGACGAGCTAGCTCAAAAACTAGTGTGAATATCGAAACCAAATTTAACAAGTAGTTTTGGTCCATTGGAGAGCTGATTAGATTTTGGTGCATATCGACCCAAAATTGGTGGAGGGGGGTTAAAAATTAAAAATCTAGGTCGTTTGAGGAAACTCTATCAAATTTTGTATACATAATCAGTGGGTTCCCAGAAGTCTAAAAATGCAAAAACTAACCGCCCAAAATGGGGGGAGAGGGTGGGGGTCAAAAAATGAAAATCTTGGCCATTTACCAAACTCAACCAAATTTTGTATACATAATCAGTGTACACCTAGGAGTTTAAAAATGCAAAAACTAACCCCCCTCCCCTACATGATTATAAATAATTTTATTAAATATTAATGTAAGTGAGGGGCCAGGTTGTATGGTAAAGTCAAGTGGATGGCCACATCAGAACACGTCAGCTTATTTGTATACTAAACATATAGTAAATTTATAATTTTTTAACAGTGTATTATTGTTTTTCTCGAAAAAAGTAGCCTAGATCTCTAGATGAAGCTTGAAACTTATGCCAAGATTTAAATAAAAATTTTTGTATTATCATTCTTCTTCTTTAAGTGCTTTTACGAACTCTTAATCAGGTCTCCGTAACGTTTTTGGCTCCTCTTCACATATACCTGTGCTGAGTGTGTTTAGCTGTTTTTACAGATATAAGGGACCTACTTTTTAACGCCGGTTCCGAACGGCTAGTTTGGAGAGGTTACTAGGCAATTATACTCTTGGTAAGTTGCCATTGCTTTCAAGAGGAGGCGACTGCAAATACTTGCCAGACTCGGTCTCGAACCAGCATATTTCAGGCCAGCGGCCCTACACTCTAACCACTGACCCACAGTCATTATCGTTGAATTAATTAATTGTACCAAGAAATAATATCATCGGATATTTTATATTCATGTTAACGTTTCTAAATGTAGGTAAGAGCATATTAAAGTACAGCGCATTGTACTATCTGCGCCCTGCGATCATTTATGGAAAATTGAAGCAAATTTGCATGCTCATTTCCATATGTCGAACTAACATTTAATTAACTTGCAAATTCCTGGGACATGATATCCCACCCTGAAATAGAGCTATTGTGATTAAATGATGAAATGTCTTTGTTGATGACTTCAATAATCAAATTCGGATGCGCTTACATGGAAAAACATGAATTTATTAAAAAAAAGTTGATTTTAATAATCGTATTTCTCCAGCCCGGCCTTATAGTATTCGTAGGAATCTAAGACTTGGCGGAGGAAGCTGGAGTAAAAGTCAATTTCACGGGCCAATGCTACTCCGAGTTCATTAAACACAATGAACCTTGCCTTTCTCGTCCCCCCGTTTCCCAAACTCTGGTGCTGAAAACACAGCTTCTAAAACCCATCTTTTCCCTTTCCATTGTCCCATCACCCTCTCGATTTCATGCAATTTTACAAGTCGACTCGATCGATTCGGGACCGCGTGGATTTAATATCTCATAAGAGGAAAGACATTTTTACCAGAATTAAAATGTAGCTGAATAATAGTACATACCTAAATTAAATAACTATCTTTCTTTCCTAATTTTATCTAAAAAAAAAAATATAAACTCTAAAATAACTAACTGTCTTTTGACACTTGATAGATAAATACACTAATTTTTAAAAAAAATCGTTGGAGCCGTTTTTGAGAAAAAGAAATACTTTCATGTAATTGTCCACTTCCGGTCTTCCGATTTTAACCAAAAGCTTGATGTATCAAGCTTAAGTTTCGAATTTCGTATCTCTGAGACTTATGAATGCAAATCGCAGGGGGGGGAATTCTTACCTACGTAAACAACTTCCGGGTTTCTATTTTAGCCTAAATCTTGTTATACTTCTTGTAGCCTCTAGATAGTTTAAGGTAGTTCTTTCACAAATGCAAAAATTCAAGAAGTTTTTGAAACTTGGAATATAAGTCATTAAAAGCATAATACACATACTATTAAAATTTGAAGACGATTTCCCACACCAAACATGAAATAATTACAATTAAAAATGACATTTTTACATAGGGTAGATAGGGAAAGGGTGTGAATATGATATTTATTTTATTTTTTCATTGAAGGACTTTCACCATCTTGAGGAAAAACTAATATTTCTTAGAATAATATATTTGAGTAACTTTAAAAAAAAGTTGAAATTATTTACCACGTAGTTTTGATAAAAAAAAAACAAAAAAAACCTATTTGGCCGATTATTTTTAGTGGAGGGGATATAAGCACAATGGCTTAGAAACGACCCGGCAAGTAAGTGTGTATCCATAGAGATTTCGTAGTGTGAGTGGACAGTCACGTTAAAAAAACATAACCTAAAATTTTAGTTCCGTTCATATTTATAGAGTGGTTACGAGGCTAAAACTTTTCGTGTGGATTGTCGCGGAAGAACCTCCTTAAGTTTCAAATTTCAAGGCTCTGCGACTTTCCGAAGACGAGATATAAATATTTATTTTACGACACTCCTAATTTAAAACCATTTCCTTTAATTCAATCGGATTAAAAATTTGACACAACTATTACCTCATGACACTTGATAAATACACTAATTTTAAAAAAATCGTTAAGAGCCGTTTTGAGAAAATAAAAAAAAACCGAAATAAAGGAAGGGGTGTAAATTAGTAGTGTCGCGATGAGTTCAAATAAATGAAAATGTGAAAGTCATGTGATGAACACACCAGTCGATTTTATTTATTTTGGTATCCGAGGAATGGAACTGTACTGAACTTTTCACAATTGTCTTCAACTGTCTTTTGAAAAGTGAAACGATTCTATATCTGGATATCTTTTGGAATGCTTACAAGTTTATAGCTTTCGCAATTCAATTTAAAAAGTCTATCGATGTGTGCTTTTTTAACTAGTCTCTCGTTTTTTGGTATAGCAAACTCTTCCACAGTTTTAATAAATAATAATCTATGATATCTAATGCTTTTGACATTCATTAAATATAGTTAATCAATGATAATTATATTTAAATTATGGAGTATTAAATTAATAGTACTAAACAATTTAATCAGATGCGATTTACCGGGTAAATAAAACTGCTTATAGACCACGATTATGTAAATAATGTCAAGTGTTAATCAATGGAAGAGATTTTATTTTCATTTAATAATTGAACTTGGCACGCTGTTTGCAGTTTCGGTGAATCAATTTTTGACGCTATTTCTTTTAAAGATGGATTAGTTAATAACCGCTTTTTCAATTATATTTTTTCACCCCTTCGGGTGTCGATTAATAAAGCTAGAGGATATAAATTAGTTTTACAAATTTAGTCGACAAATGGCAGCCCCATCGATATTTTGAGTCGGTGGATCCTCAATAAGTTCTCCCCGTTGCCATTGACCCCACTCGGTAATTCGACCTGAAGTTGTAATTACGTAATGCATATCCGTTTCACAAGGGCATGTTGACAGCACTCGAACGGTGAAGTTGTCTTCCGGCTGGAACGAGAATTGATTGCATGGATTAAGTAATATGTATATTTTCTAATGAAAGATATCGAAGTTAAAAGTTGCATACAATTTTTAATTTTAATCGATAGATTAAAAGAAATATTTAATCTGTATGTTTTTCGAATATAATGATTTAATTTGCCTGTTTGAAATTTTTTTTATTTTATCCATTCTACTATGTTAAATAGGGTGACCAGATATTGAATAGTCAAAGTAGGACATATCAAAGAAGTTATCTGTGAATACAGGACATTTCCATTAAGCAGTAGGACGTGGACAAAAGGTTTAATTGTAGGACATGTCACTACCCAACGTAGGACGATAGTGGTCGCCCTAATCTTGAATTCTTATTATAATAAATCCTTATATTTATTTAACTAATAAAGAACACTTTGGCTTCCTAAGATTAAACAAAAATATTTAATCAACTGTTTCGAAGTTGAATATAAAATTTTATATTGTTCGATATGGATAATATGCTCTATCATTTGAAAAAAATTGCCATTAATAATATTTTAGATGTCAAAAATCTGTTTTCTTAATACTTCAAAGTGTCAGATGTTTAAATAATAAATTTCAGCGGCAATAAATTTCCAAAGGGTGCATATTTGATATTTTTCTTCGTGCTTTGATAAAGATTCTGAAAAATACATTAAGTCTGCTTTGTTATTAAATTTTGATAAATGATACGCGGCTTGACCTGGGCGAAGTAAAAATCACGAGGAAAATTAATCTTTTTTTAATTTACCTGCAGATATCTGCAAATCATCATTTTCTTTTCATTTTTTTATATAATTTATAAATTATTTTTTCAGTTCTTGTTATTAAACTATTTGGCTGTGAAAATCACTGGAAGATTTTTTTATAACGTTATACCCGAGGGGTGAACCGGGACTTAATATCGTGTCACCTACTTCCACTTCCACTTTCATTTCCATGTAGACGACAATAGATGACAATAGATTATCTATTGAATTCCAAAATAATTCCAAAGGCGTGTACACCTAATCCCAATCGCGGTTCACCTAACATACTTTCAATTCATTTATCATTAAATCTTAACCATATCGTTTTGGAAAGAACTTTTCAAAAATGAACAAGTTTTTAAATAATCTTCAGAAATATACTTAAGAAGAATATATATTTTTCTAATATGCCTAAATTTGAAAGTTCTCGACAATGATTACAGAAATTGAAAGACTTTCTATGAGAAAAGTGACACAAACAAGGAAAACAATTATACAGAAAGTGAAATAAACTGAAATGGAAAAATATTTGCAAAAATCTTGGGAGAGAGAAGATTATAATAGGTGTAGTAAAAAGAAATCCATTATTTTTGCATGAAATTGAAAGTTTTATTTAATATACTTAGTATGATCCCATTTAGGTCGAATATGGGCCATTTTGTTAGATAACTTGTTGCCATTTTGAAGATAAATCCATTATGCCTCTCTCATAGAAGGCCTTGTCTCTATTGGCAAAAAAGCTTGGGACAGTAAATCAAATCATTCTAAGTATGTTAAATAAAACCATCAATTTCATGAAAAAATTATTGATTTCTTTTTACTACACCTAATATAAGAAAGAAATAAAGAAAGTCTGAACAAGGAAAAGAGTAGAGTGCATGGAGAAGAAGATATGGGGAAAAATGAAAGAATTGGACAAGAAATTAACAGAAGAATTAGGATATGGTATGGTTAAGCCAATACAACATAGTTGAATTGAAAGAAAAAGAAGATAGCAATTACTAAAATAGAGCAGAAGGAGCGAAAGGAAAATAATAAGAGAGAAGGCTAAAAGAAAACGAGGAGCAAAGAAACAAGAAATGATTTTATTGTATAATAAATATTTAGAGTGTTTCATTTAGATGGTATACATAGTGAAAGCGCACTCAATTTGCCTTATACTACGGCATCTATATAATCTTTATAAATAGCTCGCAAGTGTATACGCGGCTTTATGTACCTACACTAGTGTGGAACGAAAATGTCCTTTTTTATTTATTTATTTTTTATTTTGTATTTGTAATAGTGGCCAAAATTTGCATTTTAGTTTAAAAAATATAAATTATAACATTTTTAAACTAAAAAAAAAAAAAAAAAAAATAGAAATTACTGTCCTAAAATAAAAAAGAGAGTAATTTTTTTCGGTGACTAAAATTGGGGGTGGGGGGTTGCTCAAAAAGTATAATTATCTATATAAGTCTTAGACCCTTTGATCGATTTGTACGAAATTTCGCCTATACCAGTGCTTCTTAAATTTTTTTGAAGTCGATGGCCCCTGGAGGGTGCTCCCCCCCCTAAAAGACGAAATAAAGTCTATTATGTTGGCAGCTAAAAAATAGAACATGTAAAAATATATATAAAGTCAAGAAAATTAAAAAAAAAAATTCGCAGGGGAAAGGTCAAAAAATACATTTCTTGTACCAAACTCAACCAAATTTTGTATACATAATCAGTGAGCCCACAGAAGACTAAAAGTGCAAAAACAACTAGCCAAAACTATTCAATATTTGGTTCGGTTTGGTCCAAGGGCCTAGATTTTATTTTTGACCCGCCCCACTCCTCCCCTTAATTTAGTTCTTTTGTCTCCTCTCTCAGTGGAAGTAACAATATCATACAGTATTTCATTTTCAGCAGAATTTAGTACACTTTTTTTTCCCAGCTCCTCTTCCTCGAAACTAATATGTGCTGCCCCCCTAGGTGGAATCCTGGGCACGCCCTTGGTATATATCATAGATAAAAAGAGTGCAAGGAGCCTAAGGCTCCGGGACGTTTAATAAATCATCCCCAAAGCTTACATTTCCGTCGCCAGTTGGCGCTAATGTCGAGACGCACGATTCCACATAGGAATGGAAACAAAGGAATAATGGGAACAACTGATAGAAATGAGCAAATGGAGAGCTAATCGCGAAAATTAAAATGATCATGAAGAAGAATGAAAGAAGGGGGTAAAGAAGAAAGAAGTTCCAAGGAAGAAGCTATTATACAACCAGCAAGAAGAATAGGAGAAGCCGAAAACCAATCAGGACTACGGCTGAAGGATTTGTTTATATACAATGTAAAACAAAATTTGTCAAAAATGTTGTAATTATAATTATTATATTGTAAATAAATAAATTATAATAATAATAAATAAATAATAATATAAACAAATAAAAAAAAAGTTGTATTAGTTCACTTGCCTGGTAGTATGATATTTTCGCCCACGATAAGAAGATAGCAGTCAGAAGTGGAGTTCCACTTGTGGAATCGGTTCTCTGGCGAGGACATAATGGCTGTCAATGTCTTTGCCTTCCACGGAGAACAAGCTCGGCCTGCAAAAAATTAAACGATTCAACTAGCATGAAATATATTATCTAGGTATAACAATATATTATTTGAAAGATACAATAAAAGAGTGTGTCTTCTACTGGAATTATAAATTTTATTTATTTATTCATAACGAGATCTATAGTTTCGAATTAATTCATAAATTAATTCCTGTGAATCCATTGTAATAGACTGATGAAGAGGGCAAAGCCCTCGAAACTATATTCTCGTTATAAATAAATAAATAAAATTTATAATTCCAGCAGAAGACACACTCTTTTATTGTATCCTTCAATATATAAAAATTCTGCTACTCTCGGCAAAAAACTTTCAATTTAATATATTATTTGAACATTAACATAGAATCAGGAACTAAACCAGGGCTGTCCAACCTGCGGCCCAGCAAAGCAATTAATGCAGCCCGACTTAAAATTATAAATTTCCTTAAAACATTGAAATTTGTATGTTACTGAAAAATATAGATATCTGATACAATTTGACCTGATATTTTCTGTTTAATATGAAAAATATCTTTAATCCTGGATCTAGGACTTATTCAATAATCTCCTAATTTAAGTAGATTAATAAAAAAAATCACCCTCCCATTTATCAGAATAAATTACATACATTAAATTTAATAAATTATTGGGGTTTGTTTTTATGAATATTTTTATGCCTCGTTAAGTATAGAAGAAGTTTATTATATTAAGTTTTTATTATTATAAAATGCAAAAGTTTTTATATTAGATAATCCTTTTGTATTTCGATCCATTTAAAGTTAAAAGCATTTATATATTTACCCTAAATAAACATGGCATAATTCGAAAAAATTCAAGATCTTTAAAGACGAACCTCAAAATAGAATCTAAAATGCTGCCATAATCAGAATCAAGAAAGCTGAATTAACTTTCAATATAAATACTTGAAGAATATTGAACCCTAAATTTAGGATTGAAACATAGATTATTTTATTTTGGATTTTCAACATCAAGGAAATCGATATTATGAAAATATCTAGCTCTTCTATAGCTAGATATATAATCCGAGGGGGTGGTCTTCACAATACCAGCGACTTTAGTGGGAAAATTGGAATTTAGGCCGCCAAAAGTCGAAAAATGACATTCTAGAAAGGACAACATCATACCTACTTGAGTCAGTTGAAAAGTTTTTGTTTTGCCGAGAGATGGCAGAGGTTGATGCAGATTCACAAAGAGAAACAAGAGATTGTCCTCTGCTTGATGCAGAATAAACATATACACATATGTATCAGAGATGATATATCTGTATATATATATTATTTATTTGTTTGAGACTATAGTTTCGAAGACTTGGTCTTCATGTCAGTCTTCTTATTATAAATGTTTTCCTTGAGGTCAATGTCATATGGATGTTGAAAAACTTTGGTGTTCTTTCTAGATGCTTTGGCGGCTAGGAACTAATAAAGGCTACTCTTTCCGGGCTCACGCTCAAATGTAACCATGTCTTTCCTGCTTTCTCCTTCAGAAGGATGAATTTTTTTCCCCCTTTTTTTTTTTCTTTTTATATTCTTTTGTTGAAAAGAAAACTGAGCATCCCAAGTAGATTACTATTGGATGAACTCAATTTGATTCTTTAGACAGAGATCTCAATTTCTATTGGATGGCTTTAAAAATTCTAGAGATTCGATTGCGCTGAATCAAATTTTAGGTCCCTTTCACCTTTTATTAATCTAACACCTTCTGGGAAAGAGTGATTGTTTGAGTTGTGAATACTGCAAAAGGATTATCGTACCTTTTATTTTTATACATCTCTGTATGTTGTTCACTTAGTCGAATTTTTTCAGATTTCTCTCGGTTTTTCCATATATTGCCTTCACCAATCTTTGCATTTCAAACTCTGAACCCCTTCCTTTTCTACTCTTCGGCAATTGTCTCTCTTTGAACCTAAATCTATTCCTAGAAGTAAATTGGAGTTTTGAATACTGTTTTGAACCCTAATTTTTTCATTTTTGTTTTAATATTGTCCGAAATTCGTCCATCATCTGGAAGAACTATTCCTAGGATTTTCTTTTTCTTTTTCATTCTTGCGTGAATATGCTGATTCCAGGAGTTAATTTTTCAATTTTTTTATTTGCCATTTGGTCTCTAAGGCTTGCTTGTACCATTATTTACCGCGATTTCACTGGTCTCTAATTCCTGTGAATATGCTTTTTCTGATAAAGGTATATTTATTGAGTCCTATGTATCATCGAGATGGAAGGCTGCGTGTTTACCTGTGACGTTGGTCTACAAAAATTTTTTATGCAGTACAATGTCAGTAGCTGTGGTTTTTCTCCATTTTAAAGGTGGCTTATTTCTGAGTGTTTATTTTTAAATGAAAAATTTGGTATTTTCTCTTTCTTCTTCTCAAGATATATCATCTTGATATATGTGTATATGTTTATTTGCATCAAGCAGAGGACAATCTCTTTGTTTCTCTTTGTGAACCTACTTGAATCTCGCTCAAGCATTATCCAGGGCAGCTGTTCTTATCAGGGGGCCGCGAAAATAGGAATCTTTATAACAAAAAATAAAATAAAAATAAGCTGACACGTGTTATGATGTGGCCATCCACTTGACATTAGCCATACAACCTGGCCCCTCACTTATATTTAATATTTAATAAAATTATTTATAATCATGTAAGGAGGGGTTAGTTTTGCATTTTTGACTCTCTGGGGGCCCACTGATTATGTATACAAAATTTGGTTGAGTTTGGCACAAGGGCCTATATTTCCATTTTTGACCCCCCCCCCCCCATTTTGGGCGGTTAGTTTTTGAATTTTTAGACTTCTGGAGGCCCACGGATTATGTATACAAAATTTGGTTGAGTTTGCTCAAATGGCCTAGATTTTTAATTTTTAACCCCCACTCCACCCCCCTTAATTTAGGGTCGATATACACCAAAATCTAATCAGCTCTTAATCTCAATGGACCAAAACTAAGTGTGAAATTTGGTTTCGATATTCACACTAGTTTTTGAGCTAGCTCGTCCACAAAAATTTGGTAACGCACAGACTAACAGACTAACAGACATTTTGACAAAACAATTATTATCTCGAAAAATATAATTTTTTCGATGTTCACTTATTAGGGCTTTTTTGTAGATCGAAAATGCCATGGTTTCGCCCAATTTTTTTAACCAAAATAGTTTCAGCCGTTTTTGAGATATTTCGACAAAAAAAGAATCAAAAAACCACTTTTTCATGCACTTATTACAATACTTGACCATACCCTGTATGGTAAAGTAAAAAAATATGTTACTAGTTTTTATAAGTGATATACAAGTGACAGATGAATTTAATCACATCTCAATATTCTTAAACATGATTAAAAACTAATGAAAGCTTTGAGCGCATAGGTAAATTTGACCAAAACAGACAGACGAACCAAAATTATAAGTTGAATAAAACCGTGTAAATATTTTTTATAAGTATAGGTATACAATTTTATGCTAATGCAAATATACCAGGTGTACAAGTAAGGAATGCGGATTTTTTTCTAAAAAAACATTATTAAATTCGGAAGAATGATAAAAAGTGCTTTGTTCAAACTATGCTCCATCGCTTGTTATATGTTTTCCCATCTTTCGGAGCAATTTGTGAATTATAAAAGTTGAATAAATACAAAGTGTGTAAATATTTTTTTATAACTCTAGGTATACAATTTTTATACTAATGCAAATATTCTTTCAATTGGAAATATAGCTATTTATCAAGAAATATGTTATTACTGACAATCTGTTAAAACATTGCGCATGTTCATTGCATTTTTTGTACGAGTATGCTTACCTAATGATGCGGGGAGGGTACGGGGAGTTTTAAAGAGGCCGCGACTTTGATAAAAAGGTTAAGAACCACTGATCCAGGTCATCCAGTTTTGTATGTGCTGACGATCTCCATGATAGTGCGGTTGCTACAGTGATGTTCAAAGTGGGCCTTGCCATACGAGGCCGGTTGCAAGATTATGAGTATGTTATTTGGCCGCGTCTTACTGGTATGGTTTTGTGTTCACGCGTTCAATGTTTATGTGTTCATATAAATACAGCAATTTTAACGAAGATTTCGAATTTGTATTTTTTATTTTAGTTTTGAATCATTGGAAGGCGAGGATGCAATATTCAAAGGAGCTACTTTTACACTGTTTCTTTTTTATGAAAGTTGACCTACAAAATATGCCTAAGGATACCCCTAAAATTTTTTGCGTACATATCTCCATTAGTGACTGTTACTTTCACCGGCATTTATTATCTATTGCAACAATGCGCTACCTTGGGAAAAAACGGACTAAATGATCTCTAGATTTAAGTTTTTACACAAAAAAAAAACACTACACATGGAAATGACGTTTTAAATACATTTATTTTCTATAATATTGTTAGTGTTATAATTTTGTCAGAAACAGATTGAGGAGGCTAAAAAACTTTTCCCAGTCAACTTCTTACACTGTATAAAGGCTCAAATTCGTACCTGTCTCGAATATGGCTCTCATCTGTGGAGAGGTGCCTCCAAGCATTCTCTTGCCACACTGGATGCAATTCAGAAGCGAGCAATTAAACTAATAGGAGACCCGGCTCAAACCAACTCGCTCGACTCCCTGGGTCACCGAAGACACGTTTCTGCCCTTTCCCTGTACTACAAATACTCTCATGGTGTCTGTTCAGTCAAGGTGAAATCAATTATCCCCCCTAAAGCCCTCTTTACGAGAAACACGCGGTTTGCGAACGCCCAGCACCCGTTCGCTGTCAAATTGGATAAAAATCGAACAAGCATTTCGCCAACTCTTTTATTCCTATGACCTCCAGAGACTGGAACTCGCTCCCAGCCACCGTCTTCCTAGAGACTTATAAACTTCAGCTGTTTAATACCCGTATCCACAGATACCTTCGACCCCTACCCAGCCCATAAAATCCTTCTTCTTCTTTTGGAGGGGCCAACCCAGGCCTTTAGGGGATGCACCTTTTGGTGTAACGCCTTCTCTCATTATTTTCATTAATAAAAAAAACAACATATGTTATATTTCATACCAAATATAATATTTTTTGAAAATTTTCAGTTGTGACTCTCCCAGGGTTCAATTTTGAAAATTCGGTCAAAATGACCTGAAAAATGGACTCAGCGCTATGGAACCCCCCCCCTGTGACAAGTTTCAGAATTTTGGCGGCCTAAATTTAAATTTTTCCCACTGTGCGGCTTAGCGGGGGGGGGGGGGGGGGGGGGGCGAGATTCCATTACGGGGGACGGAAATGGGAGGGTGATTATTAAAATATTTTGATTTGTTCTCAATCTTGACAATACATACTAGTGGCGTACTAAGAGGGGGTGATCATAAATTATTTTATTACAAGGGGTGGGGGGGGATATTGACAATTCCGAGGAGAGGTGCTTATAAATTAATTCATTATGGGAGGGGTGTAATTAGAAAATGAGTTAATTAAAAACTGCGGTGGAAGAAACTCATTCATAGCTCACTTGACTCAAAAAGAGACTTCATTTCTTCTATTAAAAGAAACGTCTTCATTGGTATATTGGTATGGTTAATGATAATGAACTCTTTTGTACAGATAACTTACCAAAGTAAAAAAGAAAGAAAAAGAAGTAAGTCGTTAAAGCATTCCCAATTAAAACTTCTTAGGCGGAGTGTATTATTATTTCATAAACTTTGTTCAAAAACTAATAAAAAAACAACCCCCCCCCCAAAAAAAATATAAAAAAACATACTAATAAAGAATGCAGTGTGGAATTTATTTTTTATTTTTACAGTAGATACAAACATTTAATTAAGGTATGAATGAAATCGGTCGGGAAAGTGAACACTTTTTCGAGACTCTGTATGCTCGTAAATTATGCAGATGATTGGGGGGGGGGGTTATGTTTTGTTGTAGGATAATGATAATGAAGTTAACTTTAATAAACTATACCAGGGGTGTCCAACATTTTGGCTTACACGGGCCACATTTGAAGAAAAAAATTGTCCCTTTATAATTCTATTGATATTTATTATTCAAAAAAGATAGTTAGTAATGTAGAAATAATAAATTTTTGTGAAACTTAACCTAGAAAATTCTCCTCATAAGTTATGTAGAAATAAGAAATTTATTATTTTTTTAGCTCATGGTGAGCTTCTAATTTTAATTCTCGTAAATTTTATATATGAAAATTGCTTCTCGTATATGTAAATACATACCTACATATGTACTTATAAAAAGTGATATTATGTATTAATTAGTATTTGTTTATATTTTTTTCTTGATAGATAATTAATATAAAATTCTAATAAAGAGAGAATATTTAATTTTTCTTTCAGATCGGTATCTAATTGGTTCTAGAACATTCAATCAGAAAGACTAAATGAAAATGAGATTAATGTGAGAATTTTAAGTGCCCCTGAATTTTAGGCAACGTATTCGACGTAGAAGTTTAGAAGCTGCGTAGAAGCTAGGGAGAATGTTTCGGAGCTTTGTAAGCAAAAATGTCACTTTTTGACCTATTGACGAGACCCCATGTAATTTTTGGCATTACCGCACGTGCTAAAATTCAACCTAAATCAGTAATACAATTTGTAACTTTAATTTTGAACAGGGGTGTCCAACAGTTTGGCTTACACGAGCAACATTTGAAGAAAAACAATATGTTTCGGTCCGCGGATAAAATATTATAATTCTATTGATATTTGTTATTCAAAATAGACAGTTAATAATGTAGAAATAAGAAATTTATCATTTTTTTAGCTCATAGTGAGCTTCTAATTTTACATTTCGTAAATTTTATACTTGAAAATAGATTCTCGTAAATATATACCTACATACAGAAAGTGATATTATGTATCGAGGGGTGAACCGCGACCGATATCGTGTGCACCTACTCCACTTGCACTTCTATTTCCAAATAGATGAATGGGCATTATCTGATGAATTCCAAAATATTTCCAAAGACTTGTAGAACTAATTCCAATCGCGGTTCACCCCTCGGTATTAGTATTTGTTTATATTTTTAATATAAAATTCTAATAAATAAACAATATACAATTTTTCTTTCAGATCGGTATCTAATTGTTCAATTGTTGTTCTAGAACATTCAGCAATCAGAAAGTTTGCAAGTAGAAAATTTATTTCTAATGAAAATGGAGTCAAAAATAAACTAAAATCATGATAATTTTTTCAGAAATCTTGAAATCTAGTTCCAGATTAAAAATTTAAAATTAGCACTTTTATTTTTCGAAAACTTCACAGTAGATTTCCAGATTTCTTATTTTAGAGAAAAAAATTATCAGGCCAAATTGTTGTATGTTTTCCATAATCTACATATCGTCGCTTATCTTACAAAACCTCGTATGTCCTAAATACATTGTTTGCAAGAAAACAATAAAAAACATTTTAAACACGAATACAAACAAATACAATCCAATATTTATGATTTGTCCCTAGCGCGAAATTAAATTAGCAATAGAATAATAAGTATTAATTGAAAAGTTTTTGTTTTGCCGAGAGTAGCAGAGTTGTTGATTCACAAAGAGAAACAAAGAGGTTGTCCTCTGCTTGATGCAAATAAACATACACACATATTTATCGAGATGATATATCTGTATATATATTATTTATTTGTTTGAGACTATAGTTTCGAAGACTTGGTCTTCATCATCAGGTTCTTCAATTATAAATGTTTTTCATGAGTCAATATCATATGGATATTGAAACTTGGTGTTCCTTCATCACTGGTGGTCGGCCTGGAACTAACAAAGACATTTTCTTTTCGGTTCACATTCAAAAAAGGGAAATATATTTGAATGTGAGCCGAAAAGAAAATGTCTTTGTTAGTTCCAGGCCGACCACCAGTGATGAAGGAACACTCAAGTTTTCAATATCCATATGATATTGACTCCATGAAAAACATTTATAATTGAAGAAAGACTGATGATGAAGACCAATCTTCGAAACTATAGTCTCAAACAAATAAATAATATATATACAGATATAGCATCTCGATATATATGCGTGTATGTTTATTTGCATCAAGCAGAAGACAACCCCTTTGTTTCTATTTGTAGAATAATAAGGTTTCAATAGACAAACGCGCCGTGAAAATTTGGTCGGTATAAACGTATAATACATATTTGTCCAAAAATCTGACTTACGATGTTTTGTAAGATCAGCGATGGTATAAATCTCAATGTTTTAAGGAGTTTTATGACATTATATTGGCCACGGGTTGGACAGCCCTAGTTTAAATCGAAGTACCTATAGACTTGGTTAGTGTCATATAAATTACTGAAATAATAAATATTTTAAATATGAGATGAAGAATTTTTATATATTCGAAACTTTATTTTTTTATCTCATATAGTTGAGCTTATAATTTTGCTTTTAGTCAATTTTATTCTTGAAAAAAGCTTCACATATTGTACAAATGTACATTCATATTTTGAAAAAGGGAATAAATATATCTCTACATATAAATCTCAAAGTTTTAAGGAAGTTAACGATTTTATGTTGGGCTGGACAGTCCTAAACTATATGAATTCATTTACTTCTTTGAATTAGATTGACGTTTTTATTGCCTATTCTTTATTTTTTTTATTTTTTTGAATTTGAACTTTATCTTATGATGTGAGCTATTGATGAATAGGAATTGTTTTAAAAATAAATAATTAATTGACTAATGTTTTTATTATAGTTTAAAGGAGATCCGACATTTGAGTTGTACAGTAAACCGCTCAAGAAGTCATAAATAAAGTGACAAAACGCCATATTGAATGAGAAAAATATGAATTTTATTCTTCGGTATCGTAGTTTTCAAAAAAACGATATGAATTTTGAATAAATTGGTTTTATTAATTAAAGTTTAAAATACAAAAGGTTATACTTGGAGATTGGAGGTCTCAAGTCGAACGTGATCAAAACAAGCCTTGCTGTTCCCACTGAACGTCCGTCTTTATATACTATATAACTGCTGACTCTGTAACTAGCTCAGCGTGGGAACAGATAACATAATATCCTGACGTGACTCCTCCTTCCTCCGGGGAGAAATTTCATTATTTTATGAAATTTCTTCACAATTTAAAATATCGAGTTTACATTGTTATTTGAATTACAATCATTTATTACATTACAATCGTTTGAATTATTACAATCACTTATTTCCATATTATTTCTTATTTTATTACATTTAATTATATCAACAATTTTTATTTTATATTTATTTAATAAGTACAATATAATTAACAATATTATTATGATTATTATTATTATATATATAAATCTACTTTGTCTATTTGCTTTATTTTCAAATCATTAAAATTAATCACTAATATTTCACTTTTCACTTTATTTTTCACTTTACAATATAAAAAATATATAATATTTTAACAAACTTTTATAGGTAATTATACTATTTTATTTGATATAGATATCTTAACAAATAATTATTTTATTTTATTCAATACACAATATGGTTATTTTAATAAATTTCATTAATCATATTTATTCATTTGATACACATAACATGGATATTTTTTTTATATTTTGATAAAATAATTATATTATTTCACTTGGTATTAGTTATTCTGACAAAATTTCTTTTTATATTCTTAAAAAGATAATTATTTTATTTTACAATAGTAAATCTTTTTATTTCGAGAATAAACAATTTCTACAGTTTCTTAATTCATTATTTAATTTTTTATTTATTATGAAATATTGGTAAAGGAATGAATTGAATCACTGATGCGTTCATGTTTACATATTCGGGTATTTTTAAAATTACGTCTACGAGTTCATTCTCAATTTCACAAATGGGTTTCACGAACTGTGTGGCTTCCCAAAATTCTCGAATTTGATTACTATTTTATTTTTATTTTATAATTATCAATTAGGTTTTTTCAAATCTCGATTAAAATTCATCCTTGGTATCCCAAAAATCTTTTCATTTATATCTATTAAAATAACTGTTTATCAATCTATTTCCTTAAATTGTTTACTCCTAGATAATTATTTGTGCTAGTTATTTATTATATATTTTAAATTGCTATATTGCTAACTAATTAAATTATTCATACTTGATTAACCTATAGTAGCTATCATTAAATATATTCTTACTCTTTGCATCTCTCGCTTGCGTATCCTTGACTTAAATCTTAGATTTCATCGCGTTATCAACTGGGTCAGTAATATTATTTGTTCTTCTCTCTGAAGTAGACGTGGTCTTTTTAATCTATCGACTTGAAGTTATTTTATTATTTCTAAATTTTATATTAATTGACTTTCTCTAGCTATTAAAATAAATTCTAACTTGTTATTTGATAATTTACTTTTATTTTCTACTCATTTTCTATTCTACTTAAGGCATCCGCTACTACATTTGATTTCCCTTTATATATTTGATATCATAATCGTAATTTTGCAACTTAATTCTCCATCGCATTAATCTTGAGTTTGCATCTTTTAAATTAAATAACCATTCAAGGGGTTTGTGATCTGTATAAATTATAAATTTTCTTCCATATAGATAATTATGATGATAATAGCAACTCCAAAGTACCGAAAGTAGCTCGCGTTCGGTAGTACTGTAGTTTTGTTCTGCTTTTGTTAGGGTTCTAGAAATATAAGATATTGGTTTTTGATCTTGACTTAACACTGCTCCTAGCGCAAAATTTGATGCGTCTGTAGTCAATTCTAATGGTTTGTTTAAATCTGGATAAATTAGTATCGGGGGATTGCTAATTAATCTTTTGCATTCTTCAAAAGCCTTAATATAATCTTTATTTTTAGTATCTATGATCGCTCCTTTTTTTAAATAATTATTCAATGGTTTAACTATTTGCGAGAATCCGGGTATAAATTTGCGGTAAAAGCCTATCGCGCCCGTAAATTGCTTAATTTGGGTGCGTGTTTTAGGAATTGGGTAATTATTTATTGCTTCTATTTTTTTGGCTAAGGGTTTTATTCCCGTGTCTGTTACTAAATGCCCTAGAAATTCTATTTCTTTCTTAACAAATTCACATTTTGTATTTGATATTTTTAGGTTATACTTTTCTAATGCTTTAAAAACCTTCTCAATATTTTTCATATGTTCCTCTAGAGTCTGACCCATTATAATAATGTCGTCTAAATATACTAAACAAATATTTTCTTCAATTAACTCTTCTAATATATTATTCATTAATCTTTGAAATGTCGCGGGGGCATTTTTCAATCCGAAGGGCATTCTAAGAAATTCATAATGTCCGTTTTCTATAGTGAATGCTGTCTTTTCTATTGATTCTTCGTCCATTTGTACCTGGTGATAGCCTGATGCAAGGTCAATGGTTGTAAAATATTTTTGATTTACAAATTTTGTTAATATATCGTTTATGTTTGGTATGGGGTATTTATCTTCAATAGTGCATTCATTTAATTTTCCTCAAATCTAAAACTATCCTAACTTTTCCATTTTTCTTAGGTACAACCCAAATTGGGGAATTATATGGACTCGTACTAGCTCTAATAATATTATTTTTTAACATTTCTCTTATTTGCCTTTTTACTTCTCCTTGGTAAATTACGGGGTATTTATAATTCTTTGTGTAGGTTGGATTCTCGTGGGTAGTTCTAATTTTATGTTTAATTACGTGTGTGTGTGTTAGTGGCATATCCTCTGAATATATTAAATGGCTATATCTATTTAATAAGTTATTTACTAGTTTATCGATTTCCATTTTACAATATTTTTCGTTCATATTTATTTCATATGTTAAATCCGACTTTAAATTATTTATTGATTGATTATTAATTGCCGTTTGTCCTTGTGTATTTCTGCCATCTTTTATCCTAATTTTTGATTGACATAAATCATCTATCTTTGGGGTATCTTTAATATCTTTCCTATTTTTAATTTTTACTCTTTGGTGTGTGGGTTGATGAATTAGTTGTTCATCCCTTAACATCTGATCTTTTGTTTTCGTTAACTGGCTAACATTCTTTACCTTACCTACGTATCTTTTATTAATTATTTTATTATTTATCTCAGGTTCATTGACCTTATCATTATCAGTTTTATCCTCGCTAAACTTTATTTGTTTATCTACGGGTTCATGTTTCTCTTTAACGTCTGTGGACTCTGTTACAATATCGTCTACTATTTCCTCTTTGTCTAGGCTACTAGATAAATCACTGCTTGTGTCATCAATTCTACTGTGAGAAAGTTTTTCGTTTATCTTACTAATATGATACTTTAGTTTATATTTCTTATTCTCATATGTAATTATGTCATCCTTAAAATTCCACTCAAATTCTAATTTTTTGATTGCGTCTAACCCTATTAAAATATCGAAGTCCTTATGAAAATCAATTATTAGTGTTTTTATATATTCCTTTCCTAAAATTTTTACATAGGTATATTCAGTTATTTTTCTGGACCCATTAATAGATTTTATAAAATTATCCTCTTTAAACTTTGTATATAAATTAGCTATCTCTGGTTTTATTAAATTTACAGTAGATCCTGTATCTATTAATACTTTTAAATTCCTCCACTCTAAATATGGTAATGATGATTTTTCGTTTATACTGTCCCTATATTCAAAATTATTATAATTAATTTGGGGTGTTATGTAAGTTCGTTCTCTCGGGGGCCACTTCCTAAAAAATGATTTTCTCTTCTTTCCTGACCTGAATGATTCTGAATTGTTTGTGTGGACATGGGGGTTTGATTAAAATATTGTGGACGTGGGGGCCTGTAATTATTATGATTTCTATAATTATTAGAGTTTTGATAACCATTTTGATAATTTTGGAAATGGGGTCTGGGTTGAAAATTCTGTCTAGGTTGAAAATTCCTAGGTTGAAAATTTCTGTAATTTGTATTATTATAATTATTATTATTTATTTTTGGTTTGCCCTCAACTGCTAGTGCATTCGTTCTATTGAGAATGTACTCATAAACCTCGTATACTGAACCTAGATTTTGTGCTAAAACCTGGCTTGCTGTGGGTTCCTTTAATGTTTTTATAAAAATTTGTGTGGCATCTTTAGAGAATTCATTAATTAATTCGGTTTTAATATCTGCTTCAATATTTCTGGCGTTTATTCGGGAATTATACTGGGTCATTAATTTATTTATTTCTACATAATTTTTCTCGATACCTAGATTTTTATTTGTTAGGGAAAATAATTCTATTTTAATTGTATTTTCATTCTTTGGCGATTTGAATAAGTTCCTTAATAAAATTACTAATTCGTCCCAATTTCTGACATGGTGTCCTAAAATTTTATGCCTAGCGTCTCCTGTTATTTGATTCTTGATATGTAATAAAATTAAATTCTGTTGATCAATGGGGACTTCGTTAAAATTTCTAACTATCGCCTCAGTGTTTTCAATAAATTCTTCTAGTAATTCAGGGGAACCATTATATTGGGGGATCAATTTTAAGAGTTCGGAATGGGATAATGTAGCCATTGTTTATTCTTTTTAATTATTTATTATTTAAATCTGTCAAGTCTTCCTCAAACAATTACTATTTATTTTATATTAGTATTATTTTATTTATAATATTATTTATTTCAATCCATGCATTAACTTTATTCATTTACTTGTATTATTGCTTTGTCTAACTTTCACAATTATTATTTTATTTCGTGCATTAATCTTTATTTATTTATTTATTTATTTAACAATTATTCACTTATTTCATGCATTAAACTTTTCTTTATTTAACATTTATTTATTCATGCATTAATCTCCTTTACAATTATTTATTCTATTATTTTCACAATTTTTCAATACTTTTAACAATTACTTATTTATTTTTAACGTTCAATTTATGGGCCGTGTAACGGTACGGTTGACCGGAAGGATGTCTGTTCGTTTCTAACCTTTGTAGTATATTCCGCTGACGATGCTGACTGCGCCCTTGGGAAGTTTCGGTTGTGACTTCCTCAGTATTTGTATGATGTCCCGCAGCTCGAAGTTCACTCCTCGTTAAGGCTGGTGACTTCCTCTCGCTCCGAATTGGTTGGCGATTGGCTGACGGTTGTCAACGGGTTGTCGTGGCAAGGCGACGATAGGTTTTTCGCTGGTAAACAGCTTAAAAGCTGACCGTTCGTTGGCACTGCGACACGAACGTCGTGCGTTTCCCAAATTGACTTTCGAAATTTTGGGGTCCTCGGAATGTATCCTACCCAATTTTCGCGATTTGAGTTTTCGGGGATCCTACCGACTGCGCCAATTTTATTCTTCGGTATCGTAGTTTTCAAAAAAAAACGATATGAATTTTGAATAAATTGGTTTTATTAATTAAAGTTTAAAATACAAAAGGTTATACTTGGAGATTGGAGGTCTCAAGTCGAACGTGATCAAAACAAGCCTTGCTGTTCCCACTGAACGTCCGTCTTTATATACTATATAACTGCTGACTCTGTAACTAGCTCAGCGTGGGAACAGATAACATAATATCCTGACGTGACTTATGTTTTTAATTTTTTTTCAACTCCCTACGATTCCAACTCAATAATTTAATAATTATGGATACAATCAGTGAAACAAAAATAATAATGATGAATTATGCGATGACAGCAATTGGGTTGATGGTGTTTGTAGTATTGTTATAATCATATGATTGGGAAGTTGATACTCGAACTCATTTCATGTCCGTTAAATAATCATTGGACTACCGGCCATGCATTAAAGAGTAGCTGACTTGAACAGTTCGTAATTGCAATTCATCCCGTTTATTTTGTAAACTATTTAGTTTTGATTTTTGTATAAAATTGGAGGATTATCAACCACAACTTTAATACTACGATTTGCGAGGAATCTAACCAGGGTGGTTTGGTTAAAATGAGGGTGGTTAAAACCACTGGTTTAAACCGTCCTTGACTTTATCCGATTTTAACCAGTGGTTTATATTGAGTGACCACTTGAATAACATAATTTGATTCATATTTTCATACTTAAATTCATATAGGTACATATAAATAAAATAATGTAAATAAATAGACAACTAATAAATTTCAAATAGTGTAATATTTCGGGAAAATAAAATTGGACAGAATAGTACTAAATCAAAACCAAACTTAAAGGTAACAAAACGTAAATTTTGGATCAAATATTTTATAATTATAATTTTAAAAATTAATACACTTAGATACTTAGAAAATACCGAGGGGTGAACCTCGATTGGAATTAGGTGTATACCGCCTTTGGAATTATTTGGAATTACTTTGGAATTCATTAGATAATCTATTTTCATCTATTGTCTTCTACTTGGAAATGAAAGTGGAAGTGAAAGTAGGTGTATAGGAATTTAGATCGCGGTTCACCCTTTGAAAATACTATTAATATTGGTGGAATAGGTAGTTTGATTGACTGGTATGAGGAATGGAGCAATAAAGATAGTCGGGATTGCAGTCAGCGTATTTACTCTATTCAGTTAAACTACCAAACGCCAACATTTCGGCACACACTTTGTGCCTTCTTCAGAGCGAGTAATGGTAAGTCATAAATTACTCACCATGAAGAAGGCACAAAATGTGTGCCGAAATGTTGGCGTTTAGTAGTTTAACTGAACTAAACTACTAAACACTACACACTTTGTGCCTTCTTCAGAGCGAGTAATGGTAAGTCATAAATTACTCGCCATGAAGAAGGCACAAAATGTGTGCCGAAATGTTGGCGTTTAGTAGTTTATCTGAATAAATACACTGACTGCAATTCCGATTATCTTTTTATTGCTCCACTATCATCACTATTAATATTCATCATCGCTATTTGTTTTATCTTCCTTAATATTGTAATTTAACATTTTAGAGCATGTAACTAATTTCGAAGCTGTTTCCAAACCTAAACGATTTCTTAATTTTGTTTGGATAAAACTAAAGTTAGAAATTATTCTTTCTATTCCGGCAGAAGGTGGAACACATGATTGTAAATGGCTAACAAAAGTTCTAAATTTTTTTATCTACACCCGTTAGAGATAACCACCATACATGAAGTTCAACATTATTGTAAGTAAAATATAATTTTGGGAATGGACTTGATTGAGTCATAAAATTTATCAATAATAACACAAAATTTTCATTCACAACTAGCCATTGGCGTGCTACTTCTTCCCCTTCTGACTTAAAATTTTTACCTATAGGGGTCGGGTAGGCTAGGGGTTAGCGTGCAAGCCTGCTAACCAAGTGGACACGGGTTCGAATCCGACTCGAGGCAACCGGCTAAAACCTGACCCCGGGGGTAGAGACAAATTTAAAAATAAAATAATTAGTATCGTAAATTGACTTATGGCTAGAAAGGCCGAAAAGCCAAAAAAAAAATTTTTACTCATTGTATGTAGGATGTAATATTTACACGGAATAATGAGCGGGAGTAATACAATTTCTTTTTCTTTGTGCGATTAATTTTTTATTTGGTGTCTTTTCCCTTTTTATAGACACATAACTATTATTATTCTATATTGTATGACTGAATAAAAGTATAAAATGAAAGGAACATATAAAATATATATAAAAAATTGTAGGATAAAACCAATTTTGGAACGGTTTTAACCACTTTTGACCAGTGCCCTAGTGGCAGTTCGGCAAGAAGATTTTTATGCCAAACTTGATCAAAAGCATTGGAAACATATCCAGAGCTATTTCGCGGGTCTCATTCTTTTACAAAGCTAGCTAGCTCTCTTGGGATCCTTATTTGCAGTTATTCATCCATCTCTTAGGAAAATGTCTACGTGTTCTTTTTGAGGAACACTTAGATAAGAGGACATGTTTTGCAAAGCCTCTCATGAGCCAAGCGGAGTACATGTTCGTTCCATTCATCCATTCTTTCATTGTATATCTTTCAATCTATATTCCTCACGAATTTCTATGTAGGTATTAATTTAATTGAAGAAGTCTAAGGGTAAACGCTTGGGACAAAATAATCATATTCTCATTGAATATGATCAATCTTGAAATTCAGTTCAGGGGGTTGTCTAATAGAAATTTATTGAGTATGTATTACTAATATACTATATACCAGTGGCGGCGATGAATGCGGCGCATCCCTAAAATTTCAAAACGTCAAGAGTATTTTCATACCGTGTCAAATTTGAATCTCATGTAGGTTTATTTCGCTATTATTAATTTAAAATTTATGGAAAGTTTTAACGTTAAAATTTGAAAATATTTACCAGATTTAATATTTGAATCATTTGAGTTTGGAAAATAGGTACTTTGATTTTATGAAGTTGAAAAGTGAATTAGTTTACATCTACTCGACTCTTGACTTTAATTTAAAATCTAATCTCAAGACACTTGATAAATACACTAATTTTTAAAAAAATCGATTAGAGGCGTTTTTGAGAAAATAAAAAAAAAACGAAAAATCTTTCATGTAAATGTCCACTTCCGGTTTTCAGATTTCAATGACTGATTTAATCCGCCACATCAGAGGGGAGCAGCCCTTTACAAAGAAGAAAACAGATTTTTTACAAATAATCATAAAACACCTCATCAGCCGTCCAAATAAATCGCCAGATGTTGTGGCTAATAATTAGAATAATGCATATATGGGCGCCGGTAGATCAATATCTCCAGAATAGCGGCCAGAGTGTTGGGAGCACCAACATTGCCCCACAACTGTGCAATGCGATTAACACATTAAGAGAAAAAAAACAATAAATAAATATGATGGTGTTACAATAAAATAAAATAATAAAAGAAAACAAAAGTATAAATACTCCAGCTCCACCCTAGGAGATTTTTTTTAAATAGTCCGCCAGACACCGGACAACGGCGTCGTGCCTTTTGATCCTCCCGTCGCGTCGTGTGTCAGCCCACAGCCCTGGATAATATAGGCCGTCGTCTCCGAAATAGCTTGCTGTACTCCTTCTAGCCTATATCGAGCTTAGTTTAGAATTTCGTAGCTCTGAGACTTATGGTTGCGAAATGCAGGGGGTGGGGTACATACATACGTACAAACGTACTGATCAATGGATTTTAGACCCCTTTTTGGCCTCTGGGGACCACCATTTCCGGTTTTGTGTCCTAAATCCGGTTTCCAACTATTAAGGGCAACGATTCCTTCCACCTAGAATTTACAAAATAAAATGAACTGTTTTCATCTCTGAGAAACAAGCTCACAAAGAGTTAGGACCTAGACTGGCCATAGCAATACTTCCCCATTATATTCTATAGAATATAAATGTTGAAAGTAAAAATTGCATAAGAAATTAATCTTGAATGATAAATTATAAGATGTTTTGGTAGAAGTATTTGATTTAATACAATTAGTTTGCACTGTAAATATCTTCCACAAGAGCGTCGGTTGAACATACATTTTCAACTATGAAAAGAATTAAATCAATCACCATAAGTAGCCAAAGGGAAGATAGATTGCCCGCTCTCGTCATAATATCAATTGAAAAAATGTAATGTCAAAATTGAAAAATAACGAAAAACTTCATGATACTGATGATTCTATCGATTAATTTTGCGAAAATTAAAATGAAACTTTCAAAATTATGGAGTTTCTTTCGGACAGCATCCACTTTTTGAAAAGTTGCCGCCCGCCACTGTTAAGTATATACCTATATAATATTATTGTATAATATATAGTGATTTACCTAGTGAAAACAATTACAAAAAAATTGATTCATGTTAAGTTCAAGAATGAATTTTCGTTTTCTAGTTTTAAATACCTACTGAATTTACGAGTAGATGGGTATATATAGAAATAGTGCAGAGAAAAACTAACTATATAAAAAATAAACTGATGTGGCCATCCACATAACTTTACCATATCTACACTTTTTCTTAATAATGTTTAATAAAAAATGTATAATAATTTACGAAAAAACCCCCAGCATCTTTTAATTTTGGGCCCATTAGCAATTATAGTCCTAATAATATCTCCTTTTAAATGTTAAACTCTTCTATTGTAAATATCAGCTTTCTTCGATTTTTGTTTGAAAATTTTATTATTTTAAATTATTTTTAAACCTCCCAGCCCCTTTTTTTGATTCACTATCAATTTCACAAACTGAGTTATTTTCATAAGGTCGTATAGGGTGCATAAGCCAAATTTAGAACAAATTGATTAAAGGTTCTAGGACTTATATTAATAATAGCTGGGAGGGCCGCCTTCGGTGGCCTTTTTGCTAGCTAAGGGCTACGCCCCCTGGGCTCCCTCACCCCACTCCCGAACTCTTACCAAAGAAGAAGCAGGGTTGAAGGGACCGAAAAGAGGTACCTCGGGGTCGTAGCATGAAGTTACATAGCCTAAAACCTTAATGAATAAACGGGCTATCTAATCCAGAAAAGAATATTTTAAATCAAATAAGTAGTTGCTGAGATTAGCTATTTTAAACTACAGTGACTCTATAGAGACAGTGGCGACACGTAGGCCCATCCGCCATTTTGAGTCGTATTTTAAGCTAAATAATACTAGGAAATTTAAGATAATATTATTATTATTACCTTTTATTTTAAATTAAATAATATTTAATATGTGTAAAGAATGTGTTTAAATATTAATTTTCTTAAATTTCTTAATATTCTTCAATTTAAAAAACGACTAGAAATGGCGGATGACCGTATGTGTCTGCCACTCTCCCTATTTAGTCACTCTATTTTAAACCAACGAACAAAGAACAAACAAACAAACAAACTCACCAGCGATATATAGTAATATATTTTTTATTTTTTTATTATTTATTAGCATCAGGCACAAACCCATTTTGCCATCCAATATATTCACATTAACTCTACAAAATAAGAAAAAAACAATATAAAAAAATAAAAAATAAAAAAATAAATAAATTTTTTTAAAAAAATAGAAAAATTTAAAAAAATAAAAAAATAAAAAAATAAATAAATAAACTAAAAACTCATAAAAAATATCACAGCCCAGTGATGATAAAGAATTGAAGAACCAGCTTCCCCTAGTTTCCCACTTCGGATGTGCAGGCAAATAATATCTCGCGCATTTGTGTGGGAACTCGATTTTTCCCCGAACCATGTCATAAAATCGGTCTATTTTTCGTCGAGACAATCCGCACCCAAGAAGGGCATGGTTAATGTCCCCCGAGAGTTCGAATCACATTAACAGAAAGGGTTGGTCTCTGAGACCAACCCTATGCATGTACTCGGGAGTCGTCGCGTGCCCAAGTCTCAGCCTATTAATATGCACAGGTGATATAGTTCAAACCAGGGTTGAACCAGGATTCCCGGACACACTCCGAAGAAATGTCGCCCTTTGTCAGCACTGGATAGTTTCCAGGAATTGTTCCACTCCTGATAGATTCTCTTCTTTATTAAAGACCGAACTTCATCAGCCGACAATTCGAGGGGCCAGGATGAGCCCTCGGAAATCGCTCTCACAGCTAGATTGTCAACTCTCTCGTTCCCGTTAATTCCACTATGAGAAGGAATCCATAGAAGGCATACCTCCTTACCTGCCTCCCTAAGATTCTTGATTTCATCTAAGATTTCAAGGATAAGATAAGATGTTTTCTTGTTTAACGGGAATCATTTAATGGCGGATATAATGGCTAAGGAGTCTGTACAAATGAGGAAATTCGATTGGTTGAGGAACTCATGTTCATAATTCAGTGCCTTCAAAACAGTAAAGCATTCTGCCGATAGTAATATAGATAGATATAGATTTTTTGAACCCTCGCCTGCATATAGATCCCTTTGTCAAGAATCCATGGTGAAATTGGTTAATTTAATTGAGAGCTACACTCACGAGATTACTTGTTAGAATCTGATGTATCTTTGTTGTTCTCGTTTTTAAATGATTTCATAATACTCAGGTGAAGCTATCTGTTTTAATTATAAATGTAATTCAGCACTCAATAAAAATAGTAAAATTAGAATAATTTTTTGCAAAGGTTGTGTCACAATGGTTTGACAATTTGAAATTCTGGACCCATCATTTCATTCATAGATTCTGTTTTTACATTTATTTATGAATAAATGATTTTCCTAAAAAATTTTTTTATCAAATACTATTTTATTTTATTATTCATATCCAAGGCTAGGGTTGATTTCGATTAAGATGAGTGTATTAAATTCATGTTAAAGGCCAATTCTCTTGTTGAAACCTGTTGACTTTCCTTTTCTCGAGGAAATATGGGACCAAACAAAAGAAAAGGATTCTCGAGGACTTGTTTTATATAAAAAAAGCTAATAAATTAGATAAAGAGAGAAATTTTACACCTCTTACACTTGCTCTCGAATTTGATGATTTTTCATTGTATAATTCGATATGTCTTTAAAGGATGGGATTTTCTTTTCCATATATATATATATATATATACACTATTCTGTCGTGAATTACTTGGAATTCATTGAAATGGAATAAAATATAATAGTTTGAAGATTACTTTCCATAAAAATGATGTATGTATACTCGTAAAAATGTCCGTCTATAAATCCAATAATAATTTTATATTTACTTTCACATTTATATTCTATAGAAAAAATGGGCAAGTATTTTTACTTTTACGGCGTGAAATAACGTAAGCAGTTGAATCCTAATAATTTTTAAATTTGCTTAAATGACTTTTGAAATTTTTTAGTTCAAATTTAATTTCATTAAAATAAATATAATTTCTTCTAAATTTACTTGTATTACTGAAATTTATTCAAATTTTCGTTTTAAGAATCATGGGTGTGGGTATCCTGGCGTAATTATATACCTAGATAACCAATATAAAAATGTGAACTGTGTTTAGGAGTGGCGGGGCTGGATTTAGTATGACGTATTTTATAGATGGTCGCTGATGGTGCGTTTAGTTAGACTCTATGATAATAATAAATAATTATTAATAAGAATATATGAATAAATTTTTTATTAATAGTAACCACTCGGAAAGTTTCTTATTCATTCCAGAAATCCATTTAAGGATATTTGCTGAACGATCATCAATGTCAATTGGATATTAAAATTTAATACTCAAGAGACTGTCTCACGCTCAGAATAAGAAACCATAAATCATCATCATGGTTGCTAATTTCTATCGATTTTTGCAAAAGGATAGTGAAGATATACTACAGAAATGATCCTATGAACTATGATCTTAAATTTATTTTTCGAAATTCACTCTATTTATATAGACAACTAGAAATTGGTACTACTCTTTGAAAAACATGACTTAAAAAATGGAATAGAAATTTACTACACAGTTTAAATCGAGGGGTGAACCGCGATTGGAATTAGGTGTACACCGTCTTTGGAATTACTTTGGAATTCATTAGATAATCTATTGTCATCTATTGTCTTCTACTTGGAAATGAAAGTGTAAGTGGAAGTAGGTGTATACGACTTTAGGTCTCGGTTCACCCCTCGGTTTAAATTATCAATTCCTAGTTAAATGAATAATTATTATTTCATAAAAATAATTATAAATTTAATTAATTAAATTAATCTTTAAGAAATTCAAAGATATTTTTATAAAGCGAGATTTTATTAGAGAATACTTAGCCAGACTCACCGTTTTATAAGAACCATTGAGGTCCAGCTGATTCTCCATCCTGAACCAAGAGAGCGAAAAAGAGATATGGTCCATCTAGGTGTTACCCGGTATCAATCCGCGTATAGCCCGCATGATACCCTCACCACGGACCACCTAGAGGGACATAGCATCTTCAAGTTCTTATATATTACTCCCCCGATTCAGACGCTTTTTACAAGTCTATTCTTACATAGAGAGATGATACAAATTAATTTAGAATTCCGCGGAGTAGATTCGCGAGCAAATCTACTAAACGGAATTTTTAACAAATTATAAATAAATTTGTTTTTCTAGTATATTTATGCAAATATAGAAATTATCAAATTAATTAAATTAATCTTTAAGAAATTCAAAGATATTTTTATAAAGCGAAATTTTATTAGAGAATACTTAGCCAGACTACCGTTTTATAAGAACCATTGAGGTCCAGCTGATTCTCCATCCTGAACCAAGAGAGACAAAAGATATGGTCCATCTAGGTGTTACCCGGTATCAATCCGCGTATAGCCCGCATGATACCCCACCACGGACCACCTAGAGGGACATAGCATCTCAAGTTCTTATATATTACTCCCCCGATTCAGACGCTTTTTACAAGTCTATTCTTACATAGAGAGATGATACAAATTAATTTAGAATTCCGCGGAGTAGATTCGCGAGCAAATCTACTAAACGGAATTTTTAACAAATTATAAATAAATTTGTTTTTCTAGTATATTTATACAAATATAGAAATTATCAAATTAATTAAATTAATCTTAAGAAATTCAAAGATATTTTTATAAAGCGAGATTTTATTAGAGAATACTCTCTTGGTTCAGGATGGAGAATCAGCTGGACCTCAATGGTTCTTATAAAACGGTAGTCTGGCTAAGTATTCTCTAATAAAATCTCGCTTTATAAAAATATCTTTGAATTTCTTAAAGATTCAATAATAATAATATTAAAAAGCAAAAGAATAAAATAAAATTATGCTTTGTGAAAAAACCAAAGAGTAACGGGCTCATTATTCTCAAAGCAATAAAAGTTTTAGGAATAAAGTAATTTCATATAATTTAGGTCAAAATAAATCACCAAAAGAAAGGCTTTTATTTGTCATTAATAATAATAAATTCATAGAAGATGAGTAAACTATTTCTGATATGAATTGATTAATGTGGCAAACTTCCTCTGAACAACACTTCAACATATGCCGAGTGATAAACAATTTCAGCAATTTTAATTTATTGATAATAAATAATTTCAATGGTCTAGCTATAAACAACCAAACAGCAATTAACTCTATATAGAGATAATGAATGTCGCTCTATTGATCATAATAATCTCTTAGGAAAATAGGAAATTCGGTTAGTTTGAATTCAATCGAACAATAAATTGATGTATATCGGTCAAAATATAAACTTTATCTCTTTGCCGATCTTTTGAGAACAATATGAATGTACCATTTGAGCTTATTACACGCTTTATATTAGCTTCACCTGTATTTATTAGAGTGGGTCGAAAAAACTGAATTTCTTTTTTCGAAAACAGGGCGTTGTGCAATTGTTTGACTGTGTATGGAAGTGTTTGATGCGTTGTGCAAATGTTTGACAAGTTTCAAAAATATTTGAAATCTTTTGCACAACGGAATCGTTTGTGCAACGCGTTATGTTGTGTATGGGTTAGTTACGCAATATTTCCAAGGGCATGATTATGAATGATGTGTTGTGCAACACAGCGTTGTGCATCGCTTTGTTGTGCAATTTCTCTGGCAATGTATGGGCCCCGGCAAACGATGCGCAACGGAACGTTACACAACGCTTTGTTGCTTGTTTTATACAATTTGACATTGTATGGGCCCCTTAAAACAAGCATAAAACATTAGAGTGTGATTATTTGAAAAATTTTAACTAATAACAAAATTTTAAAAATATGGTGATTTTTGCAATTTTTCATAAGTTTCAAGTTCAATGCGCCAGCGGAAGATGTTAATCGATTTTAATTTGTTTTATGACGTTTTTTCTCTTATTACAATAGGAAACTTTTCCGCACTAAAGCGTTTTCGAAATTTTTTTTTCAGTTTTTTCGACCCACCCACCCTAGTATGTATGTATTTAACTATGAATGTATTAATGTGACTTTTGTTCTGTTATTTTCCGCAAACATTTCTCTATAAAAATAATTGTTTACCTACTCAATTTAAATGAAATTATAGAGGAATGAAGGAAAGAGGAGAGGTTTACACCAATCGACTTGATTGGGGAATAATGGAATTGAAATAATTATCGGAAAAGAGGTTTTTTTATCTAATTAGATTTTTCCTCTTATTAAAAACAAGGACTAAAGATGAATAAGGACACTCGATGGTGGAGAAGTGATCTCCGGAATCGAAGCAAAAAATACAATGTATACATTAATTAATGTAAAATAATTGGTTTAATAAAATTTATAAAAAAAAAAAAAAAATGAAATTATATAAAAATAATAAAAATAAATACATTTCATTCTGTTAAATTCCTCAAATTTTTCTCTATAAAAATAATTAAGACTAAAAAGTAAAAAAAAATAATATTAAAAAAAAAAAAAACACGCTTCTAAAAAGTACAAAATAATGTAATACTTAATCAAAAAGCGTGGGACACTTTGTGGAAAATAATTAAAAGTACATGTTTCTGCGCCCCACACTTTTTGATTATTACATTGTTTTGTACTTTTTAGAATCGTTTTTTTTTTTTAATATAATTTATGTTAGGACAAAACTCATTCTAAAGAAATTCAAACATTTGTTTTGTTGAAAATACATCGGACTCATACAAATATGTTACAAAAGAGACATTTCCATGAAGTGATTATAGCTACGAGAATAAAAATGCTTCTGAATGTGCTTTTGGATTTAATAAAATAGAGTGTGAGTTGGAGCAGAACGACGTCGACAAGCCTCAATAATTAATTAAAAAAAAAGTCAATTTAGTTCAATCGATTAGAACTTGAAAGGAAAGTGCAGTTGCAAAACTCGGGTTTAATAACCAATACAGGGAAATAGTTCAGGATAATCAACTGTTGTGGACACCACACGACTTTCACATTAGTTTCTCCCTTATTTGAAATCATCATACCAATTTCAATGAAATTTCATTGAAATTACTTAAATTTTTGTTATCCCCAAACCGGAAAAAAGACGAAATTGCAAAATACAAAAAATCTTCAAGTAAACATGTACTTTCGGTTCTTCGATTTTTATCCAAAATCTCGAAATACTTATTCTAGCCTCTAGATAGCTAATGTTTCAAATTCCATAGCTCTGCGACTTACCGTATACGAGATATGAACCATTAAAATAATTATTAGTAAAGAAGCTGATGAAGCTTTTATTTTTGTGATTAATTTGTTTAAAATTTGAATTTTTAATGAATTCATATAATTAATTATAATTATTTATTGAACAAGAAGCAAATAATACAATACAACTACTGACGCTCGACGTTTCGATCGACTTATTCTGCAATCGTTCTCAAGTATGAACACCCACTCCGATTTTAGATTATTTGAGATGGCCACGTGTCGGTCAGGCTTTATATAGACTCCATGTACAAGTTGTACAGTTGGTATAGTTGGTTTTTTGACTGAAGCGTACATGGAGTCTATATTGAGCCTGACCGACACGTGGGCATCTCGAGTTAACCTAAAATCGGAGTGGGTATTCATAGTTGAGAACGATCGCAGAATAAGTCGATCGAAACGTCGTCAATTGTATTTTTATTATTTGTTAATTATGTGTGATTTAACTAAAAATTCAAACATTAAAATATTTATTTTGAGACATATCTAATTTACACCCCCTTCCTTTATTTCAATCTGATTAAAATTTATAGACGACTAATAACTTAGGGCATTTGGTAAGTACACCAATTAAAAAAAAAATTGAGCCATTTTTAAGAAAATCACAAAAAACGAAAAATCTTTCATGTAAATGTCAACTTCCGGTGTTTCAATTTCAACCAAAAACTTGATATACTCCTTCTAGCCAATATCGAGCTTATGCTTTAAATTTCGTAGCCCTGAGACTTATGGTTGCGAAACGCAGATTAGGTAGATACGTACGTACATACGCACTGACCAATGGATTTTTAGTCACTTTTTGGCCTCTGGGGACCACAATGTCCAGTTTATTGTCCTAAATTCGGTTTCAAATTATAAAGGCCATCGATTTCTTCCGCATAGAAATCACAAAATGCATTCTCTCTGATAGAAGCCCTTAAGTGTCAGGATTCCGGCAGGCGATCGCAATACTAATATCTTCATATTATATTCTATATCATTACATAATAGAGAATATACATATATGTGAAAGCAAAAAATAAAAGGAACTCCTTTCTTCTGACAAACAGCTGATTCTCGTGTATATAGAGTAAAATTCTTATCAATGAGATAAAACATGTCCTTCGATCCTAATATCGTTTCCCAATAATAGTGCACAATCCTCAACTCACACGTAAATAGAAGATCGCAATTTTTCTAAATAGTTTAACGACTATCAAATTATATCTAAAAAGCAGAATATTTTTCTCTTTATTACCAAATTCCAATTTTTCGATAAAAGTTTTGATTTTTCGGTATACTCTCATTTGTCTGTTGTTATCATAGGGATCTATAGGGTCACAGAAATTTTAAATATCATCAAAAATTAAAGGATCTATCACTGGTCACATCCTACCCACCCTTATCTAAAATATTCTCCTATTATTTATTATTATTTTGGTCCATATCAGTCAAAGATTTAATGCTTTTTAATTTTTCTCCTTCAGAAGCGTCAAGAGAAATGTTTAAGTAAATCTTTATTTAGCTAATGGGTACAATATTTTGCATAAATTCTCAGTAGGATCTTGCTGTTTAAATGGGTCAAAAATAAGTTCCAACAAATGGTTGGGGGGGGGGTAATTCCTTACTGAATGACATAAAAACATGAGATATTTAAATATTTATAGTAGTAATATTTTTTTAAATATTTTAGTGTTCAAAAAAATTTGTTGTGTCTTCACACTATGTGATATTGCAACTGTTCTTAAAAGGTGGCAGGCGTATGGTAATATCACGTGGTATGTTTAAGACAAGTCAAATTTTTAAAATTGTAGTAATTTATTTCTTTAATGAATCATTTCACTATTTACTTCTTAAATATCCGGAAGTTAGATTACCATCATGACAGAATGTATTATTCAGTGCCTCCCTTTAAAGGAGAGGAGAATGATATATTAGTGGAGAGAAAAGGGGAGTAATTTTTAATGAGTTCTGAAGGATGAAGGAAAAATTATACTGATATCTTAATTATGAGCGCATTCCACGCCAAATATTTGAAAAATTAAAAAATTTTTTTCTTCATTTTTTTTGACACTTTTTATTACCCATCAAAAAACTCTTCCTGATAAATTTTGAAATTTTTATGATCACCGGATTAAAAGATATTGAATTTCGGTTTTTCGCTCATAACTTCTTAAAAAATAGTCCAAATTTAACATTTTTTTTTAATTTTTGTTTTTTTTTTACATACTTTTTAGAAAAAAATACGAAAAAATCTTCTATGCCTTTGTTAAAAATGAAGAAAGTTTTTGAACACTACTGTGGAGAGAAGAAGGAAACATTTTATTTGTTTCATTCATTGACCCTTTGAAACCCTGAAGAAGGAGGGAAAAATCCTCCGAAACGTCGGTTTGAAAGGAAAGAAGGAAGGATTCCAATAAATTACACTTTATTTTATGTGTTAATTTTTTCTTTTCTCACTACCACTGGGCTGCTTTCCATTACATTCAATTAAAATAGGAAAAAATTATTTAAAGTGTTTTATATGCGATTTTTAAGTTTGAAAATTTTAATCTTATTTTTGAAATTGTGTGTACTTTTTGATTTTTTGATAATTTTTTTATTTTAAACTTCTATTCATTCTACAAATATAAAACCGGGTTGACCCTATGATAAATACTATTTTTTTTTCAATTTTTGATTTTGATTTTTCTTTCAACAAACTAAAATATTAATTATTTATTTTAAACACCTGTTAACGATAAAAATCAAATCAAAATAACTAAAAAAGATAACTCAATACCAAAAAGTCGTTTTATTAATGCTTAATAGCGAATAAATTTTTTCAAAATTTTCAAAAATCGAAAAAAATAGTAAATATCATAGGACTACCTAATCAACCCGGTCTTAAAATTTGTAGAATGAATAGAAGTTTAAAATAAAAAATTATCAAAAAATCGAAGAGTACATACAGTTTCAAAAACAAGATTAAAATTTTCAAACTCAAAAATCGGATATAAAAATATATAATTTTTTTTTCTATTTAAAAAGTAAATTAAAAAAAAAATGCATTAGACCATTTTTGATGAAGTTATGAGAGAAAAACCGAAATTCGAAATCTTTTAAACCGGTGATCAAAAAAATTTCAAAATTTACAAGAAAGAGTTTTTGATGGATACTGAAAAAATATCAAAAAATTGAAGGAAATCAAAGATTAAAATTTTTCAAACCGTCGATTTCGCGTGGAATGCCTCTTATATACATGTATTTAAAATCTTTTTTGGATAAATTAACAAATAAATCATGCTACTTAATAGGCAAATAAAATAAGTCCACGTTGAAATTCCTACCTGTAATGTAATAACCTCGCTGTCGGCAAGAATAGCTGGGACTGCAAAGTATCCCAAATTAGCAGCGATTTCCACATCTTGGCTGTAAATTGCAGTGGTGTTGTCGTATACTTTGACTCTAACACGAACGGAACGTTCTGTGCTGAGAGCTTGGACCCGTCCAAGAAACGGTAATCCTGGTTTGTAGACTCGACGCATCTCGGGTCCGAATCTAAAAATAAATCAATATAGCTTATTCTTATTTTTCAGTTAAATTTCTTTCAAAGATTGATATCAAAATAATAATTTAAATATTAAGGAATCTAAGAGCATCTTACAAGATAAGGTTTTTGGATTATAAGAAAACTTCCACTTATAACGCCAGATTTCATTTAACTTAGGTAAAAATAAGCTGACGTGTTCTGATGTGGCCATCCACTGGACTTTATCAAACAACCTGGCCCTCACTTATATTTAATAAAATTATTTATATTCATGTAGGGGAGGGGGCTAGTTTTTGCATTTTTAGACACCTGGGGGCCCACTGATTATGTATACAAAATTTGGTTGAGTTTGGTGCAAGAGCCTATATTTTCATTTTTTGATCCCCCCACCCATTTTGGGCGGTTAGTTTTTGCATCTTTAGATTACTGTGGTCCTACTGATTATGTATACAAAATTTGGTTGAGTTTGGTACAAGAGCCTAGAATTTCATTTTTTGACCATACCCCCATTTTGGGCGGTTAGTTTTTTCATTTTTAGACTTTCTGGGGTCCCACTGATTATGTATAGAAAATTTGGTTGAGTTTGAGCAAATGGCCTAGATTTTTAATTTTGAACCCCCCTTCACCCCCCTTAATTTTGGGCCAATATGCACCAAAATCTAATCAGCTCTTAATCTCAATGGACCAAAACTTCGTGTGAAATTTGGTTTCGATATTCACACTAGTTTTTTGAGCTAGCTCGTCCACAAAAATTTGGTAACGCACAGACTGACAGACAACCAGGCATCCAGACAAGAGAGAAAACAATTATTATCTCGAAAAATATAATTTTTTTCGATGTTCCCCTATTAGAACTTTTTTTGTAGAGCGAAATGCCATGGTTTCGCTCAATTTTTTTAATCAAAATAGTTTCAGCCGTTTTTGAGATATTTCGAAAAAAAAAGAAGGAAAAAACCCACTTTTTTCATGCACGATTACAATACTTGACCATACTCTGTATGGTAAAGTAAAAAGTACTTAAAATAACCAGAAACTAACTTTTTAAAGTAAATTGTATTTCATTTAAACTTAAGTAAAGCTAGTTCCTTTTCTTCTAAGTATCATTGCTGAAATACAATTTACCTTAAAAGTTGCTTTAAACTTAATTTAAGTGCTACTTTGGTTAAATTAGTAACTTTATCAGGTAGATTAAATATCCAATTTTGTATGTATATTCAGTAACTTTATCAGTGAAGAGGTGATTAAAAAATCTCAAAACATTGGTAAAGCTTTCGGTTTGATTTATAACCTTCATCAATATATTCATAGTTTCTTAATTAAACCAAAAGCTAACCAATGTTTTAAGTGTGTTTTTTAATCACCTTTTCCCTGATAACGTTACTGAATATTCATAAAAAGTTGGATATATATCGCCTCTGGTGGGGAGAAAGTCTTATTCCCTTGAAGTCATGGAGATACCTAACCGTATTGGCGAATGAAGTGGTTTGGCATTTCTTTAATCTAATAAATCACAGAGGACAGTTTGATTTTAGATCATGGGAGGAAGCTGATTTGATTATTATAATATTAGTGATTTAGGACCCTTTATATACATTTTTTGTCTAATGGCAAAATTCTGGAATTAGTTAACGGAGAAGAAAATGCATTTATTGAGAGAATATAAACGGGTTTTTCTCGAATTATATCCCACAAAAGAGGTGAATTCCCTATTCCATTACATGTAATTATTAATTCTATATAATGCTACTAGATGTCTCCTCTCATCATGATTTTCATTATCTATTTTAAGGTGCATTTAGACGAGCAATAAAATCGAACATTTTGTAAGTAAATATCGTAATCTCTTGAATAATTAATGAAAATTTGTGAACATTAATGAGCCCTTAAAAGTGAGCTTTAGATTTATAATTGTTCAATTCTTTTTCTTTTTTATGTTCGAAAGAAAATAGTCTCTTGCTGCTCTCTTTATATTTTATCATTAGGTAATTTGAATTCCAAATTGTTAACTATTTAAATCCTTTTGATTTGAAACTTTTATCGAGAAAAATAAATCTATTGCCAAATAAAGTATTGTCTACTTTGAATTATTTACTTTTGTACTACATATTTTGAAAATGGTGATTTTTCTAATTCCAATGTCATCGAGAATCTTAATTTATCATTAAAATTTTCTATAAACAGATTAATTTTAAACTGTTTTTCTCGATCACATAAACAATTATACTTAAGTTATCTAACTACTTGTTAACTAGAATTTATAGAATTTTGAATTTCTTTAAAATTATCTGTTATTTTAAAAGTGTAAAAATGTTATACTCATATTACCAGGTGTACCGGAAAGTCATTACCGGTTTTACTAACAGATGTCGCTAGGCTTAAGTATGCAATGTTATGATTTGACACATATACATTTTATTCTACTGACATCAAGCTTCAAAGCTATACATGTTATATTTTGCGAAAGTAACACCTTCATAGATTTATACCTCTTTGAAAATGTCAAGTTTCATGCCTGAAAACGTGCATTTGCGGCACGCATTACTTTTCTTATTTAATCAAAAGAAAAATGCCACTGAAAGTCATCGTTTGCTGGTAGAAACTTACGGTGAGGCATGCTTTAACCTTAAAAAGATGTGAGGTGTGGTTTCGAAAATTCAAAAGTGGTGATTTCGATGTGCAAGATAAAGAACGTTCTGGTAGACCAAAAAAGTTTGAAGATGCGAAACTACATGAGTTATTGGATGAAGACCCAACCCAAACTCAAAAACAATTGAAAAAACAATACACCGACAACAAATGACCAATTTGAACCACACATTGATCGAAAAAAGTCCAGAATGGGCCCGAAGACACGGTAAAGTGATTTTACAACACGATAACGCGCCGTCTCATAAAGCAAAACCGGTCAAGGAAGCGTTGAAAGCTCTTGGGTGGACATATTATTGCACCCGCCGTACTCTCCAGACCTTGCCCCGTCCGACTATCAACTTTTCGCATCGATGGGACACGCGCTTGCAGAGCAGCACTTTGCCAATTTCGAAGAAGTTAGAAAATCGCTCGATGAATGGTTTTGCTCAAAGGACAAACAGTTTTTTTGGGATAGCATCCATAAATTGCCAGAAAGATAGGCAAGATGTATAGAATCAAATGGCCAATACTTTGAATAAATAAATTTTCCATTTTCTTAAAAATTACGTAGTTTATTTTTAGAAAAAACCGGTAATGACTTTCCAGTACACCTAGTATTTCTCAGTATATTTGATCAAATAACTTGTAATTAATCATAAGTTTCCTGTATTTGATTCGATCGCGAATCGAATGCAGGTGATTTTTGTAAAATATTAAGTGAAAATAATATCCGAATTTATATATTTCTATCATGAAATAATGAAGTTAAATAAATTTATAATTTTCTCATTAATATATCAAAGAATAATTAACATATTAACGAGAATTGTTTTTGATCATCAGAATTTAAATTTTCTTTATCAATGCCTCAATCGCATCATCAGGCCCACCCATTTCCACCAATGTCTGCCAATCAGTCTGAGCACTATAATTGGTTTATAGCTAAATGGATCACATCTTTTTCATTCTCTTGGTCCAGACTTAAGACACAGCAGACTCCAATAGCCTCAACTATATTGTTTAAAAAGCGCGATCAAAAACAATTCTTGTTAATATGTTAATTATTCTTTGATATATTAATGAGAAAGTTATAAATTTATTGTTGTAATTATCTGCTCTATGATGCATCTCTGTCTCAGAGCATTGTTTAATAAATAAATAAATAAAATTGGATAGATATTTGATCAAGATTCTAGTGTTGTTTTATTTCTACATTATTTGGACAAATCAAAACCCTTGACTGATTATCCAAAACAGTAGAAACAAAAGATAGAACAACTTCAAAAAGAAAATAAACGACGTCCGTTTGTCAGCCGCTCGAGAGTGAAGACATCCGCCCATTTATCAAATGGTCAGAGCTAAGAGAACTCAAGGAGGGAGTCAGAGCTCATTAGTTGGACACGCACATTGAAACAACCAGTTGTTCTAGTAACATTTCAATTTAAGATTTTTAATAATTTTCTAGGCTAAACCGACTTCAAAAAAATTAAATGCAACAAATAAAATAATAAGAACTCAAAAATCAAATAAAAATGCAGTAAAAGTTATAAAATAATTATCTAATTTAGTGACAACTAAACGACAAAATATTAACATGAAATCACTTTTTGAAGTCGGTGCCAAAAATATACATTTTATGAATGGAACCCGACGGATCTTACTTACTACGTTTGACGGGTAAAATCGCTTATATAGTTTGTTTGGTACCGACTTCAAAAGGTGATTTCATGTAACAATTTTGTTGTTTAGTTGTAACTAAATTAGATAATTATTTTATACCTTTTAGTCCATTTTATTTTATTTTTGAGTTCTTATTATTTTATTTGCTGCATTTATTTTTTGAAGTCGGTTCTATTTTTTTATACATTTTTTTCTCTTTTTAGTGATGTTATTAAATTAAAATAGTGACTTAATATAATACCTTGGATGGAAGAGAAAGGGTCGGGCGAATGAATCAGAAAATGATATTGAACCAATTATTTTACATGAATCAATGTATACATTATATTTGAGCTTCGACTTCGGAGATTACTTCTCCACCATCGACTGTCCTTGATTATCATTTTAGTCCTAGTTTTTAATAAGAGGAAAAAACTAATTAAATAAAAAAACCTCTTTTCCGATAATATTTATTTCCAATTAATCCATCTCCCATTCTCTCCGTCAATCCCCATCAGAAAATGATAAATTTTAACTAAACCAATTATTTTACATGAATTAATGTATACATTGAATTTGAGCTTCGACTCCGGAGATTACTTCTCCACCATCGGCTGTCCTTGATCACCTTTTTAGTCCCTATTAACCTTTTTAGTCCTTGTTAATAACCTTGTTAATAACCTTTAGTCCTTGTTAATAAGAGGAAAAAACTAATTAAAGAAAAAAACTCTTTTCTGATAATTATCCCAATTCCATGTTCTCGTTCGATCAGAAAATGATATTTTTTTTATCAATTTTATTAAACCAATTATTTTACAATCAGAAAATGATATATTTTTTCTTATAAATTTTATTAAACCAATTATTTTACATGAATTAATGTATACATTGTTTTGAGCTTCGACTCCGGAGATTACTTCTCCACCATCGAGTGTCCTTGTTCATCTTTTTAGTCACTTGTTTTTAATAAGAGGAAAAATCTAATTAAATAAAAAAACCTCTTTTCCGATAATTATTCCAATTCCATTATTAATCGTCAATTCCCCATCAAAAAATGATAGATAAATTTTATTAAACCAATTATTTTACATTAATTAATGTATACATTGTATTTTTGCTTCGATTCCGGAGATTACTTCTCCACCATCGAGTGTCCTTATTCATCTTTAGTCCTTGTTTTTAATAAGAGGAAAAATCTAATTAGATAAAAAAACCTCTTTTCCGATAATTATTTCAATTCCATTATTCCCCAATCAAGTCGATTGGTCTCCCTCCTCCATCTTCACCTCGCTCCATTCCTTTCAAGCAATATCATCAAAAATGATATTTTTTTTTTTTTTTTTTTTTTATAAATTTTATTAAACCAATTATTTTACATTAATTAATGTATACCATGTATTTTAGCTTCGATTCCGGAGATTGCTTCTCCACCATCGAGTGTCCTTATTTATCTTAAGTCCTTGTTTTTAATAAGAGGAAAAATCTAATTAGATAAAAAAACCTCTTTTCCGATAATTATTTAAATTCCATTATTCCCCAATCAAATCGATTGGTATTCTCTCTCCTCCCATCTTCCTCTCATCAAAAAATGATAATAAAATTTAATTCTTAAATAGAAAAATTATCTCGAAACGTTAGCAAGTTTTAAATGAATGTTTTAACATTTTTTTTTTAAGATTTTATTTATTATAATTTCTAGTATTTGCTCATAAGAATTGGAGATTTACGTTATTTAATCATTGATCATATAATCAGAACTTGACCAAATTAATATAGGACCATCCCTAAGGTACCCCCTTTCCAATAAAAAAAAAAAAAAAAAAAGAATCATAAAAATCGGTTTACGTGGCAAAAAGTTCTCGCTGAACATAAATAAATTAATAAATAGGTAGGTATCTTGACTATCTTGGAGCTATACTGATGCAAACCCAGAAAGAATGATGGTTCATAAACAAAGAAGTTATGCCTGAACAAATATAACAAAAATGATCCAATACAAATGAAATTTATATTTTTACCAATCGGAAACTAGACTGAACCCAATGCAAAAAAAATATCAAAATCAGTTCACAATTGGCGAAGAAATCAGGTAACATAGACACAAAAAAATTCAGTCGAATTGAGAACCTCCTCCTTTTTTGAAGTCGGTTAAAAATAGTAAAAATATTTTTGGTTTAACACAATTTTTAACGTATGGAAGGGAATGAAATTTTTTATATTTCAAAGTTTTCCCTCTGATTTGTTTGATTTGCAGACTGAAAATTGTTGTGAGTTACAAACGAAACATGTTTGGTGATTTTTTAACATTAATTGATTTTTTTTCCAATAAAAATATTGTTTTATTCACTTTGAGACCGTCTCTCTTGGAGTTTCATCACCTCAATCATAAAAGAAGTCTCCGTTATTTTCAAGCTTTTTATTTAAAAAATGTTTAGAAAGAAATTAAAAATAAACATCTATAGAAATCAGGTTAAGGAATAATTTGGGGTCATTGATCGAGGTAAAGGTGATATAAATAGGGTTCATTTGAAATTTATTTAAATGTGGAAAAATCAAAAGAACCAAGAGAGCTTTTCAATTGAATATTTTCTGTATCTTGAATAAATATGAAGATTTTTAATTTGTAACTTTTTATATAAGATACGATATAAATTTAATATAAATATAAATATTAATATTATATTAATAATATTAATAATATTAATATTATTAATATTATTAATAATATTATTAATATTAATATTATATATATATTATTAATATATTATATATTATTATTAATATATTATAATATTATTATATATTATTATTATATATATTATTATTAATATATTATATATTATATATTATTATATTATTAATATATATATATATTATTAATATATTATTAATATTAATATTATATATATATTATTATTAATATATTATTAATAATATTATTAATATTAATAATATTATATTAATATTATATTAATATTATATTCAATATAAATATAAATTTCCCACAAACATGAACATTTTACTGTCCTTCGAAAATCAAGAAATAAAATTATCAAATAAGATATTAAAACATATTTTAGCTATCGGGCCTCTAACCAAATATGACTAAAACTAAATAGAATTAAATAATTAAAATTTTCAAGAAATGCAAAATTATATGTTAAATTGAAAAAAAAATAATATACTTATGTGCTGTCTAAATGGACTGTGTTCCCGAGGACAATAAATAAAAAAAAAAAAAAAAAAAAAAAAAAAAAATATAAGATACGATATTAAAATAAAGTGAAATAAAAAGAAATGAAGCAATAAACTTTATAATATATATTTATTCTTAATAGACTTACTTATTTTGAAAAGAAATATCCACAAAAACTTGTATTTATTTATTTTTTCATTATCTTGTATTTCTATAAGTATATATTGTATAATGTATAATCTGTACTGTTAATAAAAGATTGTAAAAATTAATCGCTCCGGTTAAAATTTTTTTAATTTCCCACCTATACTTCTCGGATGACACTTAAAGCTCTTTAGAAGGATTAATTTTTACTTTACCATACAGGGTATGGTCAAGTATTGTAATCGTGCATGGAAAAAGTGGTTTTTTCCTCCTTTTTTTCAAAATATCTCAAAAACGGTTGAAACTATTTTGATTAAAAAAATTGAGCGGAACCATCGCATTTCAACTCTACAAAAAGCCCTAATAAGTGAAAATCGAAAAAATTATATTTTTTGAGATAATAATTGTTTTGTCAAAATGTCTGTTAGTCTGCTGTTGTCTGTGGGTTACCAAATTTTTGTGGACGAGCTAGCTCAAAAAACTAGTGTGAATATCGAAACCAAATTTCACACGTAGTTTTGGTCCATTGAGATTAAGAGCTGATTAGATTTTGGTGCATATCGACGTAAAATTAAGGGGGTGGAGGAGGGTTAAAAATTAAAAATCTAGACCATTTGAGCAAACTCAACCAAATTTTGTATACATAATCAGTAGGACCCCAGAAGTCTAAAAATGCAAAAAACTAACAGCCCAAAAGTGGGGAGGGGGATATGGTCAAAAAATGAAAATCTTGGCCATTTACGCAAACTCAACCAAATTTTATATACATAATCAGTGGGCCCCCAGGAGTCTAAAAATGCAAAAACTAACCCCTTCCCTACATGATTATAAATAATTTTATTAAATATTAAATATAAATGAGGGGCCATGTTCTATGGTAAATTCAAGTGGATGACCACATCAGAACACGTCAGCTTATTTTATGGTAGGCTTGATTTGACACATTGAACGCGAAAAAATTGTAACTATAAATTTGGCCACTATGAGTTTAACAGATGGCAGCACTTGCTGGAAACGCCTGTATTTAGACAACCACAACAGACCGTGAATGATCAGATGAGCCTTCCAATACATTTGTTGATTTGTTTATAATTTATATTTGAAATTTTTGAAAATTACATTTGGTCGATTATCTATTTTTTTTTATTATAATAACTACTAAATATTAAGTAGACTTATTTATTTATTCAGCGTTTTAAAATTTCTTTGATTTTTCAGAGAGAAATGCGATTAAATCCAGAGAGAGTGGTTACGTAATTAGATTTTAAAAGATCTCTTCATTTTTGAATTCAATCTAATCGTGTAGAGGAGGAATATTAAACGGGAATGAGAAGATGGATATTTATGTAAACAAACAATAAATAAAAAGAACGTTCCAACGTTCACTGGGAATGAAATTCATTTATATAAAGTTTTCTTTGAAAATGATTTTTTCTATTTCTTTTTATTTAGAAATTCTATGATAAAATGAAAAGTTAAAAAATTATTATTATTAAAAAACATAAAAATACGAATTCTGGGCAAACATTTCGTACATTGCCTTCCTCTTTGAATAATATTTGTTTTATCTATCTAGTTGCAAAATAGAATCGTTCAAAGATTTTACTTGGCTTTTAAAATATCCATAAAACATTTTCGAGTTGTTAAGTTCATTTCAATCCAACTTAAAGAAATTACCATCTTGCAATGCAAATGAAAATAAGAGAGAGAAAAAAGAAACGAATTAAGCTTCCTTCTATTTAATCCTTTTATGATTTGTTAATATATTCCATTAAATATTTCAGGACTATTTCAAGATTTTAAAGAGCACATTGCGAGACTTTTAAGGTATTTATTTAATGTTATACTTTCTCTTTTCTAATTACTATTCCGATTTTTTCCTTCACGCTTCTTTTTGAAAACTAAAAAAATTCTTAGTCTAATCTTTTAATTATCTTAACAAAATAATTGTTTATTCATTTAAGTAAGTAATCTATTTATATTATACAAGGTTTGTTATTTGTTAATTACAATTTAAGTCATTAAAAGCTTCAAATCTTGTTATTTTGGCTAATAGGAGATTCCCTGATTCGTAACATAAACAGTCAGGAGATTTTTCTCTTTTGGATTCTCTAAATGAAATAAGTATTTATTTCTTCCGAAATTCAAAATCATATTAAAATTTTAACCTAATCAATATTTTGGAGAATTATATGCGGCGTCTAAAATAAAAAAAAATTTGAAGTAAAACTTCTTTAGTGACGTCGTATTTTTTTTGTTACAATAAAGGGGAAATGACTCAAGAGAAAGGAAATAATAGACTAGCCTTGATTTTAAAATAATAAATTAAATTTCCTAATTAAAAATTATTTTACTTGTCATGAGCTATTAGTGGGTTTTAAAATTAAAGTATCATTTCCCTCGTGAGCATATGTGAATGAGGCTCATACATTTTGTCATGGAAAGTGGAGTAGATATTTTTGTAAAGATATCTTTAGAATTAGGTTTAATTTTTTTTTAATTTAATATTTGATTTAAAAGACAGCGCAAGATAGCTCTAAATTAGCAATTTTTAGGTTATTTTTGTACCTGTCGGCGATAGAAAATGGCTTAAATTCAAATTAAGAAAAAGCCCACAAATTCACTCATTCCCTCATTATCAATACAAATTTGATAAGATTATACCCTTAGTATGAGGTCAAACACGCAACTGACTGGCTTATTTATATACTAGGTGGGCCTCTTGCTAGCTAAGGGAAGCCCCTGAACCCTCCGTCACTTGACCACTCCCTCTCCTGCATCTCCAACCACTCTCCATCCCACCGAGCCTCTACCCAACTCCGGAACTTTTCCCCAGCCTCTGATCAAACTCCAACCCAGCAAAACTACTTCCTGGACTCTCCGCCCATGGACGCCACATCCCCTGGACTCCCACCTTTCCCCTGAATCCAAACCCTCACCACTGGACCCCACCTCCCAACCCAACATATATATATGTAGGTACAGACATAGGCACAAATGCCCTTAGTAGCCCCCTGCTAGGTACAGAGACAGGCACAAATACGCTTTAGTAGTATAGGATGTACTTATATTATTATATATATGTTCTGTAAGGGTCTAGTGCCTAAACAATAAGGGAAAATAGCTCGGTGTCTCAATTTCGATATAAATTCTAGTTTGAAATTGAGTGGCGGGTCCCCTCTCTATGTGTAAGCGAGCGGACTTATGACCAGAAGAGAGAGATCGAAGAAGGACTCATTGCTCAGCTTCAAGCAGGCAACACTTTGATATAGTTTTAAATGAAACAAAAATACATGTTAATTTTGAAGAATTGATTCAGATTTTTTGTGCTTGGACTCTCTTTATGGGCGATATTATTCGCAACCTATAGGTACTAGGGTACTACTCGCCTTTGGCTATTTTTCGGGATTTTTCACCAAGAAGATTGGGCCCGAAACCACTCATGGGAGCACGATTGAGAAAGATTCCTTGGAGAACTGGACACACTATTTTGTTGCCAGATAATTTTTTGAGCTATTTTTTTTCAATAATTGTTTAATAACATTTTTGTAATTTTTAATTCAAAATATTTTTTAAAAATTTTTCTTGTTATCTTATCTCTCCAATTATAGTAAAATTTAATTTTCAAATATTTTTTTAATTATTTTGTAAATTTTCAATAAACGGCTCCAATTAATATTTATTTTTATTTTTTTATTTTTCCTTCGACACCACCTCTGAATATTTAATTATTTTTTTATTTATTGATATTTATACGTATTATATAGAGTCTATTTTTGAGTTTGGTTGGGAAGGGGGGAACTTGCATCCGGAAATCGAATTTGCGAAGCAGAAATGACAACTCTTGAGCTGGTCCCTCATTCATAATATAAAGAAAATATTTCAGCATATTTTTAGAAGGGATGCAACTTCTCTATTTCTCAGACTTTAGAAACCAAAACATCGATTTTGGACGGTGCAATTCTTGGTATATAATACGAAAATATATACAAATTTTTTTTCACAAGTACTCTTATTCTTCGTGATTCTCAAACTTGCATTAGAAATTTGAAACAAATTGTACCTGTTAGCTCAATTCGTTCAATGTTATCACTAGTAAGAGAATGAAGGAATGAAAAGGATTAGCTAAAAAGTTTCTATTTCTGACTTTCTGCATTTTGTGAACCGAAAATTCTGAAAACTTAAAGCCTAATCCGATTTTTTTTTTGAAATATAAAAATTTTAGCCCCCTGATGAACTTTCTACGAGATTCTGTTTTTCATTCAATTGTGAATAATTTAATCCAGACACACAGAGGAAGACAATTTTTTTTTTTGAAAAATGATTTTTTCCAAGTTTCAGACATTTCTAACCTATAAATAAAAAAAAATCTAGTGATTAGCCCGTCAGCCAAGTAATAATTTTTTCGCTTATTTGGAGAGAATATTTGTTTAATTTGCTGAGTTCTCAAAACTTTTGAGCTTATATCACAATCATTATACTCTTGTTCACTAATATTTCTAATTAATTTCACTTTAAAGACATCCACGAGGCTATTTACATCAACACAATTCTTGAGACTTTAATGCTTCTTTATTCGAAATTAATTCTTGTTTTAGAAATTTTGATACGTCTCTTGTATATTTAATTTGCTTTGCAAGACCTTTAAATAACCCATTAGTAATTTAATGATAAATTAATTATTGAACACTCTGGCTTAAAGTAAAAGGACTTAACTCTATAATCCAACCATTCTATCAATTTTAAGATGAGCTTCTTTTAATTCATTAAACTAAATACATCTTTAATATAACACGATAGATATATTATATTTTTCTAATTACTAGGTACGCTCGCGAGGGTAGCCCTAAGTATTGAATTGATGCAATAAAGTGCAGCGAAACAGTAATGCATAAACTGTCTGGCAGTTAATAAATAATAAAACTTAAAAATAAAATAGTTTTCTAATTAATATATCAAAGAGAGTTGTTTTTTCACCGCGTTTTTAAACAAGATATATATATCGCTAGACTACTGCTGGTTGAGGCTATTGGAGTCAGCTGAATCTTAAGTCTGGACCAAGAGAGAATGAAAAAGATGTGATGCAGCATCATTTCGCGATTAGCCCTCATGACGCTTTTTACCAAACACGGATATGGATCACCTAGTGGATTTGTAATCTGAGATGGTATATATTCAATCCCCCAGTCCAGCGCGCTCAGTCTGTTAACACGTGTGTAAGGTATTGCTATCAATTAATCATGAGTTTCCTATATTTGATTCAATCGCGAATCAAATGCAGGTGATTTTACTTTACACGCGTGTTAACAGACTGAGCGCGCTGGACTGGGGGATTGAATATATAACATCTCAGATTACAAATCCACTAGGTGATACATATCAGTGTTTGGTAAAAGCTTCATGCTCGCTAATCGCGAAATGATGCTGGATCATACCTAGATGGATCACATCTTTTTCATTCTCTCTTGGTCCTGACTTAAGATTCAGCTGACTCCAATAGCCTCAACCAGCAGTAGTCTAGCGATATATACTTATATCTTGTATAAAAACGCGGTCAAAAAACAACTCTCTTTGATATATTAATTATTTTTTAATATATTAATCAGAAAACTATTTAAATTCATTATTTCTTACACATAAATGTATAAATTCAGATATTATTATTACTTAATATCTGACAAAAATCACCTACATTCGATTCGCGATTGAATCAAATATAAAAAACTCATGATTGAAAATAAAATACTAATCCCGACAATGTTCTCATTTAACAATTTTCCAGCTACAGTTCAAAAAAAAATCCAAAAAAACATATAATATAAATAAATATTATATTTCATATTAAAATTTATAATCGGTTTTTTATTTGAATTCGCAATTCAATAAGAGAAATAGAACGCTTATTCATTCATATTTGGGCATTATCCGAAAAATCGTATTATTTCCAATTGATCTAGATAGCTTTTAATATCAGATTAAAAAACAATCATTAGGATTTTACAAATGGATACATAAATCTATGGATCTAATCATTCTTCTTCACACAATACATTAGCAATTCTCATTAAAATAATATTTAGTGGAAGCTAGCATGAAAACAATTTATGGCATTCCATCCATTCGCCTTGATTGATAAATCTAACTAACGAAAAATAAAGAAACACCATATAAATAATAATAAAATTTAATCTATTACTGTATTAAATTCAGTTTAAAATGATTAAATAAAATAATATATGACAAAGAAACTATTTTCTTTTCAAAGGACCACTCTATTGTTGTTGCTTGTGTGCGACATCAAGGAGGCTTGTTCTAAAGAAGACGCATTTCTCATGTCAAAAACTCAATCTTACTTGGAAGGACAATTCCATTCACTGTTTTAAACAATAGGGAAATAAATTGTGTATACTTTAATAAAAGACTCTTCAAAAGTAAGGTTTTCTTTTTAAGTAATTTCAACAAAGAAGAATTTTACTTTCCCGAATATTATATTTTCAAAAATATAAATATAAAATAAAATTAATCATTCTAATTAACTGCAAGAGGCTAGAGTTGTATCTATAAAGAAGGAGGACCCTGGGGTTGAACTTATCGAGAGCCTCCTCTTATTAAATATTTGTTAAAATCATGGTGGAAACCACCCTTTCTGATTTGATTTGTTGGGCCTCGAGCCCTTTAGAAGCCCGACCCCGGGGCTGCTGCCCTCTCGGAGCCTCTGTATATATCTATACCATATATATAAAATTAAGGTTTTGTCTGTACATTGCTCCAAATCACGCCAAATTTTGGTTACACACGTTTCAAGCAAAGTTATGAACGAAAACACCCTCAACAAAAAATCCTGTCTGTCTGTATGTTCCCGTCGTTCCTGATAAGTTGCTCACGATTCACGTAAAAACGACTGAAGGGATTATTATGAAATTTCATATTTACATCAGATGTCTTCTAACTTACGTTTTAAGCTATATAACGTTTTGATATTTTGACCCCAGAAGGGGGTTTGGGGGTGCGCACGAATGAAAATTATCAAATAACTCCTAAACTATTAACTCAACGGCAAATTTTATAATGAGCAAAGTTGTAGGGGATGTGATTTGTGAGAACTTTTGTTTAAAAAATTCGCCCAAAAACCACTCAAAAGGGGGAGGGGGGGTCAAAATATGAAAATTCTTGCTCTTTGACCAAAATCAACCAAATTTTGTATACATACATAATCTGTGGGTCACTAGAAGGTTAGAAATGAAAAAACTAATCACCCAAAATGGGGGGGGGATCAAAAAATGAAAATTTTGCCCTAGAGCCAACTTAACCAAATTTTGTATACATAATCTGTGAGTCACTAGAAGGCTAGAAATGAAAAAAACTGGGTGCAGGGAGGGGAGGACACCGGGTGGGGTCCAGGGGTACAGGGTGTAGAGGAGGGTCCAGAGGCCGTAATGGGGGGCTCAGGTGTGGGTCCAGAGGCGTAGTGGGGTGGTGCGGGGTGATGGTGTAGGGCGAGGTGGAGGGTGAGGATTCAGAGGCTTAGTAGGGTGGGGTCCGGGGGATTCTGGGGGTTGGGGTGGTGCAGGGTGGAGTGGGGAGTTCAGGTAAGGGTCCAGAGGCGTAGTAGGGTGGTGCGGGGGCTGGGGTGGCGGTGGTTGGGCACGGGTGCATTGTGCAGGGGGTGGGAGGTGCTGGGTGGGGTTTGGGGGTGGGGTGGGTGGGAGTGGGCTATGAGGGTGGGGTTCATGGGTTAGGTGTCCAGGGGGCGTGCCCCCTGGCTAGTAAGAGGGCCGCCGAAGGCGAGGCCTTGCAGCTAGTAATATATATGGTATGGTATATATAGATAGTAGTGCTGGCGCGAGCTTTTATTCATGTTATTAAAATGTACTGTAATGGGTTAATAAATCGAGCCACTTTATTATTTTTTGTGTATTAACGTATATACACTTTAAAACGATAAATTGATAGTATAAGAAAGTATATTTGTCCTTCTGGAATAAAAATAAAATGAAATATAAATAATGAGTTGGCTACCTGAGTTCCACATAGTGCTCCTCAGCCATTGCGATTTCAGGGCCTAATCCTAGGAGATGTCTGGCTGTTATGGCCATAGCGCCCTTGGCTGGTGTCACGTTGAAGAAAGTTGTGAAGAACTCATCTTCAATTGCAACAGATGCCTCCCATTGACCAGCAGAAACAGCATCAGATAGAGGCAGACTAAATTGACGAATCATTCCTAGAAAAATAAAAATAACAATACAAATCACTTAAAAATTTTGAATATTTTTACCAAAATAGAAATTCGCTTTAGGGACCTCATATTTTCCGAAACAAATATTTAATATCTCATTGAGTACACAGTCCTAAGACTGGTTTGACACAACCATCCGTTTCCACTCCGCTTTGTCCCATGCCATCTCTATGACCTCTGTAAATGACTCCCATCATATATCCCCAATTATTTGGTCGAAATATTCTAATCTGGGCATTCTTCTTTTCTCCCCCTCCGAAGATATCCCTAAACAATCCCCCGTGTCTCAGTGTGTGGCCCATCATCTGACCTCTTCTCTTCCTCAGACTCTTCCACAAAGTTCTTTTTTCTAGGATTATTTCAAGAACCTCTTCATTTATAATTATATCCATCCATTTGATATTCATTATTCTTCTATAGCACCCATTTCGAAATTCTCCAATCTTTTTCTCTCCGCTTTTCCAATCGTCCAGGTTTCACCCGCACATGGCTATGCAGATACATAGTTATGTCTTCCTATTTTCTAAGCTGTTTGAGGAGGAGCATAGCAGTTTTTGTTTTGAATTAAACCCTAATCGTAGTGAAGGCAATATCTTTTGATATCCCTTACAGCTTACACTACATGAAAAGAGGTCTAACTGTGAGGAGTTTGTCTCAAGCATCAGTCTATTCAGTCCTGTATTTTTGAGTAATTATTATTACATATGGGAAGAAAAAAGGATTACTTCCTAGATAGCAGAATTCCTTAACTCCTTCTATCTATGAAAGTTGAATTTTTACTTTACCATACAGAGTATGGTCAAGTATTCTAATCGTGCATGAAAAAAGTGTTTTTTTCCTTCTTTTTTTTCGAAATATATAAAAAACGGCTAAAACTATTTTGATTCAAAAAATTGAGCGAAACCATGGCATTTCGCTCTACAAAAAAGCTCCAATAAGTGAACATCGAAAAAATTATATTTTTCGAGATAATAATTGTTTTGACAAAATGTCTGTTAGTTAGTCTGTCTGGTTGTCTGGTTGGGTGTCCGTTATTCTGTGCGTTACCAAATTTTTGTGGACGAGCTAGCTCAAAAACCAGTTTGAATATCGAAACCAAATTTCACAGGTAGCTTTGGTCCATTGAGATTAAGAGCTGATTAGATTTGGGTGCATATAGACCCAAAATTAAGGGGGTGGAGGGGGTTAAAAATTAAAAATCTAGGCCATTTGAGAAAACTCAACCAAATTTTGTATACATAATCAGTGGGAGTCTAAAAATGCAAAAACTAACCCCCCTACATGAATATAAATAATTTTATTAAATTTTAAATATAAGTGAGGGGCCAGGTTGTATGGTAAAGTCAAGTGGATGGCCACATGAGAACATGTCAGCTTATTTTTTTTATGTTTTCAGAGATGTTTTTTGTAGCCGGTAAGATCTTCTGTTCTCTCAAATTTTTTTTAAATCAAAATACAATCATTTTCGAGAAATTTCAAAAATAAACTAAAAAGTTTGAGATAAAGTAGGTAGTCAAAAACAAACAAATAAATAAATAAAAAAATAAAAATCAGCCAGAGCCGCAATTTCTTATAAATTAGCCAAAAACTTTTAAATTAAAAATTTAATTTTCATTTTCATTATTCAACTCCATAATAAGTATAAAATTTATCAATTTTTCAGAGGAAAAGGAACAATAATAGCGACTTTTCAAACAGTTTAGAATAAATTTGATCGAGAGCCTGAAGAAGTTGGAATAAATCAGCGAAACATCGCTATTGATCGTTTAATATAACACTTAGTATTATATTGTTCCTTTTCCTCTGAAACATTGATTTATCAAAATTTAATGATTATAAGTTTAACGATGAAGAATTTTGGCTATTGACGAACACATAACACACACATATATAAACACAACAAGCACAAATGGAATTTTTTAAAAAAGTTTTTTCTCATTTCGTTCCAGATTAGAAAAGGAATTTGTGTTTGGTGGGTAATGGAAAAATACTCATAAAACGAGATACTTTTCTCCTATTCTCAAAATAAAAACCTTATGAAAATTCAGATTTTTTTTCGAAATTACATGTAATGGTATCTCAATTCTTTGGAGAATGAAATTCAGTGAAATATTCATTTTATATTTTAACTATAGGTAATCAAAATGTCAGCTCTCTCATTAAGATCTGTCTGTCATTCCGGTAATTGATTTCAGAATTAATTTCAGAATTAGTAAGGTCTTAATTATAAAATAAACTTTGTTTTTCACGTATCTCGAGACTAATACAATTAGCTCGAAATTGAAATGGAACATTTCGAACTCTTTCTAGGTTATTTTAATATTATTAAATACAGAAATCATAATTGTATTAATTGCACGATGATTGATGGATGTAGTAGTTTAATTTAATTAATGCATATTCGTATGTATTTCGTTATTTGATTTAAATAGTACATTCAAATAAATTTTCTAATTACTATACTTATCTCTATGAAATAAATTGAATATAAAATTCCTCCTCGCAACCCATTTCGTCCAACAAAACTCATTAATGCAAATTAAAACAACAATATTTGTTTTTATTTTTAAAGCAATAGATCTCTTGGAATATTAGATTAATTTATTATTGGAAATTATAATTAAATTCATGCCCTGAGGGTATTGCAAATTTTAAATTAAAATGGGAATAAAAGAAGAAAAAAATAATAAATAAATATAAATAATAGTGATGAAATCATTCATTACAAAACATCAATATTCAAATGAAAAGTTTGTATTTTTGTGGGTTTGATTTTTATTATTGAATTATTATCATTGTGGAAGTTCATAGCGAGATTAGAATTTAAGAAAAATACTTCGTATTATTAATAACTAGTCGCTTTAGGATATAGAAATTAAAATCGAAAGATGCAACACACACTGTTCTAGAGCTCAAACAAATTAACAATCAGATTTTTTATTTTAAACTAGAAATTCTGAAGAAATCTCAAAATCTAATCAGTTTTCCGGATTGAAATGATTAATATTGTGGCCAGTGGCGTAGCCAGAAAATTTTCATGGGGGGGGGGGGGGTCAATTCAGAAAGCAAAATATTTAGTTGGAATATTTTTTATTAAAAAAAATAGTCCGGTTACCGTAAATTGTGTTTTTACTCGGAAAGTTATGGGCTAGTTGTAATTTCTTCTATCTTTTATGTTTTTGGGTGTACTGAAACCGAATCTGAGGTTTGGTATCAAAATTTCGTGACTGAACATTGTCAAAAATGCCAAAAAATGGTAAAAAATCTCATATTTTGAAGGGATTTTTTTTGTTTATAACTCGAAAACTATCAACTTTTCGTAAATAGCCTCGCTATTCAGAATAAAAGATAAAAACATTTCCTACAAATTTTATCACTTAGGTTTTTTCTACGACCAACCGTTCGGGCTCAAGTGCTAGTTGAAATTGGCCTATTTTTTCTGTTTCCGAAAATCCCAAAAAATTCGCACTTTTGTCGATTTTTGTAGGAAATTTTATAAACTTTCATTTTGTAAAGGAAGATTATTTAAAGTTGCTAGTTTTCGAGTTATAACCAAAAAACCGCCAAAAATGAGGTTTTTTTACATTTTATGTCATTTTTGACAATGTTCCGTCACGAAATTTTGTTAGCAAGCCTCAGATTCGGATTCAACCCACCAAAAAACATATAAGATCAAGAAATCAAAATTACTCCAAAACTTTCCCGCGAGGGGCCCTTTGAGAACAATTTAACTGGACTAAAAGAGTTCATCAAGAAATTAAAAAATAACATAATTATTGATTAAACATATGAAATATATTTAATTAATGTTAGTTTGCTATAAGAAACGGTTTGTCGTTGCCGTCACTCATCCCATGAGCATGCCCTTCTTATAGCAAACTAACATTAATTAAATATATTTCATATGTTTAATCAATAATTATGTTATTTTTAATTTCTTGATGAACTCTTTAAGTCCAGTTAAATTGTTCTCAAAGAGCTCTCCGGGAAAGTTTTGGAGTAATTTTGATTTCTTGATCTTATATGTTTTTTGGTGGGTTGAATTCGAATCTGAGGCTTGATAACAAAAGGGGAGGGGGAGAGGTTCTGACCCACCCGTGGCTACACCTCTGATTGTGGCACTAGAATAATCTTTCTAAGAGAAATAATTTTCGTGAATGTCGGAATTAGTGTTATAAGAGAAATTTCGAATTTTAATAAATTTGAAATTCGAAAATATCATAATATTTTCTTTCCAAATTCGAATTCAGAACTTAGAAATTGAAAGAGTATTTTCGTCCGTTGGAAACATACTAGGCTCTTCGGTGAACATTCTAACATTTTTGGTAAAAAACCATAAATTATTAAATACATAAGTTCGTATTTTTCTGTTTTCCTTTTGTTTTTTATATAAGTAATTAAAAAAAACAATTTGATATGTATTAAACAAGATCTACCTTTGATTTTTTATGTATTTTGTTTATAAAAATAAATATTTTATTTTATTTATGTATATACCCTTAGAGTGGCCGATTTTTTCGGTATTTTTGAATTTTTATGCTCGCAGAGGACATATGATTCGAAATAAATAATAAAAAAATATATACCCTAAGTTTCAAGTCTCTATCTCAATATTAACCTTTGACGAACAGCAATGTAAGTTTCCCAACTAAATAACATGGGGTTTTTGGAACCGAAAGATCAATTTTTTATTCGGGCTAAAGTAAATGTTCAAAAAATTTGAAACTCTGTAGACTTTATCCTTATAGTAGCTATACTACATGATTTTTACAGATTTTTAGTTATCATAATTTTGGAGTTACAACTAAATAAAATCCTGCTATATCTTAGTGTTAGTAAGTTATAGACTCTAAAATTTTAATAGCTAATAATCTGTAAAAATTCTGAAGGATAGCTACTATTATAAGAATAAAGTCTACAGAGTTTCAAATTTTTTGAATCATTAGTTTGGCCGGAATAAAAAATTGATCGTTTACTGCCAAAAATCCAATGTAATTTAAAAATTATATCGCTGTGTGGCAAAGGTTATTAAAATTGAGATAGTGACTTGAAACATGAGGGATATTTTTTTTATTTATTTCGAACTATATGAGTCTCTGAGGCAGCATAAAAATTCGAAAATACCCAAAATAAGGGATATCCTAATGTAGACCTGTATTCCTTTCCTAAAATAAATAGGAATTTCTAAATCAAAAATATATTCTAATTCAAATTCATCTATAACTTCGAATTTAGACAAAAATTAGAATTTCAAAACTTTGAATTTACATAAAAACCCTAAAGTCCTAACATTTTCAGTTTCTATCATCACGGAAAGTGCTTCATCAATTCATGTCTATTTTCGACCGTTAGCATTTTATATAAATAGAATAAAGATAAATATATAGAGATATAGAATCGGTTTCTCGTAAATGGCTCCTACAATTTTGATAAAAATCCCGGATTAGTTGGTTTTTGGGTAGAAAATTCTCATCTCCTCGCAAGGGCGGATCCAGGGGGGAGGGGGGGCGGAGGGGGCGACCGCCCCCCACCATAGAGGCCCGTGCCTGGCTGGAAATAAAGTTCTAAAGGTGGGGGGGAGCGTCGTCTTTGATCCCCCCCCCCCGCTTGGACAATTCGATTGCGACACACTTTCGAGATAAAAAGTATATCTTATATACATCGGGCACCTTATATACATTCTCCCCTCCCCCCCATAAAAAATTCCTGGAACCGCCCTTGTCTCCGCGATTTAATTTGATTGAATTTTTTATAATTAAAGTAATTATTCACGGGTGGCTGTATCGATAAAAATTTTTAATTACTTTTTTCGATTTCCTTTTATTATTATTTTTTTAATTTTCAAACTCACTAATAGCTCATTACAAATATTATTATATTTTAAAATAAGAAATTTTAATTAATTACTCGTAGATGATTTCCATAAATCATAATTAATAAAATAATTAATTACCACGTCATTTTTATTCTCTTATTATAATTATAATTTACCACATTTAAAATCTCACTCTCCATTTATACATAAATTCCTGTGAATCAATTGTAATAGACTGATGAAGAGGGCAAAACCCTCGAAACTAGAGTCTCGTTATAAATAAAATTTATAATTCCAGCAGAAGACACACTCTTTTATTGTCTCCTTTCAATATATAAAAATTCTGGCAAAAAACTTTCAATTTAATTTATTCTCTTAAATAACCCGACGATTTGGATGAACGTCCCGCCTTCTTCACGATTTAAAAGAGTCAACAAAAATTATTTTTAATTGCACTTAAATTTAAAACTTTGTACCCATTGATTTGCTCTGATGGTGGTCGGAACGAGTCAATACATTGGCAAAAAAATATTTTTTTTTTTTTGTCAAATTTATTTAATTTTAGCTCCAAATAATACTAAACTGAATTCAAAAATAAAAATAAAATATTAATATGTCTCTTTTTAATATAGTAAAAAAATTATCAAGCAACTCGCACTCCGCCAGGTAGGTACTTAAAATGTTATAAAATGAACATATTTACTAATTATTAATGAATTATTAATTTGAAATGTAAGAAACTATACAAATACATAATTATTAAAAAGAAAAGCTTTTAATAATTAATAGAAATTGTGGTGTTGGCGCAAGGTGAAACATCTTTAATAAAGATAAAAGTAAATAAATATTTTATGCAATATTCATTTACTATGAAATCTTAGCTCATAGTAAATGAATATTGCATAATATTTATTTACTATGAGCTAAGATTAATAAATTTATTTTTATTATAAATAAAAGTTCTCAGCTAATAACAATTTAAATTAGATATCATTTATCTTCCTTAGTCGTTTTTTAGCATGGAAGCCTTAACTACAATCCAAAGAGCCCATTTTGTTAATTGTATCTAATTTTATACTCGTTTTGTTAAATTTGACAATTAATGAAGGTTATTATCTACAACATTTAGGGAAAGCGGTGTTGGTTTATAGTGAAACATATTAAACATAGAAGTTTTTAAAAGGTTTATAGTGGTGCTTCAGTCTTTTGTAAACTCAAATTCCTGATGATGGGATAAAAACCCGAAATATATATAGAGTATTTAAAATAAAACTCCAAAAATATATATATATATTTTTTTTAATTTTAATTTTTATTTGTGAAACACCACTATAAACCATTTAAAAACTCCTGTGTTATTATCTACATTTCTAGGTTTATTTCTAACAACTTAAGAGAATTAAAATCACAAGTGAGATTAGGGATTAAAGGATATTGACCAACGACCAGAACTCAGTTCCAACCTGAAGACCATTACGATATTTTTACGTATAGATTCTCTTGAAGGAGACAATGAAAGAGTGTGTCTTCTGCTGGAATTATAAATTTTATTTATTTATAACGAAACTATAGTCTCGTTATAAATAAATAAAATTTATAATTCCAGCAGAAGACACACTTTTTATTGTCTCCTTCAATATATAAAAATTCTTTTCGAAATATCTCAAAAACGGCTGAAACTATTTTGATTAAAAAAATTGAGCAAAACCAGGACATTTCGCTCTACAAAAAAGCTCTAATAAGTGAATATCGAAAAAATTATATTTTTTGAGATAATAATTGTTTTGTCAAAATGTCTGTTAGTCTGTCTGTTAGTCTGTGCGTTACCAAATTTTGTGTACGAGCTAGCTCAAAATCTAGTGTGAATATCGAAACCAAATTTCACACGTAGTTTTGGTTCATTGAGATTAAGAGCCGATTAGATTTTGGTGCATATCGACCAAAAATTAAGGGGAGTGGAGGGGGATTAATAATTAAAAATCTAGACCATTTGACCAAACTCAACCAAATTTTGTATACATAATCAGTGGGACACCAGAACTCTAAAAATGCAAAAAGTAACCACCCAAAATGGGGGGGGGGTGAAGGGTCAAAAAATTAAAATCTTGGCCATTTACCAAACTCAACCAAATTTTGTATACATAATTAGTGGGACCCCAGAAGTCTAAAAATGCAAAAACTAACCGCCCAAAATGGGGGGGGGGGTGCTGGGTCAAAAAATTAATATCTAGGCCATTTGACCAAACTCAACCAAATTTTGTATACATAATCAGTGGGACCCCAGAAGACTAAAAATGGAAAAACTAACTACCCAAAATGTTGGGTGGAGGGGGAGGGTAAAAATTAAAAATCTAGGGCGTTTGAGCAAACTCAACCAAATTTTGTATACATAATAAGTGGACCCCCAGAAGTCTAAAAATGCAAAAACTAAACGCCCAAATGGGGGGGGGGTGCATGGTCCAAAAGTAAAATCTTGGCCATTTGACCAAACTCAACCAAATTTTGTATACATAATCAGTGGGACCCCAGGAGTCTAAAAATGAAAAAACTAACCCCCTCCCCGTGATTATAAATAATTTTATTAAATATAAGTGAAGGGCCGGGTTATATGGTAAAGTCAAGTGGATGCCCACATCAGAACACGTCAGCTTTTTATTATTTTTCTTTAAAATAAAAATAACATTTTAGAATATGTACTTTAAATTAAGTTTAATTTTTCCAAACTCTGAAAATCATATAAATACACTTACTATGAGCTATTTTTTACTTAATCTCTTAAATTTTTAATTAATTTAATTAATTTTTAAATTATTCTAAAATTATTTGTTAAATCAATGTTTATTTTTTCGTGATGTCAGTATCAAGAAATCAGATAATAATTAAGACATCAAATTGAAAGTTTCTTTTTGCTGAGACTAGCAGAATTTTTATAAATTGAAAGAGACAATAATTTCTCACATCAATTACTGTGAATCAATTGTAATAGAGTGATGAAGAGGGCTGAGCCCTCGAAAATAAAGTCTCGTTATAAATATATTAAAAATTTATTTTTCCAGCAGACGACACTCTCTTTTATTGTCTCCTTCAATTAAGACATAATTCAAAATAGCGAAAATACATAAATGGTTATTATCTTGATTCACGGTGGTGCTGAGGATTCTTATATGTTTTAAATGCAAAGCTTATTTTTCAGCAGTTTTATAATTTTAAATGGTGTTTTTTTTTTTAATTTATACAAAATATTCACGTGTTCTTCTTCAGTGGATCTCACCCAAAAAATCACCGTATTTGCTCAGTCTTCAAAAATTCGAAGGCCCGCAGAGACATTTCATTTTGTCATTATTAATTTTGCTCTTTTATGCTAATATGGCCATGTGATCGAATTCTCGAAGACTTAGCAAATACGGTGATTTTTTTGGGTGAGATCCACTGAAGAAGGAATATTCTAACAATTCCAAAAAATTAAAAAAACCATCATTTAAAATTAAAAAACTGCTGAAAAATAAGCTTTTCATTTAAAATCCATAATTGGTTATATTCGAGAAACTTCTGTGAACAATATATGCTCAGCGGCACAATTAACCGCCCACCTAAGTTTTATTAAATACTAGCTGCAAGGCCCGCCTTCGGCGTCCCTCTCGCTAGCCAGGAGGCACGCCCCCTGGACCCCCAGCCCTCGAACACCACCCTCACCACCCACTTCCACCCACCACACTCCCTACCCCCCGCAACATGCCCAATCCCCGTCCCCACACCACCACACCAACAATTCATTCCGAAACCCTAACCCACTAACCCCCTCCCGCACCATACGCCCGTTCCCAACCCCTGCTTCCACACCACCACCCGCACCCCACCCCGTGCCCTTCAACCCTGCGCACCACACTCCCGCCAAGCCCCCTGGACTCTACCCCGCACCACCCCCTGCACCCCCTCGCACCCAGTTTTTGCATTTCTAGCTCTCTAGAGCCCCATAAATTATGTATACAAAATTTGGTTGAGTTTGGTCAAAGAGTAAGAATTTTCATATTTTGACCCTCCCCCTTTTTAGGTGGTTTTTGGGGGAATTTTTTTAAACAAAAGTTGTCAGAAATAACATTCCCTACAACTTTGCTCATAATATAATTTGCCGTAGAGTTAATAGTTTAGGAGTTATTTGATAATTTTTATTCGTGCGCCCCCCCCCAAACCCCCTTCTGGGGTCAAAATATTAAAACGTTATATAGCTAAAAACGTAAGTTAGAAAACATCTGATGTAAATATGAAATTTTATAATAATCCCTTCAGCCGTTTTTACGTGAATCGTGAGTAACTTTTCGGAAACGACGGAAACTTACATACAGACAGGAATTTTGTTGAGGGTGTTTTCGTTCATAACTTTGCTTGAAACGTGTGCAACCAAAATTTGGCGTGATTTGGAGCAATGTACAGACAAAACCTTAAATTTATATATATAGATTTTATAATTAAACAAATGTTCACTTAATCTATCTATTATTTTTAGTAATTTTTGAATTGAAACTTCTTTAGAGACGTATCTGTTTGAATTTTTTTGTTACAATAAAGGGAAAATAACCTAATAGAGGGGAAATAAGAGAAAAGCCTTGATTTTTAAAATAATAATTTAAATTTCCTAATTGTAATTTATTGTAAGTATTTATCTATTAGTGAGTTTTAAATTAATAATTTAAATTTCCTAATTTTAATAAATTTTATTAGTCATGAGCTATTAGTGGGTTTTAAAATTAAAGTTTCACTTCCCCTGTGAACTTATATGGAGAAGTCTCACACATTTTTTTTAATTCGGATACGATTCGTACTAATAATTATTGACTCAATTAGTGTCAAATCATGTCTGTTTGGGTGAATCATCCGCCACAAAGCAGGTCGAACACTTATTATTTATCTGTATTGCTAATTGCATCAAGTTATCAACATATAATTGGATAATATCACGGTACTCTTAACGTATTAGTATTGATTATTTTTTACAATGATTGCCAACTTTATTTAGGCTAGTTTTAAGTATAGGTAATATTCATAATACAAAATCGATTATATTTAAGTAATTTCCCAAAGCAGCGCAATAAATAAACTTTTGATGGTTTTTGACCTAGTAATATATTTATTTCTATTTTTGAAATTGTCCCAAAAAATAATTTAAATGGATATATATTAGGGGTAGGATTATAGGTACATTTGCCTCAAAATTTATTTTGTTATTGTTTATTGAAGGAAGTTAACTACATAAATATAAATGTAGTGATAATTTCGAAGTACTAATAAGTAAGGTGACCAACTGTCCTCCTTTAGGGAGGACAGTCAATCTTTGTAAACTCTGTCCTCCCCCGAAAAATGTCCTCCTACATTTCCTCCTTTTTGATATTTGAAGACTAATCTCTAAATCTCCGTATTAGATCTAGATTATGTAGATATAATAGATAAATTCAATATAAAGACATTCCTTGTTCAGATAATTCCAAAATATTGTTAAGAGATAATTCATTAACAAATAAACTGCAACGGATCGTTGCTAAACTTTATCCAAATTCATTTGAAATATTAATATGTTCTAGAGTAATTTACTTTAAAATATAATTTTACTAAAAACTTTATTTAATCTTTTTTGTGGGTCCCAAGGCACTTAATTAGGATATTAAATTTCATCAAAATTGGTTAAGTCATTTTCAAGATATTTAGAAAAAACTAAAAAAGTACTGAAATAAAGTACTAATGTTTGTGGACCAATATGTACCAAAAACTAATCAGCGCTTCATTTTGTTAAAATACTGGTAGGTTTTCAATTTCAATTCATTCGGTGCAACGGTGTGGAAAAATTCATGGACGAAAAAAACGATAACACACCACACACACACATACATACATCCGCACGCACTTCCAAAAAAATGGCACTTTTTGGCCTCTCGGCGAGATCCCAGGTAATTTTTGGCAAAACCGTCACGTGCTAAAATTCAATCTCATTGAATACTTCAATTTGTGACCTTAATTGAGTCCATGGGTTCCGTAGTCTCTTACCTGAGGACCCTTTGAAGTCGCGCTTGCCGCGATAGCGATTCCAATACTTTCTCCCATGCTTCGCATTGGATAAAGTAAAAATATTCATTCATTGGAGAAGTACTCATTTAAATAAAAGTTAATAGTCATGCCAACATAATTACAATATAAAATTATACAAATATTTTTACTATGCATTTATCATATTATGATAATGTTTCAGTGAATAAAATGTTTCTTATTCTTTTTGATATTTTTTGATTCATTTAATTAATTTGTGTCCTCCCTTTCATTGTAAAAAGTTGATCACCTTTTAATAAGATCACAGAGCGGTAGAGCAGTGCGTCTAAAGCTATCTTGATCTTATCTAGTTTAATAGAGATTGAATTTCGACTTGGTCAGAACAATTTTTTTCTTTGTCAAAAATGTAAGGCGCCACACTAAATCCAGAGGAAGGCAATGTGAAACCACCCCTATGAAAAAGTTTCCCAGGAAAATTACAATTGAGACTAAGTGAGGGTCGGGTAGGCTAGGGGTTAGCATTTCAGCCTGCTAACCAAGTGGGATCCGACTCGAAGGCATCCGGCTAAAACCTGACACCGGGGTAGAGACAAATTTTAAGAAAGTAATTAGTATCGTAAATCGGCTTTTGGCTAGAAAGGCCGAAAAGCAGAAAAAAATTGAGACGATACTTTTTATAGTAATCGCCGGCGCTCGAAATCAAGTATGGCGCTTGGAGAAGAAAAATAAAATCAGTTCTGAATTGACAAGCAAAATGGCCCAAATCACTTTTTTTACATTTGGTCGAAAAAGTAGTAAAATGATTTTAACTTTATTGTGTGTGTGTTGTCAAGTGCAAATCGAACGTGGTACATGATCCAGTCACTAGCAATAGCCAGCAGTCGCCTTGAAGCAAAGGCACTGTGTGCAGAAATTTCATTGGCTTGACGTGCTAAAGAAAACCGCCAATTACACTCCACTTAAACAAACATGCCTTTATAGTAAATGTCCATTATTGGTTTATTATTGGATAAAACTTTAACCAAGGTGGTTTCGGCGAGACAACTTTATCAATTATTTGATTTATTAGAAACTTGGATGAAAAAGAGATTGAAGAAATCCCATAAATTAAACGAAAACCCACAATTAGCGAAAGTCGTCGTATCTTGTAGTTTTTTTTTATATTTGTAATTTTAAAAGACCAAAGAATGATTCATTCATATATTATTATTTAAAAATTGATTTAACGTTCCACAGTCTATCATATAGAGAAACGGACTAAACTCTTTTGACGACCTCCAGTGCCCATGGTGGAGAAAAATAACACTTTTCGCGGGATTGTACCTATTTAACACTTGGCGCAACATGAAATAAATATATGATAATTATTAAAAATGTCTGGTGTCATTATTAGAAAATCTAAAAAAAAATAAATAGGAAATTAAGGGGGGGGGGGGGGGCTGTACATCATTTGAACCTCAGCATAGGTTATTGAAATTTCATTGTTTCAGATTTATCAGTTTTTTTTTTTAATTTTTATATAACGCTACCATATACATTTTATTTGTCCAGATTCTGCCTATTGGGACCGTGCGGAGTGCATGGTGGGGACAACTGAATCGATCGAAGTGATCGTTGTGGTCAAATTTTCGTTAAATCATGCTCACGTTCAGGGTAAAAAAATAAAAAGTAGGTAATATTAAAAATGGTACATAACACAATTCTACAAATTTTTTTTTCCTTATCCTAAAATTTATTTCATGATTTTTCTATTCATTGTGCACCAAAATAAAGGAAAAGTACGTTGAATGTTTGAAAGTTTGCTTTTGTAGTGGTTATAATAATAATAAAAGACGAAAAAGGCCATTTTGACCTATTTTCGAGTCCCATTAGATATTAAACAACCATATTTGAAATAAAAATATTTTGTTGACGAAATAGAAAACAGCTTCTTTGATTTTCAAACAATCACTTGATTTTAGCTCAATTAGAACTCGAGATATAACTAATAATCTAAAACAACGTTATTATAGCCCTAGGCATTTTCATTTTTGGGCAGTGAATAATTGCTGTGTAGTTAATTGTAAAAATACAGGCAGAAATATTGACTGGAAATTTTATATATTTCCAGTTGCTAGTTGGAAATTAGAAAAACGGAAAAAATGGATAAATGCAGTTAAGAGTAAAAAGTAAGTAGCGCATAACCTAACTTTATTATAATTATAATAATTCATTATTTGTTAATTTTGACCTTCTATTTTGGAGTCTATCCAAGTTGGAGGCAACAATTTTTTCCAAAGTAATCTCTTATTCACCAGCTATTAGAAAAGTGTCTTTTTAGAACTCAGAGTGCCGTACTTTTTTTTTAACCGACTTCAAAAAAGGAGGAGGTTCTCTATTCGACCGAATTTTTTTTTTGTGCCTATGTTACCTCATATCTCAGCCAATTGTGAACCGATTTTGAAAGTTTTTTTGTATTGGGTTTAGTCTACTTTCCGATTGGTCCCATTTTTTTTCATAGGTTTTAGACCGTTTTTGTTAGGTTTGTTCAGGCCTAACTTCTTTGTTTATTAACCGATTTCGATGATTCTTTATTTATTGGAAAGTGGTTATCTTAGGGATAGTGCTATATTAATTTGGTCAAGTTCTGATGATTTGATCACTATTAATAACATCACTAAAAAGAGAAAAATAAAAATAATTTTTAAGAAAAAAATAAAAACCGACTTCAAAAAAATTAAATGCAACAAATAAAATACACTAAAAGGTATAAAATAATTATTATCTTATTTAGTTACAAGTAAACTACGAAATATTAACATGAAATTACTTTTTGAAGACGGTGCCAAACATACCTTTTATGAATCGCACTCGACGGATCTTACTTAGTACGTTTGGTGGGTATGCTCGCTTATAGGTATGGTTTGTTTGGCACCGACTTCAAAAAGTAATTTCATGTTAATATTTCGTAGTTTACTTGTAACTAAATAAGATAATAATTATTTTATACCTTTTTAGTGTATTTTATTTGTTGAATTTAATTTTTTTGAAGTCGGTTTTTATTTTTTCTTAAAAACTATTTTTTACAATTAGCAGTTATTGGTATAAAGGCGGGAAATTTCAAAAAAAAAAATTAAATCTCTGATAACATCAAAACTAATGAGTTTTGACCCCGGAGTCAAATTTATTGGAAATTTGTTATAGTATAACCCCTTTCAAGATATCTATCGATTACCATTAACCCTGTATATATATATCTATTTTCAATATTCCTCTTGATTGGATTTAAATCCATTGGTTTGTTCTCGTTTTGAAAAAGTGTGTGGTGGGGAAATATTTGAGTAGTACAAATGTATTTATTGGTGTCATTTATTATAGACTGATAGTATTGATGTGCTTAAGTGATCCTGTTCATCCCAGGTCATACGTATGGTAAAGTTAAAGGAATAATATCAAAAAGCTATCTTTTTAAATATACTTCAACTAACTTTGATAATACAAGGATTTGAGGAAAATTTATTTTTATAGATAGGTAGGTACCTACAAAGAGATGTGACTAAACTTTTAAACTTAGGAATGATACTTTAGAAAATTTAAAAGGTTCTTTTTTTAATATTTTACAAACTAAGGGAGAATGTTTTTAAATCTAAGTTACCTAAGTTGACTTGAGTTCCGTCACAGAAAGAAAAGCTGCCTTATGCAATAAATTAAAGGGTTTTTTTTTACCGTTTGACAAATAAAAAAGGTCTATCTTAGGAATTTCCTAAAAAAAATCATTATATCGAAATCGTATTATAATCCATTTATTTCTGATAAAAAAATCAAGCTAGTATTTTTTTCAAATTCCTCTCTTTTAATTTATTTTAAATATATCTACTACATTGAATTTGGTATGTAAGACAGTCATAAGCTTCACGGAATGAATATAGATAGAATCGAGTGCAGGATGAAATCAAGAGTGAAATTATTGTTCCAAGAATTAAATTAAATTTAGTTTGAAGATTCAAACAATAATAGATAGCATCTGTACAGAAGTCACGTGCTGAATTAATTTGTAAGTATATAGTATTTGTTTAAACATGACATTTATTGATTATTATTAGAGAATCAATTATTTATTTTAAAGATAAATATTTATGTACTAATTTTTGGAAAAAAGTAAATAATTTAATTACAGTGTAACTCCTCAAACCCGAACCCCGGAAAAATACTTATATCATCTAGGATTGAAAAAATGGTAAAAGTTGGTTATTTAAATTCTTTAAGTTAATTTCTTTGCAAAAACAATGAAATAATAATAGAAACACAAAATATCACTTAACCTTCCAGCGGGCGCGCTGTGTAATTTCCCTTGAGCGGGCGCTTGACGCAAATTTTACGTCATCAAGTTTTACAAAGAGAAACAAAGAGGTTGTCCTCTGCTTGATGCAAATAAACATATACACATATATATCAAGATGATATATCTGTATATATATTATTTATTTGTTTGAGACTATAGTTTCGAAGACTTGGTCTTCATCATCAGTCTTTCTTCAATTATAAATGTTTTTCATGGAGTCAATATCATATGGATATTGAAAACTTGGTGTTGGTTCGTCACCGCTGGAAGGCTAGGAACTAACTGAATGATATGACAACCTCTTTGTTTCTCTTTGTGAATCAACAACTCTGCTACTCTCGGCAAAACAAAAACTTTTCAATTTCATCAAGTTTTCTCGATGTAAATGGTGTTTTCTTTATATTAATGCTAGAGGATTGCTGTAAGGTTATAAAAAATGATAAATGATAGTATAAACATTTAAAAAAATATATTTGACTTTCTTAAACAAAAAACGAAACAACACTAGATATTTCTTCTAGCTAGCTTTTTGTGTTAGGGGCCTATGATCCATAATGGAACACATCTAAAACCAAAAAATACATTTAGCTATAAAAAGAAACGAAAAAAAATTAAAAAATGAGTTTATTTAATATTCTTATACTTTAAGGCGCGTGTCGTAAAATTTACGCTCAACGAAAATTCTCAAATATCAATGAATATCAAAAACAGTTCCTGGCATCTGATTGGCCATCCCAGTCCCTCCATTTACCATCTACCCTGTGTTAGTGCTAAAAAGCATTTACTTTGCGACATACAACCGGCCATAAGTGGTAAAAGTGTTGGAAGCGATAAGGCGCATGTGCCATAAATTTTACTACAGGGCACCCGCTGGAAGGTTAATCTTTCACTAGATATCAGTTATCTACAATTGTCGAAGTTGCTTTCGGATAATCCGAACAAATTGAAATCCGAATAGGCTACAGCCCCAATTAGTTCGAATTTGAGGGATTACACTCTAGGTATATCGAATTGGTTTTTCGAGATTCTTATAAACATAATCTTATTTACACATTTCATTTTCATTACAGACTGCATTCTGTATGTAATTGAGATTCGTCTCTTGTTAGAGACCACATTTTTTTATCAAATAAATTAAAAATTTTGACAGGAATAGCAGGAATTGGACAAAAATTAAAAACACCGAGTTTTTATTAAATGGGCCTGACGTTTCGACAACTTATTTTGACTTCCTCAGTGGCCCATTTAATCACTCTTTGTCATTTATTTTGACAAAAAACTCTGTGTTTTTAATTTTTGTTAATTTCCTGCTATTCCTGTTACAAATTTATTATGGACGCAAATGATACAACATTATATATTAGAATATTTTCGAAAGTTTCTTTTTGCCGAGAGTTGCAGAATTTGTATATATTGAAGGAAACAATAAAAGAGTCTATCTCGTTATAAATAAATTAAAAATTTATAATTCAAGCAGAAGAAGAATTATTTTATTGTCTCCTTCAATAGAATATTTTCCTTTGAAGGACTGGTAGAATTCATTGGAGGATTGATGGAAAAGCATCCCGTGAATAATAAAAATTACTTAATCAGTATAAAATTATTTTTTATTGGGACATAATTTTCATTTTCTTAAAAGTCGATGTTTCAGACGATCTTCTCTCCTTCTTCATAAGCTATACACCTTCACCCAGTGGCGTAACAATAGATGGTAGGGCGGGCGGAGGAGCCACTGGCCGAGTGGGCCGCGAGCACAGGAGGATCCTATCAATATTACAAAATTTAGTAAAATTTATTAATTTTGTATTGAATTAATTTATGTTATCTACTAAAGTACAGACAAAAATTGAAAGTTAGTAGAAAATCAACGAGCAATGGACACAATAATTATAATAGCGTTTGTACTAGGGACTCCGAAAGGTCGGAACTTACGATTGATTTTACACTTTCGGTTCCGATAATTTTGAATCGGAGGTTATAACAAAGATCGCCTTGATAGAGCAGCTCACTTTTTTCATGAGCATACTTTGATTATTTTATTTATAATTACAGTAATGGTTGGTTATTTGCTGGGGACTGACAAAGGGCAGTCAGAGCGTGCACCTACAAGTTTTGACTTGTCGGCTGGGGAATTCCATCACGCAAGCATATTTTTCTATTATTGCATGTTACTTACTTATGTCTATCGTATTATAATTTATATTTGACTAATTAAAGATACTGATTACTTAATTATATTTGTATTATTTCATTATGCCTGCCCTTAAACAGTTATATAAATACATCTCTCTCTACTCCGACTCTGCCTCCGACTCGGATAAATCAAATTTAAAATCTCTGGTTCCGACTCCGGTTCCGGTAAACCCACCTCCCTAACATCCCTCGTTTATACATAGATACTTTCCGTAGTGACTTATTAAAAAGAAACCACAACGTTGGTTCTTACATTGAAGGAGGGCCCCATTCGATGAATTTGTCATGGGCCTCGACGGTATAGTTACGCCATTGCCTGGACACTACTTATATTTAATATTTAATAAAATAAAGTATAGTCATTTATGAAATACCCCCCCATTTCCGTAAGGTTGTATAGGGTGAATGTGTGCAATTTCGTAGATATCGATTAAATAAGGGTCTAGGATTTATATTGATAATTCTATTTTGTGACTCCTCCCCCCCCCCCCCCCCATTTTGGACCCTTTGTGTATGGTAAAGTAAAAAATTTTATTTAGTACACAATTCTTTTCTATGGAGGAAACTTAGCAAAACGTGAACTAATTATATATATTTAATTAATTAATTAATTAATTTGGTATTTGAATGGATCTCAAACCCTTTTGGTGTATTAAATATTATTACTTATGAGACTCTTAATAAAATTATTTTTCATTAATCCAATTTACTAATTTCTAGAGAATTTCATTAAAAACAAATGAATTGTACTTGCCTTCATCAAGTGGAATTTCTTCCCAAAGTGCAACTCGATTTCCCAATGAATCTCGAATAAAGACTTTTGCGGTTGTGTCCTCAGGCAGATTCATATTATGGTCCAGAGCAAGCACCCAGAGATGAACTGAAATAGACAAATTACTCAATAAATAAAAATATTGTTTTTATATAAATAATAAAAATTAACAATTTTAAAAAGTATTTAATTTGAATTAAAGAATTAGCGATAGATACATAGATACTGGAAACAACAAAATAACGGATATCTTTTGTGGTTTCAAATATGCTAGAAATGATTAGTTTGCAAATACAAAAGTCCTTACAAATAATTGAAAATTAATAGTAAACATGTAGCAAAGCTGATTTTATAAATCAATTGCATTTCTTTCTTTTTAGTGACAACATAAATTTTCTAAATACAGTGAAATCTCGATATAACAAAGCTGAAGGGAATTAGAAAATATTCGTTATTACAAGTAATTTGTTACAATGAGGTTTCTTATAAAGAGATTAGGTTGGTCTAAGGTTCGTTTCGACAAGGTAATCAAAATTGTTTATGGTAGTATTTTTTTTTTTTTTTAATGATATTGATGTGAGAAGGAGATACACCAGAAGGTGGATCCCCTAAAGGCCTGTATGGGCTGGCCCCTCCATCGTGAAAAGACCAGAGTAGAAGGAAAAAGAAGCCGGGATCACGAGCCAAATCTCAGAAAGTTAGATATAGTCCAATTTACTAAGTTTTTAGGGGCTTCGAGCAGTGGTAAATTCTCCGCGCGATAAATTAGGTTAATTTATCTCCCACCAAATCAATTTTTATTTGAACTCCTGAAGATGGGCTAGTAACCCGAAATATATATCGAGTGAATCAAACTCAAATTAAACATATATTTGTTTTAATATTTCCTTTTTGTGAAACTTAACCTAGAAAATTCTCCTCATAAGTCAATTATAATGTTTCACCTAGAACCGACACCTAAATTCTTAAAAATTATTATAGGTTGACAAAAATCGTTATAGAGAGGTAAATTATAGTTTCTATTTATGTTCTGAAATGATTGAAAATTTGTTTTATAGAGGATTTAAAAAAAAGTTATTCCTAATGTAAAGGTATATTTTGCATTAACTCTTACGGGCAGTTTGAGGGGATTTTGAATAATTTATTAATTCAAGAAAATCGTTATATTAAGGTTCGTTATAATAAAAAATTCTGAATTATGGGAAGCTCATGGCCCTCACAAGGAGGGTCCAAGTGCCCCTGTGGGTCCCGGGCCTGACATTTTCTTTAAGGGAGTATTTTATAAAAAAAGGGCGTAGGGACATCAACTTTTTCCACTTCATAAACACATACTTATTCCATAATAAGGGGTCCGCTTCAGATTTTCGGTCCGGGCCCGAAATTTTATCTGGGTGCAATGGGAAAGCTATCGAAATGTGCTACTAAAAGTGAGAAATTTACTACACATCTCTAACAAGTTTTAATTTCTTACATTAAACCGTTCGCTTAGAAAAAATTTATCGCAAGTGTACCGAACTTTGACAATATTTTCATTCTTTTTTCCAATTTTACTTTACGATTATCAAGTTTTGCTATCTATATTTATATTTAAATGAATTTAACATTGGTTTTAATTTATAATTTACGTGCGAATTTAGAACTAGGAAACTTTTCCTTATCTCGTTTCGAACGCGTTATCCAAACATAAACACACGGCAAATATTTAACATCTCAATCAAGTGTAGTGCATAGTAACCGTCAACTCAAGGATGACGATAATGCAAACAGGTGGGGCAGGGGCAGGGGCAGGGTGTCACCTCGATGTTTGTTAACAATAAGGGTTTAATTAACACCACCAGAATGCTAGAATACTAGACCTTTATTCCCATGAGAGTTATTTCACTTAATTATAAAATATATATATAGCGATATTGTTGAATTGGTAGTTTAAGTGAGACAAATTCACTAAAGATCGTTGCTGTACCTACTCGCTATTTTATTTATTTTAGAATGTTTATGTTTTCTAATTAAAGATAATTTAAATTTTTAATATTTATAGAAACAATAGCTGCGACGCCCGGCTTCTGCGGCCGTCTTGCCAACCGACTCTCCCTCCAAAGACACGTATATCCCAAATATGAGCTCAATAACTTGAAAAACATAGAAGATAAACTTTTGTGTTTAAGATCCTAAAATCAAAAATTTCCCATTTTTCGATTCAAGGGTCAAATTTATAAAAATGAACAAACCTTTCCGAGATATTCCATTAATATAACAAATTTGAATGCTAAAACTTAAAAACTCGAGGAGTTAGAACAGTTTAAAAATTTCAAAAATTTACCCCAAAATGACTATATCTCCCTTTCAGGGGCGAATAGAGCAAAATACTCAAATATGTTGTTTTTTTTGTATTTTTTGCTTCACCTTTTTTCTAATCTAAAACAATATCTATATCTTTTCTGGTTTAAGAGACTTGAAAAACCCTAAAAATACATTTTGGGACCTTTTTCCCCCTTTAGGTTTCGAATTTCAAAAATCTCTCTTTAGCATATCCACAAATCGTAAAAAGAATATACACTTCAAATTTCATCTTTCTAGGTCGAGCGGTTTGGGCTGTTCTTGAATGAATAATGAATGAATGAAACGTCACATCCTCTTTTTATATATAGTACTAATCGTATACAAACTTTTATATTGAATTCATTACATTTATTTTTTACTTTATCCAATGCGCAGCATGGGTAAAGCATTGTAATCGGTCTCGCGGCAAGCGCGACTTCAAAGGCTTAGGTAAAGACTACGGAACACATGGTCTCAATTAAAGTCACAAATTGTAGTATTCAATTAGGTTGAATTTTAGCACGTGACAGTTTTCCGAAAAATTACATGGGGTCTCGTCGAGAGGCCAAAAAGTGCCATTTTTTATTAGGAAGTGCGTGGGGGTGGATGTATGTATGTTATCGTTTTTTTCGTCCACGATTTTTTCCACACCGTTGCACCGATTGAAATGAAATTGAAAACCTACCATTATTTTAACAAAATGAAGCGCTGATTAGTTTTTGGTACATATCGGCCCGCAAACATTAGTACTTTATTTCAGTACTTTTTTATTTTTTTCTAAATATCTTGAAAATGACTTAACCAATTTTGATGAAATTTAATATTCTAATTAAGTATCTTGGGAACCACAAAAAGGTTAAATAAAGTTTTTAGTAAAATTATATTTTAAAGTACTTTACTCTAGAGAAAGATAGTACTTTTTTTAATTCTTTATTTTATTTTAAACCTGGACCGCAAATAGGCTATGCTATATGATTAATAATAAAGGAATAAAAATATTAATATTTCAAATGACTTTGGATAAAGTTTAGCAGCGATCAGTTGCAGTTTATTCTTATTGTGATTAGCAATGTCTGAAACGAGGAGAAAAATAATTTTTAACCATGATTTTTATTATCATAATTATCCATCCGAGTTAATGCACTTTCTAGGCTTACGATGGAAAACGTTAACCTATTCCTTTAAATCTTATTTGAGATTAGGCTTAGTATAAAGGGAATTCACCTTAGCCCACATTATCAATCCTTCGGATAAATTGGGCCATCCCATTCTTCGCTAGGTTACGATTAAATTTCATTTGTATTTTTATGGCAGTCAGGTTGGCTAAGTGCTCAAAGATTAAGACTTCTAATCAAGCTAGCGCTGGTTCAAGCCCGACGCACTGCAAATATTTGATCGGCTATAATCTGATTCCTTTAGGGGAAGGCAATGGGAAACCACCCCTATGAAAAATTCCCAGGAAAAATTACAATGGAGAGTATCCTTTAAAAAATTCATTTAATAAATAACGGGTGCTGCAACTTTTAGTTTGTTTTAAAAATGCATATTTTATTAAATTAAATTAAATTAAATTAATATAATATTTAATTTTCAAATGCTTTGTATAGGTATTATTTTCGAGAGTACACCTTCCTATTAAGAATGGAATAATATTTCATTGAAATGACTGCCTCGGCTGGATTTGTAGTAGCCCATTCTGACGATCCAATTTTTCAAATTGTTCAAAAACGAACCAAAAGATGCTGCACTCCATATATGACCGATATACAACCAGATCTACCTAACACCTAAGATCTATCAGTCAAATCGTAAGTCGATCGTAAGTCGACAAACAAGAATACAGAAAATAAGGGAAAAATCGAATTTCCATTCAGGGAGCTGTCGAGCTGTAAACAATTAACTGAAATTTACCTCTCATGTTTGTATCAATAAACTACCTCTTTTGTCAAAGTTTAAATTTCAAATCCAAACTGTTCACTGACGAAAAGTTCCCAGATCATAAAAATTTGAACACTGGGTCTTGAAAAAGTTTCGCTTTGTTTAATAAAACATTTAATATTTTTAGATTAGCCATATTCAATTTGTTCTAGCAGTTTTTTACTCTTACGGTTACTTAGATAGTCGTTGCACAGTGGTCCCATCACAACAATGCTACTTTCGGCCAGACAAAATCTTTTCAATTGCATCTCTTTGTATTCTCGTTTAAGCCGCACCAATCAATTCGTGTCTTAAGAAGCCATAGGAGAAAACAAATTTACTTCTATACCTACTATGTTTTTCATTCACCGTAAATGGATGTTGCTAATGACAAATGAATTCAATGGGGCTTTAAGGAAATAATTTATTTCATTTCGTTTGAACATGAGTATTTTCGAAATCAACTGATATATGTACCACACAGCTTTCACTTACAACTTCCTCCTTTGAAATCATTCAAATGCAATTTTACCCTTTCAAATTAGTCCCTTCAATGTCTTTCAATCGAAATGAAAAATTACACCTCACAGATTCTTGTAATGCAAAGCGATCTTTAAAAACAACGTAGAAACCATTTTTGACAAAAAAAAAATTAAAATCCACCCAAGCCTTCAAGTAATTAATGAAAGATTACTAGATTGGGATTATATTGGACTATATTGGATTATATTAGATTATACAATTGGACCAAACGTTTACCAAGCATTCATACTTATAAGACTTTCTGATTCTGAGATTTAGCAGGAGATCAGTACACACACACAAGTCATTGAATTTTGGGTTAGTTTTGGCTCTAATCCCCACAAAAGCAGTTTTATGGTCTTTACAGCTTCTAAATTCAGTTTCTTTTTATTGAGGGCATCGCATACTTTCTGTTGGACTTGTCTGATTGAAATGAACTTTCATAGTTATGGAGGTAGAAGACTTCGAAAATTAAACCTCTCGAAAGTTAATGCATAACTTTTAACTTTCATGCTTCGCTATGCAAGTGAAAGTAAAAAGTTAGTAGGTAGTAGGTAAGCACATTCATATATGTAAACCATGTTTATTTATAAAAAGTAAGTCAAATTTCAAGGTAAGTTTCACAAAATAAAACAAATATCTGTTTTGTGTTTTATCTCTATTAGGGTGGTCCTTATTTTGGGTATTTTCGAATTTTTACGCTTACAGGGGTAAATAAAAAAAATATCTCCCAAGTTTCAACCCCTATCTCAATTTTAACCTGTGCCGAACAGCGATTCAAGTTTCCCATCTAAATAACATGGGCTTTTTGACATTGAACGATCAATTTATTATTCCGGCCAAAGTAATATTTCAAAAAATTTAAATCTCTGTAGACGTTACCGTTATATAATAGTAGCTATCCTTAAGAATTTTTACAGATTTTTAGCTATTCTAATTTTGGAGTCTATAACTTACTAACACTTAGATATAGCAGTATTTTATCTAGCTGTAACTCCAAAATTATAATAGCTAAAAATCTGTAAAAATTCTGAAGTATAGTTATTATTATAAAAGAATAAAATCTATAGAGTTTCAAATTTTTTGAACCATTACTTTGGCCGAAATAAAAAATTGATCATTCAATGCCAAAAACCCCTTGTTATTTAGATGAGAAACTTGCATCGCTGTGGGGCACAGGTTAAATTGAGATAGAGACTTGAAACTTGGGGGATATTTTTATTTATTGATTTCGAACCATATGGGCCTCTGTCAGAGTAAAAATTCAAAATTACCCAAAATAAGGACTACCTTAATCCGATTATATATTTCGGGTTTTGAGCCCATCATCAGGAGTTTATTTATTTATTCAAATGTATTTACATATATGTATATTACACTATAATACGTATAATTTCAAATAAGTTCTAATGTCTAGGTATGTAACATTTTTCAGTTTTCAGTTATATACCTATATCCTTAAATAAATTTTAAATAATCTCACACTTATTTAATTTTTTACATCACAGGGCAGTTAATTGAATTCCTCAAGCTTCCTGAAATAAAGTGAGATTTTAGTAATTTCTCTATTTACTTTGTCTTCTTTTAAGTGCCATATCAGGTCTCCCTGACGTTCCACATATATCTGTGCTTAGTTTGTTTAGCTGTTTTTATACAGATACACTTTTTAACGCCGGTTCCGAACGGCTAGTTTGGAGAGGTTACTAGGCAATTATACTCTTGGTAGGTTGCCATTGCTTTCCAAGAGGAGGCGACTGCAAATATCTGATCTGCCGAGACTCAGACTCGAACCCGCGTATTTCAGGCCAGCGGCCGACACTCTAACCACTGACCCACAGTCGCATCATTTATTTACTTTAGGTACTTATATTATATCATTATAGTATTATCTGGTATATTGTTCATGCATCTCATTCACGAGTGTGAATTTTAAATAATGTGGTTCTCTCTGTGATATTTCAAAATAGTTCTCAAACACTTATTTTGTAATAATTGAAGCTCATTTATATTATTTTTTGTAGCAAAATATAAAATTGTAGGACAATAGTAAAAATTAGGACTAATAAGATAACATGTTTTCTATATTAAATCCTGATAATGGGCTCAAAACCCAAAATATAACCGAAACGTCGGTTTATGAATAAAAAGATAGTATAAATTATCTTCTTTTTTTGGACTACCTCATCAAAATCCACTCAATTTCACTTATCAGTCAGTCTCCAAAAATTACTCCAATCTTACCAAAATAATTATATACCTAGGTATATCGAGATAAAACTCAAAACATATATTTTTTTATTTTGTGAAACCTATCTTGAATTTTGACTTACTTTTTATTAAAAATGTTTCACCTTGAAGCGTCATCTATCTGTTTAAAAATTATTTATGTTTATTTAGTTTTTAGTATGAGGAATATATAATTATTATTTTTGCTTAATTTTAAAAAATATAATTCAACACTTTTTAGAAAAGTTATAAAACATTTTTTATTACATTTTTGAAAAGTTTATATAAATTATTCATAAAATAAATCAATGCATGTGTAATTAATATTTGATAATTTAATGGTGAAAAGTATCTTATAAATTTCATAAAATGTTAGACAAAGAGGGTTGATTTTTAATAAAACGAGCGTTCACTGATTTTATATTAATGACAAATTGATATGAAAAGCTGAAAAGAGTTGCCTTTTTCATTTTCTAGTAATAATATAATAATAATTTGATTCATTCGTTATTTTATTCAATGAGCCTGAAAACAATCATTAACTTTTTACTCTGATTATAATTTGAGGGTGATTTAATATGACAAATTAACATTATAAAAAATATTGAATATAAAAATTGGTTATGTTGATGCTAATTGTCAAATAATAATATGTAATTTTGCATTGGATAATTTTTGACAGGCAAAATAACCCCTGGGAGTTTATTTAGAAATTAAATATTGACCATAGTAGATATCTCTAACTATAAATATGGCCCATATCAAAAATTATTAATTGTAAAGGTCTGTTCAAACGGAAATTTATCCAAACCTCTCAAGATAATTGATCCAATACCAAATTGTTATATATAAAATTTAGGGAACGCGGTGTTGGTTTATAGTGAAACATTGTTAAAATTAAATTAGGTTGGAGTTGGTGGTGTTTCACAAGGAGAAAAATTAAAATACAAAGATTTTTTTAGTTTACTCTATATATTTCGAGTTCTTAACTCATCGTCAGGAGAACATTGACTAAAGATAACATGATATTTTGAACAGAATTTATTTTAATTTTAATATGATGGACAGTTATTTATGACATAGTGTAAATATGAAAGAATTATCAGAAGGATGGAATGGCTTTAGAAAGCCGACTGACCAGATGTAGGGACAAAGGGCTGGGACAAAGAAAAGATATTTATATTTGAAAGTTGCCGAAAATTATGTATGTGTAATAAAGGAAGGCAATAAACTATAGAATGCAATGAGGGTGCATAGCGAAAATTTAATCTCTCATTTTCTATTTAAAAAAATAAATAAAATTAAAAATAAACCCACCATACACCCTCATCGCACTCCAATTCAAATTAAATATCATTGATTAAGATGTCAATTATTGGTGAAGTTTTGATGTCTGTTTGATTGTTCAAGATGTTTTGATTAAGGTGTATGGCCTTTTTAATTTCAGCTGACTCCAATAAATCCAATTTCCTACTTTTTGGAATAAAATGTAAAGGGAGGGGTTGGTCGATGAAGGTGAATGGTTGTGGTCAAACAAATGATCTGCAAAAGCCGAGGTATAACTAAGAGGGGGGCATTTGGGTTCAAACTATTCACCTGTAGATTGCGAAGAGATCTCTAAATTGCAATGTAATGACTGTCAATCATTTTATATCGGGCAAACGGGCAGATCTTTCAATCAACGCCACGTTGAACATATGAGATCTCTTCGCAATCTACAGGTGAATAGTTTGAACCCAAATGCCCCCCTCTTAGTTATACCTCGGCTTTTGCAGATCATTTGTTTGACCACAACCATTCACCTTCATCGACCAACCCCCTCCCTTTACATTTTATTCCAAAAAGTAGGAAATTGGATTTATTGGAGTCAGCTGAAATTAAAAAGGCCATACACCTTAATCAAAACATCTTGAACAATCAAACAGACATCAAAACTTCACCAATAATTGACATCTTAATCAATGATATTTAATTTGAATTGGAGTGCGATGAGGGTGTATGGTGGGTTTATTTTTAATTTTATTTATTTTTTTAAATAGAAAATGAGAGATTAAATTTTCGCTATGCACCCTCATTGCATTCTATAGTTTATTGCCTTCCTTTATTACACATACATAATTTTCGGCAACTTTCAAATATAAATATCTTTTCTTTGTCCCAGCCCTTTGTCCCTACATCTGGTCAGTCGGCTTTCTAAAGCCATTCCATCCTTCTGATAATTCTTTCATATTTACACTATGTCATAAATAACTGTCCATCATATTAAAATTAAAATAAATTCTGTTCAAAATATCATGTTATCTTTAGTCAATGTTCTCCTGACGATGAGTTAAGAACTCGAAATATATAGAGTAAACTAAAAAAATCTTTGTATTTTAATTTTTCTCCTTGTGAAACACCACCAACTCCAACCTAATTTAAATTGTTATATGTCTATAGGTTATTTATGAATTTTTTGAATTGAGTACCATTTGAATTATACATTTTTTATCTGTTTTTTATTTTTAGAAATTTCTCAAAGAAAAATAATTTTTAGACAAAAAAACCTGACTTCAAAAATACAACGAATAAAATAATAAGAACTCAAAAATCAAATAAAATGCACCATAAGGTATAAAATACTTATCTAATTTAGTTACAACTAAACGACGAAATTATTACATGAAATCACTTTTTGAAGTCGGGGCCAAATATATACATTTTATAAATCGCACTCGACGGATCTTACGTTTGGCAGGTAATGAAGACAACATCGCGTAAGCTCGCTTATATAGTTTGTTTGGCACCGACTTCAAAAAGTGATTGCATGTAAATATTTCGTCGTTTAGTTGTAACTAAATTAGATAATTATTTTATATCTTTTAATGAATTTTATTTTATTCGTTGCATCAAAATTTTTTGAAGTCGGTTTGTTTTTCTAAAAATTATTTTTATTTTTCTCTTTTCAGTGATGCTAACAAATAGTGACTTAAAATAATATTTTGAATGCATCTCGTAAGAGAAAGCGTCGGGCGAATGAATCAGATAATGATAATAAAATTCAATTCTTAAATATAGAAATTCTCTCGAAACGATGACTGAAATGAATGTTTTTAAGATTTTTTATGAAAGATTTTATTTATTATAATTTCGATTATTTGCTCATAAGATTTGGATATTTCCGTTATTTTATCATTTTATCACATCATCAGAACTTAACCAAATTAATATGGAACCATCCTCCTCACCTAAAGTACCCCCTTTCCAATAAAAAAAGAATCATCGAAATCGGTCCACGTAGCAAAAAGTTCTTGCTGAACATACATAAAAATAAATAAATACTAAAAAGCTATACTGATCCAAACGCAGAAAGAATAATTAAAATCGGTTCATAAACAAAGAAGTTATGCCTGAACAACTAAACATACCCAACAAAAAAGGTCCAATACCAACGAAAGTTATATGCGACCAATCGGAAACTATGCTGAACCCAATGCAAAAAAATCATCAAAATCGGTTCACAATTGGCGAAGAAATCAGGCAAAAAAAAATAAAAATAAAAAAAATTCAGTCGAATTGAGAACCGCCTCCTTTTTTGAAGTCGGCTAATAAAATACATGTTTTCATCATTAACAAGTAAGAAAATATACAGTCTTATAGACAGAATTTTAAAATGAAATTTTCTTTAAAATATTTATCAATTTTTATTTCACTTAAGTAGGTATAATAATTGATTATTATTTCTTTGCTTTCCTTATATTTAGAAAGTAAGGTTTAAATCCAAGAGTGGGTGTTTCAAGAATAATCCAAATTAAAAATAATTTCTAATCTGCCGAAACTTGTCTGAACTTGTCTTTTTATCCTTGCTAGATTAGATAAACATCAACAATGTTATAATAAATAAATAAATAAAATAAATAAATAAAGAGTTCTTCTATCCGTGGCCTTTTCACGAAATAGATGATCCTCTATTAATTATTAGGAAGTTTTCTTCTGAGACGGACTGGTAAATTTATCACTGGAAGGTTTAATGAAAGCCAGTTCAGGAATAAATAAAAAAAATATTTCCAATATAAAACCGACTTCAAAAAAATTAAATGCAACAAATGAAATAATAAGAACTCAAAAATAAAATAAAATGCACTAAAAGGTATAAAATAATTATCTAATTTAGTTACATCTAAACGATGAAATTGTTACATGAAATCACTTTTTGAAGTCGGTGCCAAACATATACATTTTATGAATCAAACTCGACGGATCTTACTTAGTGTGTTTGACGGGTAAGCTGCCTTATATAGTTTGTTTAGCACCGACTTCAAAAAGTGATTTCATGTAACAATTTCATCGTTTAGTTGTAACTAAATTAGATAATTATTTTATATATTTTAGTGCATTTTATTTTATTTTTGAGTTCTTATTATTTCATTTGTTTCATTGAATTTTTTTGAAGTCGGTTTTATTTTTTTATAAAAAATATTTTTATTTTTCTATTTTTAGTGATGCTATTAATAGTGACTTAAATACCTTGCATGCATCTCGTAAGAGAAAGTGTAAGGCGAATGAATAAGAAAATGATAATAAAATTAAATTCATAAATATATAATTTCTCTCGAAACGTTTGCGGGTTTTAAATGAATGTTTAAAGATTGTTTTTTTTTATAAAAGATTTTATTTATTATAATTTCGATTATTTGTTCATAAGAATTGGAGATTTGCGTTATTTCGTCATTGATTGGTTTACGAGGCAAAATGGTCTCGCTGAACATACATAAAAATAAATAAATAAATAAATTGTTAGGTGTCTTGACTACCCTGGAGCTATATTGATCCAAACGCAGAAAAAATCATTAAAATCAGTTCATAAACAAAGAAGTTATGCGTGAACATACCTAACAACAAAAGGTCCAATACCGATGAAATTTATATTTTTACCAATCAGAAACTAGACCGAACCTAATGCGAAATAAACAATTGGCGAAGATATAAGGTAACATAGACACAAAAAAAATTCAGTCGAATTGAGAACTCCTCCTTTTTTGAAGTCGGTTAATAAAAGAGTATTTATTGGAGGTTTTTTCTCTTTTCGGATTCGCACCTTCTTTACGGTTTAATTCAGATCCAATATTCCTTCTTCAAACAAATTCTCATTAAATAATCGTACAACGTTCTCAATCTCAACCTATAAAATTTTTAATTAATTGCTCTTAATTAACTAAAGGCAGGTACTACGTAAAGAAAAGTATAAGAAAGCTGTCCGCCTGTATCTATGCAACCGAAATACGACTCTGGATAGTAATATACAGGCGTCCTAGTTAAATGAATATTTTTCATAATGTTTAAAATATGACGGCCATCTCCCATGAGCTCATTTCCTATTTTTCTAATTAGTAGTGGCGGCGCTAGGTGTGGACGCGGTTGGGCGAGCGCCTAACTGAATTATTCTCGCTCAACCTCATATATTGACAATTTACTTTAAGCAAAAAATATTGAAAAACCGAGTTGATAAAATTAAAATAATTAAACCATCGCTTTCACTATTATTGACTTTATATAATAAAAATATAATAATTATAGATTATACCTAAAATATTAAAGAATATCTTAGAAATTATATAAAAATATGAATTATCTTAAATAATGCATATTTTTGTCGCACACCTCAGAGTTTACCCTCCAAATTTTCTTCCGGGTTACGCCCAAGCATTCAAGTTTTTGAAAACCCTCAGCCCTACTTAATTTTGCGTCCCGTTTCAACCAAAATCTAATCAGTATAAGCTTTAGTTTTGATATCTACATTGGATTTTGAGTTAGCATATAAAGGGTGTTTTTTTAGAAGTTCACAAATTTAAATTAAAATAAAACAAAGAAAAATATTTTTAATATCAATGAAACTCACTTTATTGGAAAGGTAATTTTATGCCATTAATGTTTGACTATGATTTCGGCCATGTGGCCGCCACGGCTGGTGCCTAGATGGCGCAATCTGAATCTCCAATTTTCACACACTTTTCACAGAAATTGCGGCCGTATTTCTCCAAGAATTATCCGAATGTTGTATTCCAAGTGTTCAATCGTCTCTGGTTTATCGGCTTTTGGAATGTGTCAAGTCACTTGTCTACGCCGATAAACCAGAGACGGTTGAACAATTGAACATAACATTCGGCGAATTATTGGCGAAATACGGTCGCAATTGCTGCGAAAAGTGTGCAAATTGGAAATCCAGATTGCGCTATTTCTACGCACCAGCCCCGGCGGCCACATGACCGAAATCATATTCAAACATTAATGGCATTAAATTATCTTTCCAATATAGGCAGTTTCATTGATATTAAAAAAATTCATTGTTTTATTTTAATTTAAAGTTGTGAACCTCTAAAAAAACACCCTTTACAAAATTTGGCAGCACATACACTCTAACAAAAATTTTGATAAAATAATTAATATCTATTAAAATATGAATTTTTCACTGTTCACCACTACTATAAGGTTTTATTTTTTAAGATTAGGAGAAGAAAAAGACACTCCTAGAAAACTGGTTATTATTAAGTTACAAGTTCCGATGGATCTTTTCAGAGTGACCGATCTCTAGAAACATTCTAAACTCGCTTCCTTCCCCAAATAGTTTATAAATATTATCTTTAAAAAAGATATACCATAATAATGCTTATATGGAAGATATTTTTCGAATAGCCGAGTGAAAATGAGGTGAAAAATTTCTACTGGGATATGAAAGGGACTATCTCCAAACAAATAGGTGGGGCATTGAGGCCCTTATCCATGGCAAATACAGGCCTCTGTGAGTTCTATCAGCGCACGATTAATCAAGAAAGAGCCGAGTTTATCGTTGGGCTTTTTGGGCCCCGGGGCTCTCCGTGTTTGCCCAAAGCCCACTTGGTTCAAACTGCAGCTTCTTTTCGATAAAACAAACTTCGCTTAAGATAACAGAGAATAGATTGGATAGCAAACCCCTTCCGCCCCCTCTGTGGCTTACATATTCCAAAAAGTATCAACACAAGGAGAGCTTTTGATCTCTCTCAAGAGTTATACTTTTCAGAATAACTCCATCTCTACGTTGCTCTTGGAGGGAAATGAATATTCATTTGACAACCTTCTCAAATTAAGCGATTTCCATATAGCGGTCATTTGTAAATATTATACGAAGCTTTTATTTTTTTATTTTTTATTTTTATTTTGATGATCCCTGTGGGAGAGTGAGTAGACAGACACAGACAGGCCCTCTGGGATATGAATAATCTTTTCCCAAAGCTGATTTATTTTAACCTCAAATCCAGGGAAAAATATTCCATTAATAACAATGTCAATTCCTCGTCAAATATTGAATAAAAAATTTACAAAAATATAACACTTTTTCTCTTTCTCTCATTAAAAATGATATATGAAAACAATGTTAAATGATGTCAATTATAATAAATCAATTAATTATATATATATATAATATTGTATGAATAAAGTTGTATAAGCAATAAGTAAATTGTTTGTAACATGTAGGTCACAGGCAGGTCTATTCTCTAAAAACAGACGTTAAAATTTAACATCTTAAATTGGGTGTTAAAAAGTAAAGTAATAACACTAGCGTTAAAAAATAATATTCTCTAAACCAAGTTTTAACAGCAACGTTAACATTTTACTTTTTAACACTAGGTGTTAATGATCCATATGAAGATAGCTACGTCTTCTGCTTGTTCGAGTTTTTACAATGTTTTTACAGTCCTCGATAGCGCGCGATAGTTTGATTTGTTATTCTCAATCTAGTATCTCAGCTATTTTTATGAAAAAAGAACAGCTAAAAAAAGAAAAATCACCAAAAATACCCACATAGCTAGTCTAGTTAGCAATTCATTTTTTTTTTTTTTTTTTTTTTGGACTCATCTAATAATAATTCTGTTTTTTCTATCTATCATTTTTAAATATTTAAGTATATTTTGTATAATAAATTTTTTTATATATGTTATATATTTTATAAACCATAAATAAATAAAATAAATAAAATAAAAATAGTACATATATATAATACAAGTTTATTTATCATTGTGGTATTAATGTTTCTGTCACAGATCAAGTGGATCTGAAATGTATTGCTTTTAATTCAAAGCTGTCAAAAACTTAGCCTTATTTTCTGCGTTTTTTGTTAAAGACGCTATGTTTGTTCATTAAGTATGGCGTTTAAATTTTTAATCCACCCTCTGACATGGCTTTAATTTTTAACACTTTTGGCTAAATATTAACGATTTGGAGCTAACATTTTTGCTTACAGAATAGCAATTTTAGGCAAGGAGGTGTTAAAATGAATTAACGCTGAATTCGGATGTTAAAAGTTAACGTTTTTGCTTAGAGAATAGACCTGAGGATGATTTAACTTCGAAAATTTAATGATATATTATTTCTATGGTGACTGTTGACTATGATAAAAATTTTCGTTTCTTTTTTATCGATATAAATTTTTAAAAAAGAGAACAAACTTAGTTCGTATAATAAATATCTTTTAAACTTGGCAAGAATTCATTCACATATCACTTATTCTCTCTTTTGGAACATATACTATTTTTAATAACTCAACCAAAAACATATTAGATAGAATTAAAAAAAAAAAAAAAAAAAAACTTTTCATTGGAGATTTACTTTATTTATTTCATTCAATTTCAAATGAATATAAAAGATTTTAGGGATTTTGCAAGAAAAATTTATTATTTATTAAGGATTTATTGAGGAGATCGGGTTGACTGAGAGATTGCTCCTTTCCAGGGCCTCTAAGGGTTTAGATTCCACTATTTTCACATTTAACCGGCTATAATGTGGCTCCTTTAAGCCTAGTTTACACGGACTTTGTACTTACCATTAGTACTCTTCCATTTACTAAGCACTTAACAGACTGGTCAGGAGGCGGGAGCGAGGATGAAGGTGACCGTGGGGGAGATGTGGGGGGTGCAGTGGTGGAGGGGTGCGGGGGGATTAGGATGTAGGTGGGGGTGAATGTGGGGTGGAGGTGTGCAGGAGGTGGGTGAAGTGGTGAGGGTTCGGGGCTAATATATAGCTTTTAACTGAAGCAAAAAGTTACCGAGCATCACTCGGTGGCCAGGTATTATATTACTATTGTCGAATATTTGTATAATTTATTTTAATTATTTGAGTATTTTTTTAAACAGTAATAATGAATTATTTTGATTAAATAAAATCTTCTATGCAAATCTGTCTTCCTTTTTTATCTAAAGATATAGTTTCCTGACACTTTTTTTGTACAAGAGTTTGTCTAATTAGAGACCTCTGTGACTTACTTCAACAAAGTGAATTCAAATCTCAAAGGGCTGAAACCGATTTAAATTTAAAGTAACCATCCTGTAATTTTCGACTAAAGTTTCGTAACCACCTCTTTTTTCTCTTTCTCAAAGAGAAAACTCGTAGAATTAATTCTATCAGCGCTCAGTGGACCCTTATAAACGCTCACGCTTTTACTGCAACGACAACTAGTTGAAAAGTAGCATATCTTAGTATAAAATGATGATTTTTCGCTTAGAGATTACGATTGCACACGATTGTAATATACCAAAAGCAATTAACCAATCAAACGTCAATAACTCCCCTCACATGATGTCATTAGAGATAAAATATATAAGTTTTAAACGATGTGTAATTCTTGACGCACACATGCGTTTCATCATTTTTGAGAAAATCTAAAAAAAAATAGGAAATTAAGGGGGCGGTACATCATTTGAACCTCAGCAGAGGTTATTGAAATTTCATTGTTTGAAATTTATCATTTTTTTTTAATTTTTATATAACAGTACCATATACATTTTATTAGTCAAGGTTCTGCCTAATGGGATCGTGCGGAGTGCATGGTGGGGACAACTGAATCGATTGCAGCGGTCCTTGTAGTCAAATTATCGTTAAATCATGCTCACGTCCAGGGTAAACAAATAAAAAGTACTTAATATTAAAAATAGTGCATAATATAAGGTGGGCCATGTAACGTTTGGAATTTAGATCGGCTATAAAAAAAAACTAATGGATATTTTTTCAAAATTATGAGTTTATTAGAAAGATTGTACATTTTAATTTAAGAATGAAACACAACATCATTCAAATGACTGGCACGGCTGGCTTGACAGTAGTGCCCCATCCGATCAACCCAATTGAAAATGTACTGAAAACTACTGTGGGGCCACTTGCCACACAGCCAACTTAACAATCGATCTTTTGCGCCCTGTTTTTGGAAATCGAATAATGATTTTGTGTTTCAATCATAAATGAATTCTAATAAACTCATAATTTTGAAAAATATTATTTGGTTTTTTTTTATAGCCAATTCAAATTCCAAAAGTTAAATGGCCCACCTTGTAGTTGGTGTGTAGTATATTGTAAAAATACAGGCAGAAATAGTGACTGAATATTTTATACAATTCCACTTGCTAGTTGGAAATTAGAAAAACCGAAAAAAATGGATAAATGCAGTTAAGAGAAAAAGTAAGTAGCTCATAACCTAACTTAGTAAAATGTGTAGGTACTCTGTAAATTAAAATTTGTTTTAAATTTAAAAATATTTATAAAATTTGAGCTCGTAATACTATATACTAGTATGTTAATTTTTTCATTTTTTCAACTTACATGCAAAATAGTATCATAGGGAGTTAAAAAGTAACAGACGTTTGTCTAATTACTTTAGATTTTATTAGATAACTTTTGCCACATTGTCTAAATTCTTTGACATATCTGACATGACCAGCAGTGACTAATGATTTGCCTTTATTCATTGTTTGAGGTTGAAACAATATCTTGTGAGATAATGCCTCAAACCCTGTTTGAATTATGACATTCATCGTTGCCTGAAAATTATTAAAATTTACCAATTATAATTTGAAAATTTTAAACCCAAGGCTAATAAAAGAACAATTTATAAATTGAAAACAAATTATTATTTAAAAAATTCAGTTGACTATGCTATTTTTTTTACTTTATCCAATGCAAAGCATGGGTAAAGTATTGTAATCGCTCTCGGGGCAAGCGTGGCTTCAAAGGGTCCTCAGGTAAAGACTACGGAACCCATGGACTCAATTAAAGTCACAAATTGTAGTATTCAATTAGGTTGAATATTAGCACGTGACGTTTTTGCCAAAAATTACATGGGGTCTCGTCGAGAGGCCAAAAAGTGCGATTTTTTCATTTAGTGCGTGCGGATGTATGTATGGATGGATGTATGTATGTTATCGCTTTTTTGGCCCACGATTTTTCCCACACCGTTGCACCGATTGAAATGAAATTGAAAACCTACCATTAGTTTAACAAAATGAAGCGCTGATTAGTTTTTGGTACATATCGGTCCACAAACATTAGTACTTTATTTCAGTACTTTTTTAGTTTTTTCTAAATATCTTGAAAATGACTTAACCAATTTTGATGAAATTTAATATCCTAATTAAGTACCTTGGGGACCACAAAAAAGGTTAAATAAAGTTTTTAGTAAAATTATATTTTAAAGTACTTTACTCTAGAGTAAGATGGTACTTTTTAATTTTTTAAATTCTTTAAAATTTATTCATTTGAAAGTTTTAATATAAGCTCATTTAGCCTTGCTTAAGTAAGAATGGATAGGCTTCTCTCTGTGAAATGCTAAAAATTTGGGAGGAATTTTTATGAGTAACCATAGCAACTGCGTTGTTTTCTTATCCGTTACCTTTGCTGAAGACAGAGAAATCGATTTTAAACCAAAAATAGCGATTGATTCTCATCTAGTACTTGAGGAATAATCATTCTATATTGGATTTTTGACGTTTCGGTTTTTATTAGTAACCATTGCTGAAGACATAGAGAAATCGATTTTAAACCAAAAATAGCGATTGATTCTCATCTAGTTCTTGAGGAATAATCATTCTATATTGGATTTTTGACGTTTCGGTTTTTATTAGTAACCATTGCTGAAGACATAGAGAAATCGACTTTAAACCAAAAATAGCGATTGATTCTCATCTAGTACTTGAGGAATAATCATTCTATATTGGATTTTTGACGTTTCGGTTTTTATTAGTAACCATTGCTGAAGACATAGAGAAATCGACTTTAAACCAAAAATAGACGATTGATTCTCATCTAGTACTTGAGGAATAATCATTCTATATTGGATTTTTGACGTTTCGGTTTTTATTAGTAACCATTGCTGAAGACATGGAGGAATCGACTTAAAATAAAAAATAGCGATTGATTCTCATCTAATACTTGAGAAATATCCATTCTATATTGGATTTTTGACGTTTCGGTTTTTATTAGTAACCATTCCTGAAGACATAGAGAAATCAACTTTAAACCAAAAATAGCGATTGATTCTCATCTAGTACTTGAGGAATAATCATTCTATATTGGATTTTTGACGTTTCGGTTTTTATTGGTAACCATTGCTGAAGACATAGAGGAATCGACTTAAAATCAAAAATAGCGATTGATTCTCATCTAATACTTGAGGAATAACAATTCTACATTAGGTTTTTGACGTTTCGATTATTATTGGTAACCATTGCTGAAGACATGGAGGAAACGACTTAAAATCAAAAATAACGATCGATTCTTATCTAATACTAGAGGAATAACCTTATTGAATTCCATTTTTGATGTTTTGACTATTAATGACTCAAGCTTGAGTTGTTTGCCATAAAAGAATTTAGTCTTTTTGATTTTAAGTCGATTCTTCTACATTTTCAGTAGATGTTTCCATTAATAGTCAAAACATCAAAAATGGAATTCAATAAGGTTATTCCTCTAGTATTAGATAAGAATCGATCGTTATTTTTGATTTTAAGTCGTTTCCTCCATGTCTTCAGCAATGGTTACCAATAATAATCGAAACGTCAAAAACCTAATGTAGAATTGTTATTCCTCAAGTATTAGATGAGAATCGATGGCTATTTTTGATTTTAAGTCGATTCCTCTATGTCTTCAGCAATGGTTACCAATAAAAACCGAAACGTCAAAAATCCAATGTAGAATGGTTATTCCTCGACTCTTAAATGAGAATTATTTTTGAATTAATTTCAATATGAACTACAAATTGCAAGTGATATCTGATTAATAATAAAGGAACAAACATATTAATATTTCAAATGAATTTGGATAAAGTTTAGCAACGATCCGTTGCAGTTTATTTTTTTAATTATTACACCTCTCATGTTATTACAACCATCATTTGCATTGGTATTGCAACGTTTTTAAGAGTAAAATAATTTAAACGTACGCCAACATCGGATTTTGAGAAATATAATCAATCTTTATTTCCAAGCAAAAAGATAACAAACAACAACACCAAAAGAAAAATCAATTAAAAACTCTTTGTGGGGGGGGGGAGAGTTAGGCTAGGTGGTAGAGTGTCAGCCTGATAACCAAGTGGACCCGGGTTCGAATCCGACTCGAGGGATAAGGCTAAAATCTGACCCCGAGGTAGAGACACATATTAAAAAATATATAAATAGTATCGTAAATTGGCTTATGGCTAGAAAGGGCGGAAAGCAAAAAAAACTCTTTGATTATTTACAACTCAGAAACCTCGCAAGTCAGCATTTCATTTCTGCTTTTCAAAAGTTCGTTACAGTATCGCCGGATAACCTTATTCTAATAATAAACTTTACTACTTTAACACTTTTCATACTTACTTTGTATGTTTCAATATCTTTTATTCACTACCGATATTGCACTTTTCCTATGAGGTTCTTAAAAATTATTTTACAATATTTATTAATGCAAAATAAATTAATTTTATAAACAGTTAGCGCCACTTTCACGGCTCTAGAGCATGATTTAATGCAGCCGTCAAATGTCGTTTTCGTCGCACACCCTGCCAATACAAATATTGTCATATAGTATTAAAGAGTAAAGAATTGTAAAACTCTTTCGATGATAGAGGATTCAGGCTTCGATTATCTCTATTTAGACCAGTGGTGAAATATTTACAATTTACAAGCGTGGTGACTTAATGCCAACCCCATTCCATTTGACGGAAGAGGCCTATATTCCGCAGTGGATTGTCGCTATCTACAGGCTGATGATGAAACCAGTGGTTCCAAACATTGAAAAGTTGAGAGCCACTCACTAAGGAACTGAGTATAAACTCCCCGCTCTATCGGCTAATAACTCACCTCTAATCAAATGACTTTGAACAAATGAGTAATAAAAATTTTTAAGAAAAAAATAAAACCGACTTCAAAAAAATTAAATGCAACAAATAAAATACACTAAAAGGTATAAAATAATTATTATCTTATTTAGTTACAATTAAACGACGGAATATTAACATGAAATTACTTTTTGAAGTCGGTGCCAAACAAACTATACCTATAAGCGATCGTACCCACCAAACGTACTAAGTAAGATCCGTCGAGTGCGATTCATAAAAGGTATATGCTTGGCACCGACTTAATAAAGTAATTTCATGTAAATATTTCGTCGTTTAGTTGTAACTAAATAAGATAATAATTATTTTATACTTTTTAGTGTATTTTATTTGTTGCATTTAATTTTTTTGAAGTCGGTTTTATTTTTTTCTTAAAAATTATTTTTATTTTTCTCTTTTTAGTGATGTTATTAATAGTGATCCTATCATCAGAACTTGACCAAATTAATATTGCACTATCCCTAAGATACCCCCTTTCCAATAAAAAAAGAATCATCGAAATCGGTTCATAAACAAAGAAGTTAGTCCTGAACAAACCTAACAAAAAAGGTCTAATACCTACGAAAAAAATGGGACCAATCGGAACGTAGACTGGACCCAATGTAAAAAAAAATTTCAAAATCGGTTCACAATTGGCGGAGATATGAGGTAACATAGTCACAAAAAAAAAAAAAAAAAAAAAAAAAATTCTTTCGAAAAGTGAACCTCCTCCTTTTTTTGAAGTCGGTTAAAAATACATTTTGTTTTTTCAGAGCACATTTATTATTATTATTCTTTTACTTAAAATCACAAATTATCAGAAAACTGTCAAAAATTATACACTTTGAAAAACATGTTAGTTAAAAAACTATTAAAGGGATTTCATAATTTTAAGTTTAACTTTATTTTTATTCATATCATTTAACACATTAATCACTATTACTAAATAAACTGAAATTTAAAAAATATATTTGATAGATTGAGGTTGTTTTTGGAGACGGAGTGATAACATTATTCGACAAAAATTTACTCCGTAAACTTAACAATGGATTCCAGTAGAGTTTTATATGCTGATTATCATTCATTTTCCCGATTTTTTACAACACGTCAGAGTTTTGAGATATTATGCGACAAAATGACGAAAAAGGCCATTTTGACCTATTTTCTAGTCCCATTAAATATTAAACAGCAATATTTGAAATCAAAATATTTTGTTATCGTAATAGAAAACAGCGTCCTCTTTTATTTTCAAATTACCGCTTGTTTTTAGCTCAATTAGAACTCGAGTTATAATTAAAAAAAAACTAAAACTGCGTGATGATAAAGGGTAATAAACATAGATAAAAACATAAGGTATTAGTTTTTTAGTTATAACTCCAGTTCTAATTGAGCTAAAAATAATTGGTAATTTGAAAATCAAAGAGGAAGCTTTTTTCTATTACCTCAAAAAATATTTTATTTTCAAATTTTGCTTTTTAATATTTAATGGGACTCGAAAATAGGCCAAAATTGCCCTTTGTCCGATAAAATCTCAAAACTCTGAGGTGTTGTATAAAATCGGGAAATTGCATGACAATCAGCGTATAAAACTCTTCTGGAATCCATTGTTAGGTTTAGGGGACAAATTTTTGTTTAATTTTTGTAGTGCAGTGTAAGTAAATTTAGTGAATTTTGATGAGACAGTTCAAAATTCACTAAAGAGAGATAATTATAACAACCTTTTTCATTCAAAAACCGACGTTTCGGAGGTTTATTTCCTCCTTGTTCAAAGTTTTGAAAAGTCACTGAAGGAAATGTAACACCTTCACAGACCTTTCAAAACCCTGAAGAAGGAGAGAATAAACCATAGAAACGTTGGTTTTTGAATAAAAAAGATTGCTCAAATTCACTCAATATATTTGAAAATTTAAAAAAAAATCATTTTGCCTTTTGTGACATCACAATTTTTAAGATCGCCGGGCCCCTCTGCCACATTTTGTCACGAATCTGAGATGCCTCCTCCCCCCTTACTCTGTAACGTAATTTATCGAAGTCTAAATTTGGACTTTTTTTAGGCTCTGAAGATTCCAAAACTTTGATTTTTTAAATATAATTATCAGCAGAGAACTTTAATCAGTTGATGAATTTTTAATGAATATTTGAATTCTAATAACTCTCCAAAGATTCTTTAATATTTTGGTTTAGGTAAAAAAGGAATTAAAAATTAATTAAAAATGATATTATTGGATTTTCGAAAGTAAATTTCCGGTGAAGCGATTGCTTACTAGAGGAAAATGAAGGTAAAAAAATATGATAACCAAGTTCAGAGCTTGTTATCTTTTGAAGCAAAGAAGGCGACTTTAAGCTATACTACATATATCTTTATAAAAACACCATATATTTTCAAATGATATATATTGTCAATTATGTATCTTTTCCAAATAGTAATTGGAAATTAATCAATGAGAATGATTGGAACCAGACTTCAATATTTCTTTTTTTGGGATATTGTCTTATTCGAATCAGAACGGAATCATAAATGAATTGTAATGAAAATTCTTCGAGTGGAAATTGCTACTTCAATATTTGTTCTTCGTTTTTATAGACAGGTAATTTTTCGTATAGGTCAGTGTTTCCCAACCTTTTTTATGCCATGCCACGTCTAACTCTTTCTAAAATTCTCTTATGACCCCCTATGTAAAATTGCTTATAAAAGACCTAAATTTTTGTTGTTGTTTATATAATATATAAAGTTACAAAAGCAAAATTTTGTTGATTAGTATTTTGTATTGTTCTAGTAGATACATTTAAGTGTATTCTATATCTCGCTTTAGCCACTTACTATCAAATTTTGTTAACTTTTAATTTTTTAAATAAGGTTAATTAATTTTGTAAAATTTTTATATTTAAACTAAAACTAAATTTAATTAGTTACTTTGAGCTTTTCTGTTTTGATCTCTTCCTTTCTTCCGCGCTGTTATTATTATTATTATTATTATTATTGTGAATCCTATGAATACTTACTTTTTTTAATTTTAAGGGAAAAAGGGCTAAAAATACATAAAAAATTCGTAACCAAAAATAAAGTATACGTTATTTTGAGGTTACTTTTTTCCTTTCTGATAACTGTTTTAGTGAACGAACAAACAATCGAAGTGTGTGTTCATAGTTGAAAACGATTGCAGAATAAGGCGATTGAAACTTCGTAGTTATATTGTATTATTTGTTCGTATTCAATAATAATTATCATTAATTATTATGTGTGATTTAAACAAAATTTCTACCCTTAACAAAGTTATTCACAAAAATACAAGCTTTAGCTACATGTATAAATACACGTAAATAGTAGAGATTGTGGTGTTGGTGTAAGATGAAACATCTTTAATAAAGATAAGAGTAAATAAATATTTAATATTCATTCACTATGAGTTAAGGATTCTTGGTCACTTGTTTCACATTAAAATTAAAAAATTAAAAGATGTAAAAATTTTTTCAATATATATATATTTCGAGGCTATCAACCCATCTTCAGGAAGTACAGGAAATAACTAATTCAACTTATTGAATAATAACTAATTCAACTTATTGAATACTAGGTTATATATATGTTTAGTGAACAGAGAGAAAAAATGTTTAAATTATTTTAAAGGACAATTTTTTCCCTCTGTTCACTAAACATATATATAACCTGGCATTCAATAAGTTCAATTAGTTATTTTCTGTACTTCCTGAAGATGGGTTGATAGCCCGAAATATATATATTGAACACATTTTTACATCTTTTAATTTTTTAATTTTAATGTGAAACAAGTGACCAAGAATCCTTAACTCATAGTAAATGAATATTAAATATAATAGTTATTTACTCTTATCTTTATAAATACACGCTCTAGCAGTCTAGCTACATACAGTATGTATATGTTTTCTAGTAAATGTTTTTACAATATTATAAAGAAATTTGAGGACATGTTTCAAAACTCTTGAATTAATAATTATAAATGATAAATAATTCAATTGAAAGTTTTTGTGCCGAGGGTAGCAGAATTTTTATATATTGAAGGAGACAATAAAAGAGTGTGTCTTCTGCTGGAATTATAAATTTTATTCCTGTGAATCAATTGCAATAGACTGATGCAATGATAGTTTCTTTATAAATAAAATTTATAATTCCAGCAAAAGACATACTCTTTTATTGTCTCCTTCTATAAATAATTCAATTTAGACATTCAATTTGATTTAATATTTACCTAAAGTCAAAAAGCCGTTCCTAATAATTTAAAATATGAGCATGATTTTTGAAATATAGGGATATATAGATGTTCAATTGGTTGATTAATTAATAACTAATTAGCGTTTCGCTGCCTTCGGAGAATAAAATAACATAAAAAATCGAGTGCTCAAATTTTCGCCATCTAACAACCCTAAAAAAAAGAAAAAAACCCTCCATGACACCAACTATATTTAATTAGACTCTTTTTTGTTATATTATTATAATAAAATTATAAATTTGCTTAAAAAGTGCATTTGAGGATTTTCCATTAATATAATTCGGAGAAATTTGGCTCGCTTGCTAATCTAATCGAGTAACGGGATTCTTTCGATCTCGCATTTTTGCTTTAGTTGTGGTCGAAAATTCATCGAGGCAACAACAGAGGACACCTACACTCGCCTAAAGGTAAACAACCCTTAATATCTTCCCCTATATTCTATATTTATTTTATTTCTATATATAGGTATACCGGGCGAGTTTTTTATCTTGAGACAGTCTTAAAAAACTGAACAACTTTTATTAGAACTTTTTTTTATTCAATATCACATAAACAAAATATTAAATCAATTAGATCTCAGAAAAAACACTAATAATTATTTTTAACAATTATTCAACTTAATTTTTAAGTAATAATGATTAAATAATTAATTATTAAATAAATAATTAGTAAATAGAACATTCAAAAAAATGAAAATAAGTGTTTATAATGATCTTAAAACTTCATTATACACAGATTTAAGAGGTTATTTTCTACTTAATTGAAATACTTAAAATTCTTGAGTTAAAAAAAGTTTATTTCTCTTGTCTATCCAGTAGATAGTTATAATGTATCATCATAATAAAAATGGATCATTTTTTGTTGAAGACACAATTAAAATGGTCTTAATTTATGGTGAAAGTGGAAGAAGCGTTGTGGGGCTGCCATCGAAATGGATGCCAAGCATTTTCCTGACAGGGATACTCCCTCAAGAGCTTCACTTTATTGTGTTGTAAATCTATTAAAAAAAATCAGGAAATATAACGTATACGAAGAAACTTAAAAGGCCAAAATAACGAAATTGGAACTGGAATTCATCCAGAAAACTTTCGATAACACTCTGGAATATCACAGAACAGTGTAGGAAAATTCTTAAATTATTGATTATTATTAAATTATTTATTTAATAATTAAATATTTGATCATTATTATTTGATAATTAAGTTGAATAATTGTTAAAAATAATTATTAGGGTTTTTTCTGAGATCTAATTGATTTAATATTTTGTTTATTTGATATCGAATAAAAAAATAGCTCTTATGAAAGTTGTTCAGTTTTTTGTGTAGATTCAGAATATGTACAGAAACATATAGGTTTCCTTTTAAAAAACAGAACTTGACCTTGAAATACCCTTGAAAGCTTGTTCTTGGTAAACAAACAATAGCGTAGCTTAGTTTCCCCTCCATATAAATAAACTTTTATTTGAAACTCGTTTTCATATAATGCACTGTTTTCGAGTTATAAGACTGTCTCAAGATAAAAACTGGTATATCTATATTTAAAACCCACAAACCGTCCATTGACTATAGTGAAAGAATTCAAAATAAATTGGACGAAAAAGTGAAACTTTTTCAAAACTCGGTACGCTATTTGCAGTTTCAGTGAATTAATTATTTTAAAACACTGATTTTGATATAGGTTTAATATTTTCTTACCAAGAATATAAATTCAAAATCTACGCTCGCCAGTTATAGAGTCATGGCAAATGAATTTTTTTAAACATTTCTCTCTGAATTTTTGTGAAATCGGGTAATTAAATAACTCGGGCTCGATTTCCGAGGGAATGAAAACTACTTTTTATATATACCTATTCAAAATTAATACATTGCATTTCGGATCTAATAGATGACAACCTCTTGTGATTTACTTAGAAATTTAAAAATATTTCTATTAGCAAATTGAACTCTTATAGAAATATAGTATATCGAGTTTAATTATTTCTAAACATTTCCAAGTTCTTTAATTAATTGAATGTTCTCTCTATATATAATATAATGACGGATATCCATTTAGTCCAATTGCAATATTCAAAAGGCCGTTCCTAGAATAATAGAAATTAATAAATTAATTTCAACCAGTCTAAAACAGGTCTGAACTTGTATTTAGAATCCATGCCTTAGCTGCTATAAAAGAAAAGAGATCATTCTATCCGCGGGCTTTTTAGTAATTTTTCTCTATTAAATACTTTTTTTTTTTAAATTTATTTCATTTGTTATTGATCTAATACTAGAGGAACAACCATTTTACGTTTCATTTTTAAGTTTTGAATACGAATTTCCCGAGAGTCCCCCTGTGGATCGGTGCTAGAATTGTCTAACAGTATCCCCTGTATATCAAAGAGACGACTAAAAGGGGTTGATTATGAATCTCTCACCTAGTAAAAAAACACACATGTTAGTCGAGATCTCAAGAAAATGTTGCAAAGAGATTACTAGATGGCAGCACTTGATGGCAACGCCTGTATTTAGACAACCATATTAGATGAAGAATTGAATTTTTCATGGTTTGACTATTTCACGTAACTATATCTCTAAAAAATAACACTAGTATCAACAATATCAATACAATCAGAATATGTCGGTATCTAACAATAAAAAAAATCGTAATTTTACGTAGCCATACAAATATAAAAACAGTAGTAATATTAGTCCATTATAAGCCATCCATCCTAAAGTAGTCACACATACATACACGATGTTACATGATATACATATTATTTTAATAATAATAATATAATAAATCCATACATTATCATCAAAATTCTCATTAACAACAATAACAATACAATCAGAATATGTATCTACTATTGATGATATTTATTTAAATCAAACATAATTAATTAAAACTATTTATTGATCATAACAACAAATAACATAAATAATCACGACGTTTCGATTGGCTTATTCTGTAATCGAAAAGTTGTAATTATATTGTTATCTGTTGTTGGAATTAATAAATAGATATAATTAGTTATGTTTGATTTAAATAAAAAATAAATTAACTTCTAATAAATCCAAAAAAATTAAATCTTTAAACACCTGCTCATATCAAATAACACTGCTCGACAAAAATTAAACTAAAATTTGTTTCCGTAAACCTAACAATGGATTTTAGTAGAATTTTATACGCTGATTATCACGCAATTTCCCAATTTTTTAAAACACTTCAGAGTTTTGAGATATTATCGGTCAAAACGAGGAAAATGCTATTTTGACCTATTTTCGAATCCCATTAGATATTAAACAGCAATATTTAAAATCCAAATATTTTGTTATCGTAATAGAAAACATATACTTAATAGACGACTGTGGGTCAGTGGTTGGGGTATCGGGCCGCTGGACTGAAATACGCTGATTCGAGACTGAGTCTAATTGCAGTCGCCTCCTCTTGAGAAGCAATGGCAACCTACCAATAGTAATTGCCTAGCAAGCTCTCCAAACTAGCCGTTCGGGACCGTCGTTAAACAGTAGGTTCCGTATATCTGTGTAAAAACAGCTAAACACACTCAGCACAGGTATATGTGGAGAGGAGTCAAAACGTCAGGGAGACATGATAAGGCACTTAAAGAAGAATAGAAAACAGCTTCCTCTTTGATTTTCAAATTCCCATTTGAATTTAGCCCAATTAGAACTTGAGTTATAACTGTAAAACTAAGACTATATGTTTTTATCTATCTTATAATATTAAACGAGCAAAGTTTGTATAAATATTTATATCCGGTCGTGTTCTCGAAAACGGCTCTAACGATTTGGATGAAATTCACTGGTTAGGAGGGTTTTGTGTTGGACATTCGGTCTGCCACGGTCTCATCTTCGGCTAAGTTGTTTTTGATGGGTTTTTTGTTAATTGAAATAATTATTCACAGGTGGTTGTCTCGATAAAAATGTTTATTTACATTTTTTTATTCAATTTCCTTTTAGTAAATAATTGGTTTTTTAATTTAATATCCCACAATAAGATTATTACAATTATTATTATATATTAAAAATTGGGCAATTTAATTGATTAAAAATCGAGTTTTAAATCCCACAAATATTAATTTGACAATTTAATTGATGAACTCAAAAATTGTTATTAAATTAAAAAAATAATTATTATACTGTATTTATTTATATACCTATATACACATAATCTGTGGGCGGTTTCGGGGGCGGAGTGGGGGTGTAGGTGTGGGGTGGGAGGGTGCAGGAGGTGGGGTGAAGTGATGGGGTCCGGGGGCGAGGGGGGGGGGGGGGGTTCGGGGATTAATATATAACTATTAATTGAAGCAAAAATTTACCGATCATCGCTCGGTGCCCAGGTACTTTTTATTATTCTTTATAATGACGTTGTTTTAGTTTATTAGTTATATCTTGAGTTCTAATTGAGCTAAAATCAAGTGGTAGTTTGATAATCAAAGAAAAAACTGTTTTCTATTACGTCAACAAATTATTTTGATTTCAAATATTGCTGTTTAATATCTAATAGGACTCGAAAATTAGGTCAAAATGACCTTTTTCGTCGATTTGACAGATAATATCTCAAAACTCTGACCTGTTGTAAAAAATCGGAAAATTGTATGATAATCAGCGTTTAAAACTCTGCTGGAATCCATTGTTGGGTTTACGGTTACAAATTTTTGTCGACCAGTGTAATGTATTTAGTTTTCATATCAACTATAAATCGATAAATCTCGAAGAGTATGTATGTATGTATGTCGACGCTACCACTAATAAGTAATTTACGTATAGATATATTTAAATATTATATAAATAAATAACAATATTATACTATATATATCAACTGATTAAAATTTCTTTTTTTGAATCTTACAAGAATAGTTAAACACTTTTCTTATTATCGCAGAGTTCAAAATTAAACATACTATATTTATTGTTTGTCTTGTTTTAGAATCACGTTTTAAGCCAGTTATTTATTTCCTTGTGTTAAAGTCGAGTGAAAGTGTGTGACTTGCATACTTAACTATCAATTCTGCGTTGCTTTGTCTAGTTTCGAATATATCCTCTGACTGAATATATGCGAGTTGATTTAGAGACTTTATTGTCTATTGTCATTCCTCCTGACGTTAGTACGATAAATGGATTACATCTCTAATTATCAGCTCCTTTACATATAAAAACAACTAAAAATACATTTATTAGTAGGATTACAAATAATATTATTATTAAGAGATTACTAGTTCGCCTAAATCCTCCAGAAAACGCAAATTTTAGTTGAAAAATAAATAGAAAAATCTCGGCAAGCTTTGTATAAGATTTAGTGATTTTATTATATTTTGTTAACAAAAGATTTGAACTAAGACGTTGAAACTTGATAAAAAGCAACAGCTTATAAGCTATAATATTGTTCGATTGCATTTGCTATAATATTATGATTTTCTTTTCTTATTTTCTGTATCTTTAAGCCAGGACTTCTTAAGTTAAAAAGTGCAAAATCTAACCAGATTTTAAATTTTAAAATACAAGGTTTTTTGTACTAGATCGAACTTTTTACAACCTTCTTCGAGGTTATCGGAATCCTCCACATTTGATATTTTCATTTATGAAAATGGATAAGTAAAATGATTCAGTTCTATTGTTTTAAAACTGTATTGTCTGATTCTGTTTTTATTGTTTCTGAAACTGTTTATCTAATTATTATTGTTTATGTGAATGTGCCGGATTTTTTGGACTTTTGGAATTTCTAACGATTATTGGTAACTGAGAAAAAGAAAAAGAATGTATTTTAGACGAATGTTTGATGTAACTATTTGAAACCCTGAAGAAGTCGACAAAGTCGACGAAACGTTGATGAAAAATAAAAAAAGCACACGAAAAACTTGTCCTTAATTCCCATTAAAAAACTTTCATTAGAATAAATATGTTTAAGATAATCAGAAAAGCGTTATATACATTCATTGATCCTACATTTATACAAGAGCCTGGGGCCCATATCGATATCCCGGAAGGAACATTTATTCTGTAACTATAAGATAACAAATTATTTATATTAAAATCTCTGATTTTATTAAATACAATACGACTCTGATACCCTAGCCCCTAGGCAGTGACAACTTACTAGTTACATATCTTTTAATTATTTTATAATTTGTCAAGCAACCCCAAGAAATAATAATTCTTCCTATATTTAATTTCATTTAAAGGATTAAATAGAAAATATTTGAGGTCTAAAGCTGACAATAGAATCCGTGACGTCACATTGCAAATGAAAACGGTTTATATGGCTCTAAATATTGAACTTTTCACAGATTCGGATCATGTTCTCGGTTCAATTAGATAAAAAAATGAGATGTTTTTTTAGACGTTTGGTGTTTACATGTGACGTCATAGGCTTTATTCCGCACTTTTACTTATTTGAGATACTTTTTGGTATCACTATTATCGTGCAACAATTAGCTATTTCTCCTTGAACGCTGGGCCAGCAAACCTGGGGAAAATTTTATTATATTTGTGACCCGTTTATAGATTCCACCAAGCTTGCCTAAAGAATGCTTGAAAGGCATTTTTTAAAATCGAAGTATGAGCAAATTTAAACTTCGAAAAATAAATCAACATTTTTTTTTTATTTTAAGTGCATGTATAATTGTAATTAATATACATTTAATTAGTTATAACTTGCAATTAATTAAACTTAAATTTAATGTGTGTGCGATCATAAATTTCCCTATTCTATAAATATACGTAAAAGATATTATTTTATCAATTATAAAGAACTTTATAGTAGAATTTTGATAATGAGAATGAATCCAGTGGGCAAAGTTTGGCCCATTATTTCAATCGTGTGTTTATATTATCCTTTATCACCTATCAAAACTGGTCAAAATGGAATCTTTTTATTTGATAATTCTATTATATTTTACGTTTATGATAAGCTATAAACATTCTAAACTAAAATGACTTTAATGATCCTACTTAATGGAAAGAATATTAGGAATTTATGAATGAAAAAAAAATATTGATATTTAAAATAATATGAAAGTAGAGAGTTTAATAAAATTCCTAAAAATTACTCTATAAAGACATTTATTTATGGAACAGGTGGAGGAGATTCGAGAGGTATCTTAAGCTATAAATATCGGAATTTAATCTCATAGATATTTCCAAGCAACGTAGGCTTAATATTGGAAAATAAAAACGAAATACCTATATAGGAAACGATTAGCAATTTAATCAGTTATTACATTTTTAAAATTTATTATGAGTTTAATTGAATTAATCAAACGGTTGATCTTTATGAGATTAATTTGACCCCCTGGCTCTTATATTGCTTTTTAGGATACTCATTTAATGATAGCGAATAAGCTCAACGTGAAGAAATAAAATTTCCATACAAATGGGAGGATTTCTCTCTCTCTTTCTGACTCGTGTGTTACATTGCAAGCTGTGTATTAAAGTTCATAATGAACGCAAAGGGTACCTTTCATTAGCCCAAGGCTAGGTACTTAGTACACCTCCGCTCTTTCAGCCGATAAACTAGACATTTAAATAAGAATCATTTCCGCTCAGGAGGATTCACTTGAACACTTCAACAAACTCATGTTTATAAAGCACTTAAAGTAATGAGTTTCTTTGTTTTCAAAAAGAAAGACGACTCGTCATATATTTATTTTATGATATACATAGAGAAGGAATGTGTTACATCAAGAAGTCTACCATATAAGCCCCTGAATCGCATATAAATCATGTAGATATTGCTTCCTCAATTTATTTAGACTTATGCAGACTTAAAAACTGGCGACCCCAGCTTTTAAGTTCGAAGGAGACAATAAAAGAGTGTGTCTTCTGCTGGAATTATAAATTTTATTTATTTATAACTAACTATAGTTTCGAGGACTTTGCCCTCTTCATCAGTCTATTACAATGGATTCACAGGAATTAATTTATGAACGAAAGGTTAAAATCTTTCAAGTGGTTAGATAAAGAAATTATACAGGGTGGGCAAGTTAAGAATTGAAATTTATACTTGTTTTATTATTTTGGCTGTAGGTGGCGTTAGTGAAGTTTATATTTTAGCGGCTATTTTTAAAATAAAGCTTTCGGGAATTTCTATTTTCCGATTTAAGAATTTTTTTGATGAATTATTGTATGATTTTAAAATTTCTAACGATTCGAAAATAGTAATTTTTATTAAGTTCATTGCAGTGAAAACGCAGTGTTGCCTAATCTCTAGGCGCGTCGTTAGAATCCTCCCAGACATATCATTCGATTCTAACTCACTGGAAATCAGGGATAAAATTTCAATGTTGGGCATCACTGTGGTGTCTGAGCTTTCTTGGAATGATCATTGACCAAATGTCAACTACTATTAAAGCTGCTGTATGCAAGCTTTAGGTCTAGACCAGAGGTGTCCAACCTTTTAGCTTACACGGGCGACATTTGAAGAAAAAAAATTTTTCTCTGACCGCGGATAACTTAAAACGTCTATTCATTCTACAAATTTGAAGACTGGATTGATAGTGGTCCTAAGATGATTACTATTTTTTTCGATTTTTAAAAATTTCGAAAAAAATTTATTCGCTATTAATCATTATTAAAATCACTTTTTAACCGACTTCAAAAAAGGAGGAGGTTCTCAATTGAATTGAATGACCTTTTTTGTCTATGTTACCTCATATCTCCGCCAATTGTGAACCGATTTTGATAATTCTTTTTGCAATGGGTTCAGTCTAGCTTCTGATTAGTCCCGTTTTTTTTTCATTGGTATTGGACCTTTTTTGATATGTTTGTTCAGGCATAACTTCTTTGTTTATGAACCGATTTTAATGATTCAGCTCTGAAGATATGATCAATGGCGAAATAACGTAAATCTCCAATTCTTATGACCAAATAATCGAAATTATAATAAATAAAATCTTTTATAAAAAAAATCTTAAAACATTAATTTAAAACCCGCAAACGTTTCGAAAGAATTTCTATATTTCTGAATTGAAATTTATTATCATTTTCTGATTCATTCCCCCGACGCTTTCTCTTACGAGATGCATGCAAGGTATTATATTAAGTCACTATTAATAACATCACTAAAAAGAGAAAAATAAAAATAATTTTTATAAAAAAAATAAAACCGACTTCAAAAAAATTAAATGCAACAAATAAAATAATAATAACTTAAAATTAAAATAAAATGCACTAAAAGGTATAAAATAATTATCTTATTTATTTAAAACTAAACGACGACATATTAACATGAATTTACTTTTTGAAGTCGGTGCCAAACATATACATTTTATGAATCGCACTCAACGGATCTTATTTAGTACGTTTGGCGGGTACGCTCGCTTATATAGTTTGTTTAGCCTGGACTTCAAAAAGTGATTTCATGTTAATATTTCGTCGTTTAGTTGTAACTAAATTAGATTATTGTTTTATACCTTTTAGTGTATTTTATTTTATTTTTGAGTTTTATTATTTTATTTGTTACATTTAATTTTTTTGAAGTCGGTTTTATTTTTTTTATAAAAATTATTGGTATTAAGTTCTCTGCTATTTTGAATTAATTTTTATCCTTAACAGGTATTTAAAATATTAATTATATAATTATAATTAGTATTTTAGTTTGTTGAAAAAAAAAATAGAAATTATCTTAGGACCACTATCAACCCGGTCTTAAAATTTCTAGAATGATTAAAAGTTTAAAATAAAAAATTATCAAAAAAATTGAAGTGTACATACAGTTTAAAAATCAAGATTAAAATTTTCAAACACAAAAATCGAATATAAAAACACTTTAAATAGTTTTTTTGTATTTTTTTTCTAAAAAGTACCTAAGTATGTAAAAAACAATAAATAAAAAAAAAATTGAATTTGGACAATTTTTGAAGAAGCTATGAGCGAAAAACCGAAATTCGATATCTTTTAAATCGGTGATCAAAAAAATTTCAAAATCTACCAGTAAGTGTTTTTTGATGGCTACTAAAAAATGTCAAAAAATGAAGGAAATCAAAAATTAAAATTTTTCAAACAGTCCGAATTAGAGTGGATTGCCCCATTTCTATTAAGAAAATTTCTCAGACCCCACTTCTCCAATAAAAGACTGAGTCGACAAAAACGAATCGAAGAAAAATATGTCTGTTATAGGTACTTAATTGCGTATACTTAATAATTATAAAAATTAATAAATATGGATTTGATATTTATTACATAATAAAATACAGGTTACAAACAGCGGGGGGTAGGGAGTCGCAAATTTTTTTTTCATACTAAGGGGGTCGCGTCATTAAAAAGGTTGAAAAACACTATTCTATAGAATATAGTAATGTGAAGTATTGCTATCTTCTGTCAGGGTCCTGACTCTGAGAGCTTGCATCACAGAGATGAAAAAAGTTAATTTCAATTTGTAACTTCTAAGTGGAAGGAATCGATTCGATGCCCTTAATAGTTGGAAACCGGATATCGTGGTCCCCAGAGGCCAAAAAGAGGCCAAAAATGGTCAGTGCGTAGGTATGTATGTACCCCCCACCCCCTGGGTTTTGCAACCATAAGTCTCAGAGCTAAGAAATTCTAAACTTAAGCTCGATATATGCTAGAACTAATACAAAAAGCTTTTGGAAACGCAACAACGGAAGTTGACATTTACATGAAAGATTTTTTCGTATTTTTTTTTTATTTTCTCAAAAACGGAGCTAACAATTTTTTTTTTAATTGGTGTACCTACGTATCAATTGTCAATTATCAATTGTCATGAGTCGTGTATAAATTTTAATCCGATTGAAATAAAGGAAGGTGTGTCGCGATGATTTCAAATAAACGAGAATGTGAAAGTCGTCACGAACACATCAGTTAATTTCCTTATCATTCGCTTTTATTTTGATTTTATCTACTATATGTAGATTTCTCTTCACAAATCCTATTTTAATTTATTCAAAAAAGAAATGAGCGTATTTTAATAGAAAACATACGAAACACGTTGTTGCTAGGTCGCGAATTTTTTCCACTCGTACATGTAATAAAAATTCATTTATATTTATCAATAATAATAAGTTTAAATGTTAATGTTGTTGAAGAGTATGTTTTTGGTAATAACGACCGTTGGCGTTTTTTAAAACTAATTATATTTTTTTCTACATATTCATCACGTTTTACAATTATGTTTTATAAATAATTTTTGTGTTTCATTTTCTATATAAGAAAATTCAATCAATACTATTATTAAACTAAAAATAACATTATTGAATATTTACTTAATATTCCTCATTAGAAATGAATTTATATTTAGATAAAAATAATGATGGATATCAGTAAAAAAAAATGTTACATTAATTAACAACCTCTTAGTTATAAATTAAAATTTTCACTTTGATTAACTATTGTAGATTTCTTTAAAAACATTTCTTTTTAACTATAATAGCTATTAATAATGCCATTAATAGCCAAAGATTAGTTCAATCAAGATGGGACATAATTAATTAATATATTATATAAATAACCACAATAGGGACCGTGCGTTAAACATAGCGGCAATTTATTATTTCAGTTATTAAAAATAATTAATCTAGAAAAATGACTAAAAAATGCACGGATAGAATGATCTCTCTTTCTTTATATCAGCTAAGGCAAGGATTCCAAATACAAGTTAAGACCTGCAACGAAGGAAAGGATTGGAAATACAAGTCCAGACCTGTTTTAGACTAGTAGAAGTTAATTTCTTAATTTCAATTAGTCTAGGAATAGCCTTTTGACTATTGATTGTATTGGACTAATTGGATACTCGTTATTATACCGTATTCATATAGAGAGAACATTCGATTAATTCAATAATTTGGAAATGTTAAGATAAAATAATTAAACTCGATATATTTCTAAAAGACTTCAAATTGCTAATAGAAGTAAATAAATGATTTAAAAACAAAATCCTGAAGGAAAAGAAATCAAAGATGATAATGCTATATTTTTTGGTGGATACCATTATTCTACATTATTAGCTATATTTTTTGATCAACAAATATCAATGGAATTGGAAAATTTCATATGCGGCCCGAGGCATTTGTTTTTCCTTCAAATGTGGCCCGTGTAAGCCAAAAGGTTGGACACCCTTGTACTAGAAGAATCGGATAATCAATTTTATCAATGCTTTTGTAGTTGAGAGAAAAGGAGGTCAAATTTCTTTCTAATTGGTTTTTCTTTACAACATTCGAGGCTAGAACAGAGCAAGTGATTTGTTACGAGATGCCAATTAGACGACGCCGTCACCTCGTATATTTTCCTTATCTTTTCTCCTGGCCCTTTTATTCGAGAGAGACAATGTAGAGTTTGTAGAATTGCTTCGAATAACGAGGAGCGGGTTTCAACAGGGAATGCGGGAATGAGTATAAGCTTAGTTAATGAAGGGGAATATATTCAATGAGTGTAGTAGGTCGCTTGAGAATCCCTATTTCTCTCTTTGAGAACCAAGTGCCCTTTGACCATACCTGATTCCCTAGCTTGTCTCTCTGGGCATAAGTTCAATTTCGATGAATAGTCTGAGCCTCGCGATAGACTAAGCGTCGCCTTTGATGAAACAAAAGCCTTGCTTAGGATACTTCCGCGTCTCCATTTAAGCTGGAAGCAATCTCCAATTAACAAAAGAAAGATGATTAATTAATCGAAAAAATGTTAAAAGCAAAAATAGAAGTTTTTCTTATCTATATGTATAGTATGGTAGTCCTTGTTTTAGGTATTTTCATATTATTATGCTGCCCAAGGCTCATATGATTCGAAATAAATAAAAAAAAAATATCCTACAAGTTTCAAGTCTATTTCAATTTTAACCTGTGCCGCACAGCGATGCAAATTTCTCATCTAAATAACATGGAGATTTTGGCATTGAAGATTGAACAATCAATTTTTTATTCCGACCAAAGTAATTGTTCAAAAAATTTGACACTCTGTAAACTTTATCCTTATAATAGTAGCTATCTCTTAACAAATTGGCCTCAAACAAATTGCCCTTCTAACAAATTGCTCTAACTAAATTACCCTAACAGATTAAAATTCACCAGCACTTTTAATTCTTGAAATATCATATTCCTCTGATCATTTCAGTTTACTTTTTTGCTATTTTTGGGTTCGGTAGATACATATTTCGTCATTTCCGTCTGTCTATCTATCTGTCACTGTCTCCTAATTCCTACATTGGGATGCAATATCATAAAGATATTATTTTAATATTCATGTGTCACATTCGGGTGGTCCATATTTTGGGTATTTTCGAATTTTTACGCTGACAGAGGCTCATATGGTTCGAAATATATAAAAAAAAATATCCCCCAAGTTTCAAGTCTTTATCTCAATTCTAACCTTTGCCGAATAGCGATGTAAGTTTCCTATCTAAATAACATGACGTTTTTGGCATTAAAAGATCAATTTTTTATTCGGGCCAAAGTAATCGTTCAAAAAATTTGAAACTGTGTGAACAATATCCTTATAATAGTAGCTATCCCGAAGAATTTTTAAAAAATTTTAGCCTTTACAATTTTGGAGGCTATAACTTACTAACGCTAAGATATAGCAGAATTTTATCTAGCCCTAACCCCAAAAATTATAATAGTTAAAAATTCTGAAGGCTATCTACTATGGTATTATAAGAATAAAATCTACAAAGATTAAAATTTTTTGAAATATTACTTTGGCCGGAATAAAAAAATTGATCGATCAATGCCAAAAATACCATGTTATTAAGATGGGAAACTTACATCTCACTGTGGGGTAAAGGTTAAAATTCAGATAGAGACTTGAAACTTGAGGGATTTTTTTATTTATTTATTTTGAACCATATGAGCCTCAGGCAGCATAATGTATCTACATTAGGGTGGTCCTTATTTTGGGTATTTTCGAATTTTTACGCTGGCAGAGGCTCATATGGGTCGAAATAAATAAAAAAAAATATCTTCCAAGTTTCAAGTCTCATCTCAATTTTAACCTGTGCCTCAGAGCGATGCAATTTTCCCATCTAAATAACATGGGGTTTTTGGCATTGAATGAACAATTTTTTATTCCGGCCAAAGGAATATTTCAAAAAATTTGAATCTTTGTAAACTTTACCCATATAATAGTAGCTATCCTTCAGAGTTTTTTAATATTTTTAGTTATTATCATTTTGGAGTTACAGCTAGATAAAATACTGCCATATCTAAGTGTTAGTAAGTTATAGACTCCAAAATTATAATAGCTAAAAATCCGTAAAAATTCTGAAGAGTAGCTACTATAATAAAATGCTAGGAATAATGAAAGAGTGGATAAGCTGGCCTATTTAGCCTCACTCCAAGGCCAATTACTTGAAATAGAATTGCCAATAAAAGACATAAAAGTCATAATAAAAAAATGAAACAAATACAGAATGGCAGTCCTTCTGGAAGAATACAGCTCTAAATAAAGGCAAGCATCTATACAACATACAGCCTAATATACCAAAAAGACCATGGTTTGATGATATCAAGCTGTTTAGAAAAATAACTGTTCAACTAATTAGACTGAGAATAGGCCATGCTACCACCCCAGCTCATATGCACAGAATAGGTCTTCGAGAGAATCCTTTTTGTTCTTGTGATGGATCCACGATTGGGGATATCAATCACTTTTACTTGGGATGCGCAAACAATATCAACAAAATTGAACGCTTTTATTCAACAATCCAAAGAAAAATAGAACTTCTAATAAAACAAATAGAACAAATATGACAATACTTCTTTCTTATTTAAACCGCAACGATGACTTAAGTCGATATATTGTTAGATACATAATTTCTTTAGGAAAAATTAATTAATTGCATAAACAGTAGAAATGTAATTTGAAAAAAAAAATACTTAAAATAATGTATGTTTCTTACTTTTAGCTTGTAAATCTTATGTACCTAATTAACATTACAATTATATAAAATTTTGTAAAAATATGTATTTTATGTATCACTGACCAAATGTTCTAACGGACAAGGTCAATTTTAAATAAAAAAAAAAAAAAAAAAAAAAATAATGATAAAATCTACAGAGTTTCAAATTATTTGAACCATTGCTTTGGCCCGAATAAAAAATTGATCGTTCAATGCCAAAAACCCCATGTTATTTAGATGGGAATCTTACATCGCTCTGAGGCACAGGTTAAAATTGAGATAGGGACTTGAAACTTGGGGATATCTTTTTTTATTTATTTCGAACCATATGAGCCTCTGCCAGCGTAAAAATTCGAAAATACCCAAAATAAAGGCCACCCTAATCTACATGTCCGAAGAGGTTGGTCGCAAAAAATTTGATATCAAGCTAAGATATTAAATCACGGCTATCATGTCATTTACAAGATTTTCATTATGACTGGATAATTACCTTTTTCAAAATGTCTTGCTGGAAAAGATTACACTAAAAACTAGCTTTGAGAACAATTTATTATTGGTTTTGCCGTGAAACTATTACTATTAATATCTAAGAAAAAGAAAAAGCCTAGAGATGATTCTTTGATGAGCTAGCAACTCTTGGGCTTCAATAAGGGTTATCGTTAATTTGGTGAAACTCTTTCAATTCAATATCACTCAATGGAAATTACCAAATGGGAATGTTCGAAATCAATTTGTATGCTTACATACTTCACGAAATTATGTTATATGCATCTTGATAATATATAGCACATATATTCTTTAATATTTCTCTATAATTTGAATTTAAATTATCCTCTTTAAAAAATTATTTCTTTATAATACTCAATATCACCAAAATAAGTTGAATTTCAAAAGATTGAATGTCAAAAACTCACCCAAGAGTAAATACATGTCAGAAGACGATTTAATCTTCTCCTTCAGCCCGCCCCTTTGTGTTTTCTTGTGACACCACCTCTTTGTGTCACTTCTTTAAGCTCTATCGGAATTGACATTTCTTTTTATTTTAAGAGTTTTCTCTCTTTTTACTTTATTTTGGTAAGCAACAAGAATATCAAAGTGTACATTTAAGAAAGCGAATATAATAAAATCTGAAAGTTATTTTAACTCTCTCTAATACAATACCACTAATACTATTGTCTATTAAAGGGGTGGAGGCCGATATTCATGCACTTGGAAAAATTTTTAGAACCTCAATTAGATTTTTCACGGTACCGTAATTTTTAACCAGAAATATGATAAGATAAAAATAATATTTTTCTAATTGTGTACGTTTCAGGTTAATACAAAAACAAACAAATAATTTCTAGCCGGGAAAATAAAAAGGTTTTTTAGTAAGTATATGGGTTCTTGAAGATGAATTTGGTTCAGATTAACTATAATAAAGATATGTGACGAGGTGGCGATATTGGCCATCTCTAGTTCTAGCAAGTGAGGTGAAAAATGTCGTTACTTCAGGCCATTTGAGCAGAATCATGTGAATCGTATTTAATATCTTAAGCAATTCGTATTAGCGAGATATAAAGTAAATTACATACATTTATTGACACCTTTTTTGGAACATGCACACTCTTGAAACCGTAACAGCTTTAAGAATAATCGCATTGAAATGGCGAAATCACTTATCATTTGAGGAACTGTTTTCCTCTCAGATGAACCAAGTTTTTCAAGTATTTGAATAAAATTGAAAAAATTAGAAGCCCAGAAAGTTCGAGAACGACAGTTATTGGCATCCTATTACTAGGTATTGGCACAGTTTTATGACATTTATTGGCACATGTCTTATAGTTGCTGTCAATTTAATATATATTTTTTTATTATTGATTTATTTCTTATTTTATTTTATTGAGAGTTTTTAGGAGATTTGTTTATTGGTTGGAAAAAAAAGATTTTAAAGGTGTTTTTTACAAATTTTTATTTGGTGTAGATAAGAACAATTTATCTTTTTCTTAATACAAAAATAATTATCTATTTAAATATCACAAATTTTGTCCTAGAGGATTTCTATGATAGCTCCTGAGAATAAGTTATGGGCCTCCATGACAATAACTATAATACGTTGCAATTACCATACTGTGATAGTTATTAGAACCCACACTTAACGCCAGACAGATCTTAATAATTGAGTCACAGAACGCGAGCCAAAAGGCCGCATGTGCTGCTTTTTTGAAAGGTCTGATGTATAGGAGTCAGATTGGCCGAGTATTTAAAGTGCGTGCCTTATAATCAAGCTAGGGCGGATTCAAGCCCGACTAGGAGCAAATATTTGACTGGCTATAATCTGATTCCTTCAGGGGAAGGCAATGGGAAACAACCCCTGTGAAAAATTTCACCAGAAAAATTACAATGGAGAGGATACTCTCCATAGTAATCGCCGACGCTCGAGTATGGCACTTGAAGAAGAATATCTATTAAAACATACAATTAGATACGCGTTTACTACTCCAGTGAGATTACTAAACATCCGTTCCCCATTAAATCACACATGTGAACGGTCAAAGTGACATAGAGCCTGACGTTCACTTAGTGATGCGGCGTGTCACACAGCGATCTCTCATCCCTTGGAAAAAATAAAAAACAACCCCCTATTTATCCCAATTCAACCCTCCAAAAGCCCTCTCTTGCACATGAGAGCACTACTAATTCCGAGCTCTACAATGATGAACGGTTGTCCAGTTTAACAGAAGCGGCTTCAAGTGGGTTTTTATAAACCTACACCCATGAATGTTTTTTTATTTCTATTTCATTTCAGGATTATTATTTTCTTTTTTTACGGATAAGCAAATAACCATAAATTCAAGAATAAAGGTCTAAGCCGAGCTCGAGAGAAGTTGATTGAAAACGTGTCTTCAATTCAATGAAAAATTGAAAAATAAATTGAAAAAAAATTACAGATGGATATCTTATCATTTATCATTAATGAGTAGCTTTCAATTGGCCTTTCCAAATCGAAAGTATCAGAAAAATAGTTCTCAGAAATTAAGCAAATTGTATACACGGTTCGTTCTTAGATGGGCGAGTCAAAGAGCGATTTCAGGTAGGTTTTTAAAAATTAATACAAATTTGAAAAGATTCAGTTTGCTTAGAATAGCAGGGGTATTGTTTATTAAGGAGAAATTACTGAGGTTGTCTTCTGTTTGATGTTAATAAACGTATACCTATTTAGCTATATGTAGGTACGATCTATGACAAACAGAGTTATAATATTAATTAATAAAGTAAAGGGTGTGTAAATATCATGTTTCACCTAAAACCTACACCACTTTCTCTAAGTAGAGTTATAATATGTTTATATAATTTACAGTGAAAATCTACAATGCAGAAAGTGGAAGAGGTTAACAAAGTTAGAAAATCTCTTGATTGAAATTTGTTAATTTTTATTGAGATTTGCTTATTTATGAGTATTATTAAGGTTTTAATTAAATCTAAACTGTACTTTGTTTTAAAATGCCAACATTTTGACACCAGAATGAGCTTTTTCTACGACTTTGTGTTCTTGAAATAACTTGAATATCAAAATTCAGACACAAATTAGAGACAATAATTCATAGTTGGAAATGATTTTTTTTCCATTTTTCATACATTGTTAAACCCAATAAGTAAAAAATTCAATGAAATTGAATACATTACTTTATCTAGGTATACTGAAAAAATAGTGTGATGCAGGGGTTCCCAAACTTTTCCGAGTTTCAATCAAAAAATTTCCATACCTCTATCAAAACAAATACCTTATTTAGTCTCTTTAAATAGTCTTGTATTAGAATCGATAAAAATATCTTGAGAATTTATGGTTTATTTTTCTACGAGAATCAAACATTCAGACCACACGGGAGACCCTTTGTATTATATTTCAGATTTTTTCGTGGGTGTCAAAATTAAATTTTTTCGCTTTGTGTATGTCTAATCATAAGTAAGAGATAAAAATGAATAATAAATAAATTTTTAGCTTCTCACTTTGTTTTTTGTATAGTAGGCCAAACTTAGACCATGAAGACCTATAGACACGCCCTCTGCTACTTTCAACACAGAGTGAAGTGAGGGCAACATCACCTACAGATGACGTTACGTTCTCGCATAACTTTGTTTATGGCCCGATGCTCGTACATATGTTCTTTGTTTGCATCAAATACCGAGTCCAGAACATTTCCTCTAATAGATATGATTAATTTAGTCATTAAATTTTTTTATGCAGTTTGTATTTTCAAAATCTAATTTCACTTTCATCCACTTTATAAATGTGTATTACATCTTTAGAAGGATAAATTAAACACTGCTTTATATTGCTGTAGTTTTTAATGGCGATTAAATTTGATTCTAATAATCCAGGCTGGATCGCATTTAAACAGATGTCACAATCTATATTTTTCTTCATTTTTTTAATCAAAGATAAAAGTAAATAAATATTATATGAAATAGTTATTTACTATGACTTAAGATTTCTAGGTCACTTGTTTCATATTGAAATTAAAAAAATAAAAGGGGTAAATTTTTTCAATATATATATTTTGGGTTGTAAGCTCATCTTCAGGAAAGCACAGAATTTTAACTGAAAAAAAATTAAAATTCTGTACTTTCCTGAAGATGGACTTACAACCCGAAATAGTATATATTGAAAAAAAACCCTGTATTTAAAATGAATAATTATTTACTTGATTTACCATTCGAAATTAATAAATATTTTGAAAACCTACAATTGATTAAAATAATAAAAGACATTGTTGTATATATGGACATGGGAAGGGAGTGTTGCTCAATGACCGAATTATTGTAAAAATAATAAATATGTAATTTAAATATGGAAAATAAAACATTTTGTTAAAAAAAAAAAAAAAATATTTTGATATATTAATTTAATTTGCGATTATTGGAATCCAAAATAAATAATCTAAACTACGATAAATTTATCTCAATGTATAATAATTCCTATAGCGCCCATGCTATTTCTGTGTGTTCCTACCTACAGATGACGTCACGTTCTCTAGGTGATGTTGGCCTCACCAAATCGCCACCAGGGCGTGTCTATAGGCTTTTATGGTCTAAGTCTAAATTAATTATTAAGCTTCGCAGCGCACCTGTGCAGAGGCCGCGGTTCACAATTTGGGAACCTCAGGTGTAATGTGAAAGAGAGCAGACCATTTTTATTATTTCCACTAATTTTACACACGTACGTATTCATAAAATTGACCACGATGCTTCACGTACAATAATAATTATTTAAATTGAACAACAAATTATTCGATCATGATTACGTTTCTTCTATTGGGCTTTAATATTTTATATTTCAATAGTGAAGAGAGATAAATATAGAGTCTTGTTAAACAACAATCGCATTAAGCTGTTATTATTTTTTGACCCAGATAAGAGCAGAGGACTCAGGAGACTCAAGGGACAGAGAAAAGCTAAAAAGTCTATAAATATAAGCCATTGTGGAAAAATTCTATTTTAAATTAACCATTATGATAAATATAGGTACTATCAAGCAAGAAATTCTATTATGTCTATTTTTAAAAAAGATTATATTTTTAATTATTTAGTTCGTAAAAGTAACATAAGTGGGAAAATGTGTTTCTTTTTTTTCGATCTGTGTAATTTATTAATTCACCATTAGAGAGGTTTTCATATAATCAATTATAAATTGGTGAATGGGTGAAAAATAGAAACCTACTCGAACGCAAGCCAATTGGCTAGAGGATATTAGATTAGACACTTGAATGGACTCCAATAAGCAGACAATTGACACTCACACAGATTGCATTTAACCAGCCTACAACAATATTTTACTTTGAATCAATAAAATAATATATCTATATCAGTGGCGGTTGGCGACTTTTCAACCAGGGCTGCTGTCGAAAAAGTCGCGAGGGGGTGTAATAAAAAAGGGGCGAGAGGGGGGCAATGTAATCTTATGTTTAAGGGGGATTGGGCTTTATTTAATTTTACGTTAATGTTTTTATTATTAGGTTATTATTTTATATCTGCTTCGACTTTTTTATGGGGGTTGGGTGTGTATCTCAGTGCTGATCCAAGTTCGGCGTCCCTATAATGAAGAATGATATGTATGTGACTGTGAAGGATGTGAGGATGTGGACTTCCTGGTACTTATTCTAGAAATAATTGTAATACTGACCAGCAATTAATAGAGAGAATGAGATGTTTATTCTTGTATCGTTTTAAATAAGAAAGTCGAGATAGAGAAATGTTCCCTTTGTAGTTTCCCAGTTGCAGTGGAGAGGGCTGTGTGTGTGTGTGTGTGTGTGTGTAGGCTCTACACTACGAACACGGTTGACGCCGACGTGTTATTTTTCTTGTAGATGTCCCGATGTGGAAGAACGGCTGGCGAATGTAATATATATATATATATCAGGTTTGAGGACCGTATCCAAAGGTGTGCTTCTCTGGTGCTCAATGTATATAATTGTATATATTTAGCGGTGTGCGCTTCGTACGCCAGTACCTTTTCCTCAAGAAGGACGTATATCAAATAAAATGAACTAACCGCCTTGTGCAACCTAGGTGTTCGATGAAGAAGGAACTTGTATATATGGAGAATTTGCAGTTATTCGCTCTCTCTGATAGTAATAATGATAAAAGGTCTCTCTCTGGTGGCTCTGAATAGAATAGTTGTGTTCTGCTTTGTCTCTTGCCTAGAGAAGACTCGGAATAGACCCTATGTGTGTCCTGCCTTAGAGAAGACTGCTTTGTGTGTTTGTCTCTCTCTGAACTCCGAACTGGTCGGTCATTCCTCTCTCATTATCTTTTAATGATATAATTATTGGTCAATGAATACCCATTATACCCGGAACCCATCAGGCTCCCTTGCTCTACTATTCAATAATTCACATACTTATTTATATATAGAATTCCAAAATAAAAATATAGACATTTAATTGTTCGACTTTTTGAATAATTCTCTGCGTTATCGCAAGACCATTGCAAAGTATCTACCCTTCATTTTTTGAAATTTTATTTTAATCTTCTCTTGCTTTTGCAAATTTCATCGGCATCATTTTCGTTATTTTTCATATTTAACATTAAAAATATATTTTGGGACCTTCGCCCCAAACGGATACAGCTTTGTGTGCGTGAGAGTAGGAGTCAGAAATTAAATCTTGTAACTTAAACTACATAGACCCTGAGATGGAAATCGACCATCTTCCACAATGAATCAGCCTATCCTATAAGAAAATCTTCAATTTCTCCTAATTATATTTCTATAAGCAAGATATGACTTTTCTATAGTACTCTTTCTGATCTTAATAAATATTAAGAGTTCATAGAAATGGATTATTCCAAAAATTTCCGAATCACCTTTATTTATTCCTTTTTTGTATTATTTCTATTTTAATAGTTTCTAAGCGAGAACAATTTTTATTCGACCAAAACTCGTCTGGATTTGTCTTAGACATGCTTGAACTGGAAGATATACCAGGCAGGGCCTTCAACCCCTCTATCAGCACCCTTTGTGGAAAAATCATTTATTTTTATTTCCCCTTGAAAATATCCAATCATTTTATATGATTTCGAGAACCAATATACTTTTCAAAACAAAAAAATGTTTTTTTATAGAAATATTTGAAAAAATGGATAATAATTTGAAAATTTAAAGATTCTCCTGTAATTTTGAAGTCGACCTTATATACACTCCTGGACAAAATTAACACACCACTTATGATTTTCACAATTTTTCAAGAATATGAAGTATAATAATAATTCTTATTATTCAGAGGCCACCTGGCTCTTATTATGAATGTAAAAACAAGTATAATAAAAAAGAAATAACTTTATTGGATAAGAAAATTTAAAAAAACTAAAACATAAAGAAATTTCCTGTTAAAAAGTAAAGTTAAAAATCACAAGTGATGTGTTCATTTTTTCCAGGAGTGTATTTATGAAAAAATGGTACTCTAAATGTTTGAAATTTTAGGGATGCGTCACATCCACAGCATCCATGGACCGCACGACTCTATATGGTTCAGAGCTCTATATGTAAAAGCATTATTTTTTATATTAAAAAGTAAACATACATATATCTATATAGTGATTATTTAATAAAGTGCTGTACTAGTCTGTTAGTTATTTGCTTTTGTTAATTAAAAAAATTTCCATGAGAGCAAATGAAATGTTCATTAGTAATAATACCACGTCTGGTTAAATATACGTTTGTCTTTGAGAGTACAATTCAGACTCTCTAAGTGACCATAGATATAATTTATTTGACAAAACGAATTACTTTGGAACAAAGACTTAATCAGGGGGGTTCAATCCTCTCGCCAATTGGGATGAAAAAAAATGAGAGTAAAACTAAATTTATTATATTGTATAGCGTGTTTACTGAACTCGTCGTTTGTTCCGAACTTGGTCCCTTTTCCACATTTATGTTTTTGGTCAGATATCATTAATTTTTGTAAAGTTTTATCTTTTTATTTATCTAAATAAATACCTAGCAGTTAAACTTCACCTCTTCATTTTATCTCCTAAAGAAGGAAAAGCTTCGGTTTTACGATTTCACCTTCTTTTAATATGCCAAGCTCTATCAGTATGCCAAATTTCAGCATTCTAGGGCCATTGTATTTCCACTATATGTTAATAAAATCTACAAATTTCACCCCTCATTTTCGGTCCTGAATTTCACTTTTTCGATTTTTTTCCTTTAATTGTAGCCCAAACTCTACCAGTATGCCAAATTTCAGCATTCTAGCTTTATTGTATTTTCACGATATGTTAATTAAACCTATAATATATTTCACCCCTTCATTTTAGGTCCTGAAAAAGGGAAAAAGTTTCACTTCCAATGAAATTATATTCTTCTATTATGGACGAAATTATATTTTAATATAGTGATATATGGTACTTTTTTATCATATACTGTCATAATATTATCTGAATAAAATAATTAATATAAAAAAGGTCCCAAGTTCGGTACAAACCAAGATTTACCAGTATGCCAAATTTCAGCATTCTAGCTTGATTGTAATTTCCACCATATATTAAGCCTATAAATTTCACCCTTTCATTTTAGGTCCTGAAAAAGGGAAAGTTTCACTTTTTTGATTTTTCCTTTAATTGTAGCCCAAACTCTACCAGTATGCCAAATTTCAGTATTTTAATATCAACGGAAGTACTCTAGGTTTTTGATATTTGAGTCAGTCAGTGTTAAAAATGACACTTTTCAGACCTTATTAACTTAAGAACTATAATAGGATTATTCATGAAATTTGGTATTCTAGGTGGTCCAGTGGGCCTTATTATACATGCAAAATGTCAAGTGTGTAGGTTTAATAGTTTTTTAGTTATGGGGGGGGGGGGGTAGAGAGTAGCTCGATTTTTCCAAAAAATCGACTCTTTTTAGGAGCCTTTTTTTAGCTCTCTCTGCCTTTTTCCAAAAAATCGGGCCTTTTTTCCGAAAAAGAGAACCTTTTTTTTCGTTCTCTACTAATAAGAAAATTCAAATAATATAATTAGCATTCTCTGAATATTTAAAAATAATGTAAGTAAATAAACATTAATGAATGTTTTTTTTTTTTTTGAAAAAAACAAAAAAATATTGTAAAAAATGTTGAACACAATCAAAAATCATTTTCCAGAAATTCGAATTAACATGCTGATGAATATTCAATTTCCTCGTGATGTGATTGAAATGGTGGGATCAGCGTCGGTGCGGATTTGATTAGGGAGGGTTTGGGGCTGCGAGAAGCATAGGGGCTTAATAGACTCTGTGGTCCCTGCATGCTGCTCTCTCAGGGAGGAATGCCATATAAATCTGGAATGTCGTGATCCTTTGTATGACATTTGCCTGAACATCCCCCTTTCGCTTTATTTTTATTTTCATATTATTTCTCTTTAGGTCTAATGACCCACGAGGTAAAATATGTTTAGGGATTTTCTTTTTTCACGCCATTTTGTCTACAAACACTGATTTATATTCATGATTCAACCAGAAATGATTGATTTTCAAGTTTTTTTCTTTATCTTTATTTACGGTAAAGTGTGGGACTAAAAACTAAGAGCATACATTTTATTTTTTAAACTAAATTTTTTAAGATTTTTTTATGGAAATTAGTATTAAGTACCTAGTGAACAGTAAATTATTGTATAAATGAAATTTATTTCTAGTTGGGATTTGAGCCACTATATCTAACAAATCGCTCTAACCAAATTGTATCTTAAAAGCTTAAAATTCATCAGCACTTTTCATTCTTGAATTATCATATTCCTATGGTCCTTTCAGTTTTCTTTTTTGCTATTTTTGGGTCCCGTAGATACATATTTCGTCATTTCGTTCTGTCTGTCTATCTGTTACTGTCTCGTAATTCCTACATTGGAATGCAATAACATAAAAATATGCTTTTAATATTCAATTAGGGTGGACCTGATTTTGGGAATTTTCGAATTTTTACGCTGGCAGAGGCTCATATGGTTCCAAATAAATAAAAAACAAATATCTCCCAAGTTTCAAGTCTCTAACTAAATTTTAACCTGTGTCGCACATCGTTGCAAGTTTCCGGTCTAAATAACATGGGGTTTTTTGGCATTGAAATGTTAATTTTTTATTCCTGCCAAAGAAATTGTTCAAAAAATTTGAAACTCTCTAGACTTTATCTTTATAATAGTAACTATTCTTTAGAAATTTTACAGATTTTTAGCTATTATAATTTTTGAGGTACAGCTCGATAAAATACATCTATATCTCAGTGTAAGTAAGTTATAGACTCCATATTTATAATAGATAAAAATCTGTAGAAACTCTGAGGGATATCTACGATTATAATGATAAAGTCTACAGAGTTACAAATTTTTTGAACAATTACTTTGGCTGGAATAAAAAATTGATCGTTCAATGCCAAAAACCCCATGTTATTTAGATGGGAAATTTGCATCGCTGTGGGGCCCAGGTTAAAATTGTGATAGAGAGTTGGGATATTTTTTTTTATTTATTTCGATCCATATGAGCTTCTGTCAGCGTAAAAATTCGAAAATACCCAAAATAAGGACCACCCTAATGTCACATGTATAGAAAAATTGTAAAAATAAACCCAAACCTAGAAAGTGCTTTATATAAGATTAGATGGTTCAGACAGCCAGAATAAAAGAAAATATCTCTGAAGTGGGCGTTTCGATTTATTTGAAATCTTGTTCAGGATTTCAGATTGTTATTATTATTATTATTATTATATATATGCATTGATTATATGGGATGTACATGTATGTATTTATTCATAACATTAACAATACATGTACGTTCTGTGTAGTATAAATCTGAAGTGCTGACGAAGATTTGGAAATAAATCGAAACATCCACTCCATAGATGTTTTCTTTATTCTGGCTCACTGAACACTCTAATCCAGTGTTTACAATTTGACCGCTTTGAGTTTAACAGATGGCAGGACTTGATGGCAACGCCTGTATTTAGACAACCTCAACAGACGCTAGCACTATGAATGATCAAATGATGAGCCTTCCAATACATTTATATATGTACTCAAAGCAAGCAAAATCAGCGTTAAAATTTGATTACTATCTACCTACTACTAAGTTACAAAAACAAAATTTGTTGATTAGCTACGCTTCATTAGTCCCTTGGCTAGCAAGAGGGTCTCCGAAGGCGAGCCTTGGAGCTATTCTTATATAATTTAACTACAGCCGTATTAATTTCCCTTCATAATATTATATATGGCATGTGCCTCTGGGCATTCCCTGTTAGTGTTGGTTTCTCTCGACTTCGTACGTCCACGATCATAAACTTTTTATATATTGTATTCATGTATCATGTGGCAAAAAATGTGTTGATTTTTTAAGGGTAACCTCGCTATAAACATATTCAATTTTAAAAAAATCCAGCAACCCACAAAGTAGAGAGCCATAAAAAATAAATAAATAAATTATATTAAAAATATTTTCTTTTGATGTTTATTTTGATGCCTCTGACACGCTATGAGCTTACTAATTCGGAAGCAGTGTGTTGTTTTTTTCACTAATTCGGCAGGCCTGGGAGTTAAAAATTTGTTGAAGATATAAAATTTAGGGAATGCGGGTTAGGTTTATAGTAAAACATTTTTTTAAATTTTAATAGTTTGAAGTTAGTGGTGTTTCAGTTGATATCCTCCTGACGGTGGGACAATAATCCATTCAAATTGTGTTTTTATCAGGAAAGTTTTGGGGTAGTTCTGATTTTTTGCATATCTATGTTTTTTGGGGCGTTGAATCTAAATCTGAGGTCTCCCACCAAAATTTCGTGACGCAACATTGTAGAAAATGCAAAAAAAGGAGAAAATTGTAATTTTTTGGCGATTTTTTGCTTATAACTCGGAAACCATCAACTTTTCGTAAATAATTTTTATTTGCATAAAGGAAAGTTCATAAAATTTCCAACACATTTCATTAGTTTGTTTCTTTGATGGACCGTTTGGACTCAAGCGGTAGTTGAAAATTGGCGTATTTCGGTTTTCTTCGCGAAAACCCACCTTTTCCAGTCCAAAACTTTAATTTATTATTAAAGGCTGTCAATTAGTGAATTCCTCCCATTTCTCTACACATACCTTATTTAGATCGTATATGTGAAGGTAGAGGTAATTTTTTCTAAAAACGCCTAAGTAATTATAATTTGCTAATGAAAAGACATCGAAATCCCTTTTGTCACCCCAGTGGACATTCTAGAACGTTTTAGTTTCTTGTATTTAAATTCTGTATAAGTGGAAGCGCGAAGGGAGTAGTTCGGTGTTAGAAGCCGAAATAAGATAATTTTTGACTAGCGCTTGAATCCAAACGGTCCATTGGGGAAAAAACTAAATAGTGAAATTTGTAGGAAATTTCATGTACTTCCATTTTAAGAACAAAACTTATTTGCCAAAAGTTGATAGGTTCCGAGTAATAAGCGAAACACCGCCAAAAAATGAAAATGTTCACCTTTTTTTTTGGCATTTTCTACAATATTGCGTCACGAAATTTTGGTGGGAAACCTCAGATTTAGATTCAGCGCCCCAAAAAACATATATATGCAAAAAATTACAACTACCCCAAAACTTTCTCCATAGAGGGCCATTTGAGCACAATTTGACTGAACTATAACAACCCGAAATATATTGAAAATTAAACAAAATTAATTATTTTATTTTTCCTCATTGTGAAAGACAACCAACTACAACCTATTAAAATTGTTGGAGATATTGGTTCGATTTTGTTGCTATAAAAAATTGTAAGGATTCTGATTTGAAATTTGTAAAAATTTTAAGTTTAAATTTTTAAAAATTGAAGTAGAAAAAGGAAAAAAATTGTTGTTTGAAATTTATTAAATTAATTAAATTTTTATCCTTGTTCTTGCATTCGTGCATGTTTTTGATTTGTTTTTAAATGTTTAAACTTGATTCGATTTAAAATGTTATTAAAAAGGTAATATAGCAGAACCCTGTATTCAGCCTAAGGCTGAAAATGCAGTAATAAATAAATAAAATAAATATAAAAAAAAATCATTTGAATGGATAGTCAGAGGTGTCCAACCCAGGTCCCGCAGGCCGCATGAAGGCCCGACACAAAATCGAAAACTTCTTAAAAACTTTGTAATTTATTGATATATATTAACTAATTAATTCAATCTAATTACGTTGCCATGGCAACAACAATTTGTTTATTTTTATTGATATAGAAAATAAACAAACATTTTCTTCGTTCTAACATGTGTAAATACTTCATAATTTATTATATATTGAATAGTAAAAGTTACATCATTATTATAATACTTTTTTTTTTAATTTTCACAAATTCAGATAATATACCTACACATAAAACATAATAATAAATAGTTTTTAAAAATACCCAATTTATTTGTATGTTTCCGAATATAAATTCATATTACACGAAGTCTAATCTTCATTTTCGTTAATAAAGAAATACAGCATAATATCATGATACAATGCATGTGCTTGTGAGTGATTATAATCAATATTGTAACTATTACCTCTGTTATTACTTCATTATTATTTAGAAGAGTTGAAAGTAGTTTCAATTGTTTAATTTATTCCTTCAGAACTTCAGTGACTGTAGATTTAATTTTTACTAATTTTGTAATTTAATATTATTTACAATTTTTAATTCATTATACAGTTTCGCTAACCATTTGTAGACCATTCTCAGTAGTAAATGTCCTATTAGTTTCTAGAGATTACGTCAACATCTCATTTTTCATTTGTTTTCAACGATATACATTCATGCATTAAGAATTGTTTCTTCTTTATAGTTGATTATAATTTTTTGTTTTTTCTGTCTATTATTAGGTAATAATTAAAATTCAAGAAAACGCTTGCTTGTTTATTATTATCTTATGTTTACTTTGAAATGTATAGTATGGCTCCATAATGACATTAGACACTCTATGATATTTATCAAAGCGGGTATCGTTATTGTACATTATTTGCTGTTTTTCGTCTAAAAACTATCATTAGAATCAGTTTAATTTATATGCAGCCCAAAACAATTTCTTTCGTTTAAATGTGGCCCAAGGATGCCAAAAGGTTGGACACCCCTGGGATAGATGATGAACTCTCGGTAAGGTTTAGTCTCATTTGCCCTAGGCTGCTGTTTACAAACCCGTCCTAGATGTCTCATAAATTTGTTAAATTAAAAAGTTGTTTTGTTATAAAGAGTGGCACTTACGACATTAAGTCTATGTCAATTTCGGCTCATGATTTTTTATCATTTCTTCACAATTTTATTTTTACTTTATCCAATGTGAAGCATGGGGAAAGTATTGTAATCGGTCTCGCGGCAAGCGCGACTTCAAATGGTCCTCAGGTAAAGACTACGGAACCCATGGACTCAATTAAAGTCACAAATTGTAGTATTCAATTAGGTTGAATTTTAGCACGTGACAAAATTACATGGGGTCTTGTCGAGAAGTCAAAGCATGCAAGCTTGAGTTGTTTACCATAAAAGAATTTAGACTTTTTGATTTAAGTAGATTCTTCCACGTTTTCAGTATAGGTTGCCATTAATAATCGAAACGTTAAAAATCCAATGTAGAATTGTTTGTTATTCCTCAAGTATTAGATGAGAATCGATGGTTATTTTTTATTTTAACACGATTCCTCCATGTCTTCAGCAATGGTTACCAATAATAACCGAAACGTTTAAAATCCAATGTAAGATGGTTATTAGACGAGAATCGATCACTATTTTTGAATTTAAGTTATTCCTCTAGTATTAGATAATAATCGATTGTTATTTTTGATTTTAAGTCGATTCCTCCATGTCTTCAGCAATGGTTACCATTAATAATCGAAACGTCAAAAATCCAATGCAGAATTGTTATTCCTCAAGTATTAGATGAGAATCGATGGCTATTTTTGATTTTAACTCGATTCCTCCATGTCTTCAGCAGTGGTTACTAATAATAACCAAAACGTTTAAAATCCAATGTAGAATGGTTATTCCTCGAGTATTAGACGAGAATCGATGACTATTTTTGAATTTAAGTCAACATGAACTGCAAATCGCAAGCGATATCTGATGAATAATAATTGAATAAAAATATCAATATTTCAAATGAATTTGGATAAAGTTTAACAACGATCCGTTGCAGTTTATTTATTAATAAAAATAAAATAATATAATTGTTTTCTTAATTTAATCCAATACCTTCGAAGTTCATTCGAGATTCTCCCTTCATTAGTGGAGAGCTTTAATCAGGGAACACATAAAATCCCATTTATGTTCTGGACTATTGGAATTACATTCCGTTAAGTTCCGGGATTATAACATTTATCTCTAGATATCTCTATGTAACTTGCCTAAGTTTCCCGCCCGTCCTATTCACTTAATCACTCCTCTGGAGGATCCTTCGAATATCTTAGTTTCATGTATATAAACTTAAACGTTTGAACTGAAATACAAATCCCTTTTGTACTTTATGTGCCTAATCCCAAATAAGAGTTTTAAAGAGGTTTGAAAAATAAATTCCCAAGAAATTATCATTTTATAAGTAATTTTGGAGATTAAACTTGAAATACCTATTGATATTTTTATTTTTCCGATAGTAGCATTGTTTTTCATTTATAAAAGATGAACTACACATGTTGTTCCTGATAGAAGTAAGTTCAATTGTGATCAAAATTACTCTATGGGAAAATATTTTATTTTTTTTTATTTTTTTGACTTGAGATGCAGACAGGGTATTTGAAACTATGCTCTATACGTATAAAAATTTTAATCAGAAAACACAATATTTTTTTTATTTAATATGATTTTTTTTTTTACCTTTCATACCCATCTTTTGATGGACAAAGAATTAAATTTATAAAATATAGGCAAAAGTAAATTAAAATATTCCGATTGGAGCTCTCATTTCTCGATTTTTATATGTTTTGGGGTGTTTAGGTTTCGTCAATTTTATAACAATTTATATTATTATCTAAAAATTTTATTTAAACAGTAATAAAGATTATTTTCACTTTTTTAACTAAGATATACCCCCAAAAAAAAAAAAAAAAATGATTAAAATACGGGCAAACCAATTGTTTATAATTATTATAGTATATAGTTATTTATTATTTTCCCCAAACCTCGAAAGAAGTGTGGCACTCAAAACTCAAATAAATAAATAAAATAAAGTTCTGGAAGAATTTTAATAAATAAATAAAATAAATATTAAAAAGACTACGTGACTAATGTGCATTAACAAATATCCATTAAGCCACCACAAATAATCTATGCCTAGTGGGTTTATTTATTGCCGAAAATCATGTTAAATGATGACATCTCTTTAAATTTTAATAATCCAATAGCGAATTCACCTCTCTTAAAATCTGGTGGATGAAAGTTATCGAAGAAATTATTTATTTTATTCCATAAGAACAATACATATACTTCCTTGTTAATTAACGCCTATGTTTTTCCTCAATATCAAGTCGGAACATGTTGCGACTTGACTGTGATTTAGAGTAGAATGTAGAAGAGTGAACCGGTAGTAGTTAATGTTTTTGAATTTATTTATAAAATTAGAAATTTATAAAGTGATTACCTAATACAGGGGGTCGACGCTCGAAGTGTTACCAATTAAAAATGCTGTAATTTTGTCAATTTTTATTTAAAAACCTCAGTATATCGTAAAAACATTTCAAATTTTAAGAAAAATATGTTATTGTTCGATGTAGCCACCTTTAGCGGGGGTAATAGCATCGAGTTTGTCCAGGAAGGCTTCACACGCTTCACGAATGTGGTTTCATGGTATTTTTACAGAAAAGCAATCTCTAAGGCGTTGACCGTCTGATATTTTTTAGTTGATACTTTGGCCTCAAGAATGGACCATATAGAAAAATCCATTGGGTTTAAGTCCGGGGAATATGGTGCCATTGTTATGAAGAAATGAAGCTGGGAACTTTTTCTTTTAAAAAACGTTTCACGGATTCAAGGACTTTATGGGATGGTGCCGTGTCTCGTTGAAACGTCCAATGGTTTCTACCGAATCGTTTACGTGCCCAAGGTAACAAAGCATCGTTTTAAATCTTTTCAATGTAGATGGTAACACTTCGAGCGCCGACCCTTGTATATTAAATTTTACAGTTACTTTTTATGTCGTGAAACGTAAACTCTTCATGTCAGTGGTTTGACATTACCATCTTTGTCCGGGACCAGTTCCTTCCCTTGGTTCCCCCTGGTTATTCTTGCTAAGCTCAAAAGATCTCCATTTCATTTATGCAGACTTTCTCATAAGCCAGTCCTCGTTTTTTTGGTGCCCACCATCTATTCAAATGTTGATAGCTTAAAACTTAGCTATAAAAACTGCATTGACAACAAACACGTTGTTATTTAGCTATATATATGATCATTATTAGCAAATAAAAAAAAAATTATATTCAAGTAGCCCATTGCAATGTTCTCAAAAATTTCATTTTCGTGTGTGTGAATAGTTAGAAGAGAGAAGACTTAATTTTGAATTTAAATGGCCTTAATAAGTACCATTTCCTTCGAGGGGAATGACTGCTTTGAACTGAAAGGGAAAAGTTTTTACAGGGGGAAAAATCTCTTCAATCTCCTTTTATATTTCATATGAACTACGTAAAGTTATTTGATTATTTCATCAATGGTTAAATTGGAAAATTATTTAAAATTATACGGCACACTGAAGCCTCGTATATGAATTTACTAAAAAATGTAATTTTTTTAGTCTTATTTATACTTTCAAATTCTCGTAAAGTCGAGAAAACTCATCGACATTGACGTTATCGGTCTGAGGGCATTTCATTTTGGTGTCCATACAAAATTGCAAATTTAGTTTTAATAACTAGTAGATTTAGGCTTAATTTGATCAAATTTTGCTTATTACCTTGTATTAATAAACTAGACCATAAAGCCAAATTTCAGTTTCTTATTGTTAACCATTCGCAATTTCTTGCCATCAAGTAATTTTGCTCTATTCTAAAGGCTTTACTTTGAGATAAATATACAATGCGCTTTAAGTTAATTAACTGAAAATTGGTATGAAATTTTGTAATGATAAGCTTAAATCTAACATATGTCGAGTCATATACTGATTGTTTCGAGAAAAGGAGCTCTTAGAAAATTTGTTTTCCTGCTGTAGTTCTTAATTTTGTTGCTTCAAAATAGTTCTCATAATATTTGCAGAATTGTATTAAGGTAGTTGTATCACCTCATGCGTTTTCTTAGAATTTTTTGAGATTTAGACATTAGATTATTATTTAAATACTTCTGCATCGATTGGTGGTAAAACGAAATTTATGAACAATATAGTTCCGGACATATTAAATTCCAAAGATAGAGTTATTCCGACCCTTATACATTGCACTTTACGGGATAACGGAAAGTTTACATACATATTTAATTATAATTAAGAAACTCTTCTTACCATTGTTATAAAAAACTAAACCAAAATTAAACACTAACTAATAAATTCTTAAGAAAATTTTAATTCATAGTTACAACACAGTTTCTGAGATAATAATGAATAAATAATGAAAAATTTACCCTGAAAACAAGCTGGCAACAATGCATTTATTTAATTAAAAAGTGGGTTAACTTTAGTAAATTTTTGACTTTTTTTCGTCATTTTCAGCCATTGTCGCAACAGCTTTCAATAATCGCTTATTAAGAACTTTTTGTTTTATAAATCTTCATTTATAATGTACTTTATCAGACATTTCTATGATAAAATATATACAAGCTCGGACAGTGTTGCCAGATTTGTCAAACGAGCACTGGATTGGCTAGTAGTGGTACACAAACAGCAAAAAGTTTTGGGCTTATGAATTATGAATCCTTGTTGTCTGTTCTATATACTCTAGCATTAACTTTTGTAGTACTATTGTAGCGATACAACTACCTTAAATTTTGATCAGCATAGCGAGAAAATCTTCCATTTCGGAAACCGACCAACAATAACTAAGTGCAAAATAACCTATGGTGATTTTGTCATTATATTATTATGTAACTGGATATTGAGTAAAAAAAAAGAAGATTAAATTAATTTATATTCCTAAAATATTAACATTATAGTAAATAGGTATGAGGATAATTGGCCAACTTGGGCCGACATTGTCATTTACTATCATATATGTAAATTTCTATCTACATCATGCATGATGGAACCGGTTAAACCGTCAAAATCACAAATTAGTGATTATCTGGATTAATTAGATTCATCTAAATACTATGTTTCACCTCCGTTCTCAAGTGCCTGCAAACAAGGCATTTGGAAAGCTGTCAAGGAACATTGTGTGGATCAAATCAAAGCCTGGATTAACTTAAAGCGATTGTTGTTTAACAATTCTTTAGATTTATCTCTCTTCACTCTTGAAATATAAAATAAATATAAAAGCCCAATAGAAGAAATGTAATCACGAACGAATAATATTATCTTTATAAGTAACGGAAACAGACAGACATACAGACAGACAATAATTTTGTTGAGGGTGTTTTCGTTCATAACTTTTCTCGAAACGTGTGCAACCAAAATTTGGCGTAATTTGGACCAATGTACAGACAAAACCTTAATTTTATATATATAGATATCTTAATTTAAATTTTGACCTAGACATTGCCAATGGGCTCAAAATTAAGGGGTGGTTTGCAAATGATTAAACATTATTTGATTAAATATTAAATATAATAGATGGGCTAGATGTATGATAAATTCATGTGGATGGCCACATCAGCTTATTTGAATAAATTTTAAATTACAAGAATAAACCGTGAGGTTAGACTGAAAAAATGTAATTGAAAAAGTGGTCATTTACCAAATCCTTCTTTAAAGGGATTTATTAGATTGTACATTTGATTTATCGGTGGTTGAGTTATTTAACAAAAAATAAATTTTTGTTAAAACCGTCTAGTATAAAATATTTGAAGATATATGGTATTTTTATCAGACTGGACAACATTTAGACACCAAATTCTGGAGTCGTTTTCAAGTGCTTGAGAAGTTATTCCATAAGGTCGGGCAAGGGCATTGGAATCCCGGAATCGTTCGCTGTGCTCCTTTAGAACTCCAAAGGACACACACTTGCCAGATTGAAACTTTTTTTACAATCCATTTACATATCCGCTTTGAAATTAATCAGAAGTATCCATATTAATAATCAAGTTTTTTTCAGCATGTTTCACCTTTTCTTCTTCTTTAAGTGCCATATCAGGTCTCCCTGACGTTTTGGCTCCTCACCACATATACCTGTGCTGAGTGTGTTTAGCTGTTTTTACACAGATATACGGGACCTACTTTTTCACGCCGGTTTCGAACGGCTAGTTTCGAGAGGTTACTAGGCAATTATACTCTTGGTAGGTTACCATTGCTTTCCAAGAGGAGGCGACTGCAAATATCTGCCGAGACTCGGTCTCGAGCCAGCTTATTTCAGGCCAGCGGTCCGACACTCTAACCACTGACCCACAGTCGTTTCATCTTTAGGCACATTATTTATATTAACGGTTTTTCGAGAAGTTTATTTATTTATTTTGTCACCTACCATAGATTGGAGATTAAACGTTCTCAGTTGACCTTCTGGAATGATTTCACAGGCTCTTGAAAACAATGCGTAATTTGGTGTCGAAACAATGTGCATTCTGAGTCCATCTCATCAAAAATGTTTGATCTAGCTGGCTTAAGCTGAATCTTCTTTTTTTTATGATTAAGTTTTTATTCTTTTTTTGTTTTCGGGGAAAAATAAAATAAAAGAAAACGTAAGTAATTATAAAAATTAAAAAAAAAAAATAATTTAAAATTCAAAATATCTCAAAGGGTATAAAATATTTTCTAAGCACATTGAGGCTTTTAAATTTCCATTGAATTTGTTTCAACTTATGTATAATTTATAAGGAATACATTTTAGATTCCGTCTCAGCTTAATATTTACTTTTGATATTATGTGTTGATGAGGTCATTATAATATTTCCAAGTCTTTAATATAAAATATTTGAATTGAAATAGATATTTAGAACAAGATATTTAAAACACCACGATTTGAAATGTTTTATTGTCACCAGTTTGATGAGCTACAGCTACCATTTCTATAAATTAAGATTTCAAATTACTGAGCGAAATTTATAATATGCTGAAAATAAAGTCTTCAAAACCATAATCTAAATTAACTTAAATTTTCAATTATATAAATATCATAATTGAAAAGTTTTTGTTTTGCCGAGAGTAGCAGAGTTGTTGATTCACAAAGAGAAACAAAGAGAATAGATGGATATGAAAAATAATATTTATAATTAATAAAGTAAAAAAGACTGAATAAATAATATATATATACAGATATATAATTTCGATATATACCAGGTATACCAGTATGAAGTGAGCGTTTTTTTCCGAAAATGAAACACTAATTTTTAATGGAAAAAAAAAAAAAAATTTATTCAAAGTATTGACCATTGCTTTCTAGACATTTTGACCACCTTTCTGGCAATTTGTGGATACCACGCCAATAGAAATGTTCGTCTTTTGAAGAAAACCAATCAGACGTCCAATTTTCGACTTCGTAGGAATCGAAGTGCTGCTCAGCCAATGCGTGTCCCATCGATGAAAACAAATGCTAGTCGGAAGGGGCCAAGTCTGGTGAATACGGCGGGTGGGGTAGCAGCTCCCAGCCAAGTGCTTTGATTGTATCCTGAACCAGTTTTGCTTTGTGTGCAGGCGCATTGTCGTGTAACAAAATTACTTTGCCGTGTCTTCTGGCCCATTCTGGTCGTTTTTCGATCAATGCCTGGTTCAAATTGATCATTTGTTGTCTGTAGCGATTAGTATTAACAGTTTTACCAGGTTTTAGAAGCTCATGATACACTGCATCTTTCTGATCCCACCAAACACAGAGCATTGCCTTCTTGCCGAATCGATCTGGTTTTGCAGTCGATGTTGATGGTTGTCCCGGATTAACCCATGATTTTTTCCGTTTAAGATTCTTAAAATAAATCCATTTTTCATCGCCAGTAACAATTCGATGCAAAACTGATTTTCTTTCGTGTCTTTGAAGCAAAATTTCACAAGTGTTTTTTCGGTTTTCCATCTGCCTTTCGTTCAATTTATGTGGCACCCATTTTCCACACTTTTGGATCTTTCCCATAGCCTTTAAGCGGTTAGAAATTGTTTGCTGTGCAACATTTAACATTGCTGCCATTTCCTTTTGACTCAAAGTATTATCTTCATCCAACATTGCTTGCAATTCGCCGTCTTCAAACTTTTTTGGTGGTCTTCCACGTTCTTCATTTCTCACATCAAAATCATTATCTCTGAACTGTTGAAACCATCTTTTGCATGTTGCTTCTGATAGAGCATGATCACCATATGCCTCGACAAGCATTCGATGCGACTCTGCAGCACTTTTCTTCAAATGAAAACAAAAATTTAACGCTTTCCGCAAATCATCACTTTGTGGTACAAAATTCGACATTTTTAACACAATGAAAAAATATGATGTTGTTTGTTCAATGACTTGATGTATATTAAATATGTTTGATAGAAGTCATACCAACCAAACAAAAAAAATAAGGCTCGTTCACATCAAATGTTCTCTATCGACACATTTGTATCTTAACGCTCACTTCATACTGGTATACCTAGTATGTGTGTATGTTTATTTGCATCAAGCAGAGGACAACCTCTTTGTTTCTTTTTGTGAATAAAAATATCAGCTTGGAAGCCCGCTGGCGTCTTGCTGGCAGAGAGCTACCCCTCCTCGGTACGCCACTGGTATAATAAAATAATTTATAATCACTCCCACCCCTGGTAATAAAATAATTTATTATAACCCCCGCTCTCGGTACGCCGCTGGTCAAGATTGAGAACAGGCCAAAATGCCACATTTGAAACGGTTAAAATATATATATATATACTCACCCCACCGTAATAAACTAATTTATAATTACATCCCGCCCCTCGGTACGCCACTGCTATTTTCAAGATTGACAACAGACCAAAATGTTTTTCTAATCTCCGCGTCTTCTCCTAATTAAATAATTTGGAAAAAGTGTAGTTTTTTTACTATAATATAAAATCAATAATAATTTAAACCTAATTTTAATAATAACTTTTAAGGAGATAGTTGTTGGTTCTAGGTGAAATATTCTACAAATATATTAATCATATTTTATTTATTTGACCCGATTACAGAGAAGCAGTTTCTATAAAAGGGATGTAGGTAATTTTGCATTTAGAATTTTTAATTAAAAGAAAAAACTGTCAAAAAGTTTTTTCTAACAAGCAATTTGTGAATAAATGTTATTGTTTTAAACTATTTCATGAGTCGAATAAAGTTCACCTGGTTGCATATATCGAGGGGACCTGAATTTGCTTTATATCTTATAATTACTTTTCCATTTTAATTTCATATCATTTTGAGTTCTTTATATAAAATTCAAAAAACAGTGGTTCCCAACAAGGGAAGAATTTTCATTACAAAATGCATTTATCATTTTAAATAATATATTTATTCGAATTTATATATTATAGAAGACAGGGCTTCAAAATGGATTTTCTAATTAAATTAATTCCTTGTAGAAGACCACCTTTTTCTTAATTAATGTATTTTACATATGTATTTTTGTTTGTTTGTTTGTTTTTTCAATTTTTTCAAAAAGATGATCAAATTTAAATTAAAATTTTTAAGTGAAAACAAAGTGATATTAAAATAATTATTTCGGAAATAAGTAGTTAATTTTTTAACAGGAATAGCAGGGAATTAGACAGAAATTAAAAACACAGAGCTTTTATTAAATGATCCAGACGTTTCGTCAATTTATTTCGACTACCTCTGTGGCCCATTTTATCACTCTTTGTCAAAAAACAATTTCACTTTTCAACAAAACATCATTAATCTTTGTTTAAATACAATCTTAAACTTTTGTTTAGCAATTAAAAAAATTTTTTTGTTGTTTTTTATACAGACATGGGATTTTGTGTATTAAAAACAGCAAAAAAAGAATTTTTTAATTGTTACACCTCATACATACCCTGTATGGTAAAGTAAAAAGATTAATGGTGTTTTGTCGAATAGTGAAATTGTTTTTTGACAAAGAGTGATTAAATGGGCCACTGAGGAAGTCAAAATAAATTGACGAAACGTGTGCTCCATTTAATAAAAAATCTATGTTTTTAATTTTTTTTGTCTAGTTCCCTGCTATTCCTGATATAAAAGAATTTATTATGGACGCGAGTGATACAACATTAAGTAGTTAATGTCTCAGAAAAATTTATGCCTTTTTGTAGACTTTGAATCCCTGTATTTATTCATTGATTTTTTTTTCGTAAAAGTTATTTTTGAGAAATGAAAAGAATGAAAAATTTTAATTTTTGATTTCCTTCATTTTTTAACATTTTTTTTAGTATCCATCAAAAAACTCTTCCTGGTAAATTTTGAAATTTATTTTATCACCGGTTTAAAAGATATCGAATTTTGGTTTTTCGGTCATAACTTCTTCAAAAATGGTCCAAATTCAAATTTTTTTTTTTGAATTTTTTTTACATACTTTTTAGAAAAAATACAAAAAATTATTTAAATTGTTTTATATGCGATTTTTCAATTTAAAAAATTTGAAACTGTATGTGTACTCTTCAATTTTTAACAGATTTCAAAAAAAGGAGATTCTCTATTGGACTGAATTTTTTTTATTTTTTTATTTTTTTTTTGTGCCTATGTTACCTCATATCTCCGCCAATTGTGAACCGATTTTGAAAAAAAAAATTTGCATTGGGTTCGGTCTACCTTCCGATTGGTCCCATTTTTTTTCATAGGTATTAGACCTTAGTTATTAGCAAAATCCTGAAATTCGATATCTTTTAAACCGGTGATCAAAACAATTTCAAAATTTACCAGGAAGAGTTTTTTGATGGATACTAAAAAATGCTAAAAAATGAAGGAAATCAAATATTAAAATTTTTCAAACCATCCGATTTGGCGTGGAATGCCTCATGTATACACATAGACTTTTAGTAAAAATCACTCTTTGAACTGAAAGATCTTAAATCGAAAGAATCGGTATAGATTTCGAATTCCAATATTTCCGAGGTGAGAGTAGATGTACTTCCCTTTGGAAGTATTTTGGAAGTACTTGGAAATATTTAGAAGTACTTGTAAGTATTTGGAAGTACAAGTGGAAGTAGATGTACAGCATATTAGGTCGCGGTTCACCCCTCGAATATTTCCCAAAAAAAACAAGAGTTACTTTATTAGTACACAGATTCTCCGCTTTTATTTGTTGTATACTAGCGAATAGAAAATAAAATGTAGATATTTAGTAAAATATCATCAAGTGTTTTTAATTAGAGCTTTAATCAATTCAACGACTATAATTTATTTACACAGTGAATTTTTCTCTGAATCCAGATTATCATTACTATATAGTGAAACTTTTGTTTTTATTTGTTGTATAGTAATAAAAATAAAATAAAGTGTGGGTATTTAGCGGAATTTAGCGTTTTTAATTAAAGGACTAATCAATTTCATGGCCATTATTAATTTACACGGTGGCTAACCCAGAGCCCAGAGAGATCGCGCGGCAACATGAATGAATAATCAATTTTCGCTTGATGTGAATGAAATAGCCGAGTCAGCATTTAAGCAAATTGTTGGCCCTTGATTGAGTCAACTGGCCATCAGAGGAATGAGGGGGGCAGTTGACCATGGAACGAGAGCAAGGTGTCTACGAGAAAGGAATGTCGGAAGTGGACGGCGATGGATGTCGTTCGTTCCGAAGAGCAGAAGGCAGCCCAATATGGGGGGCAGCCAGAGTATGTGGTGCTAACGAGCCAGTTAGCAGCCGCAGACCACATACGGCCAAGTATCGGACATCCCTATATATTCAAGTTAAGAGTCATTTATTTCCATCGGGTGCCGTGCATACGTTATTAGCTCTTTTATATTCTGTCTCCTCGGACCCATTTAGCCAACCCTTCTCTCTTCACTAATACCTAAATGTTTTATTCTATATCAAAAACGTTGGGATTTTTATTATACGCTTTTCAATCTTAATTAAAACTAGATAAATGTGCATGTTTCAAATAAAAGGATCTCCGAAAAAACTAGAGATATAATTAATATTGAAATAATTAACCCGATGGTTTGAGTATCTTTTTTACCCGACTTCAAAAAAGGAGGAGGTTCTCTATTCGACTGAATTTTTTTTTTGTGCCTATGTTACCTCATATCTCCGCCAATTGTGAAACGATTTTGAAAAAAAATTTTTGCATTGTGTTCAGTCTACTTTCCGATTGGTCCCATTTTTTTTATAGGTATTAGACCTTTTTTGTTAGGTTTGTTCAGGCCTAACTTCTTTGTTTATTAACCGATTTCGATGATTCTTTTTTTATTGGAAAGGGGTTATCTTAGGAATGGTGCCATATTAATCTGGTCAAGTTCTGATGATATGATCACTATTAATAAAATCACAAAAAAAAGAGAAAAATAAAAATAATTTTTAAGAAAAAAATAAAAACCAACTTCAAAAAAATTCAGTCGAATAGAGAACCTCCTCCTTTTTTGAAGTCGGTTAAAAATACACTAAAAGGTATAAAATAATTATTATCTTATTTAGTTACAAGTAAAGTACGAAATATTAACAAGAAATTACTTTTTGAAGACGGTGCCAAACATACCTTTTATGAATCGCGCTCGACGGATCTTATTTAGTACGTTTGGTGGGTACGCTCGCTTATAGGTATGGTTTGTTTGGCACCGACTTCAAAAAGTAAATTCATGTTAATATTTAGTAGTTTACTTGTAACTAAATAAGATAATAATTATTTTATACCTTTTAGTATATTTTATTTGATGCATTTAATTTTTTTTTTGAAGTCGGTTTTTATTTTTTTCTTACAAATTATTTGAAAATAAGATTGAATTTTTTCAAAAATATAACTTATGTTGCAACCAAACATATCAAGATAAGATTTTATATTTAAGGTCCAAATCTAAAATTTTAATAAAATAATTTTATATTGCATATCGGAGAGCCTTAAATATAAATTCTTACCTTGATATATTTGGATACACCGTGAGTTGTATTTTTGAAAAAATTCCATCTTATTTTCAAAAAAAGATACTCAAACCTTCGGGTTAATTATTTTAATGAATGGTCATTGTCTGAAAACTTTTTTCGGTTTAGCGGAAACTTTGCTTTTCCGTTCGGGTTTTCGTTGGAGTATGCTGCCTTGTTGGAATATATTGCATGCCAGAGTGTGTTTTTGTCTCGAGGGTAGAACTATAACGTGCCTGGCAGGCGTGTTAGTACTCGGGTTCGACTCCTGAGGGGACCTCTAATATGAAATATAAAATTATTCTATTTTGATTTGGACCTTAAATATAAATTCTTATCTTGATAATTAATACTACCGAGCCACCGAGCGATGCTCGGTACCTTTTTGCTTCAAATTAAAAGCTATATATATATTACACGTCCCTTGGACCCCCCAACTCCCGATATCCCGCAACTTAGCCGAAGATGAGACCGTGACAGATCGAATCGCCAACACAAAGCCCAGTGAATTTCATCCAAATCGTTAGAGCCGTTTTCGAGAACCCGATTTGCTATATATACAAGAATTGCTAATTTAATAATATAAGATAAAAATTTTCTTATGGGGCTTGTTAATGGGTACTTGGACTTGAAATAAATTGGAAGTTAATTTTTTAAAAGTTGCTGTTTCGCGGTATATGTTTCTGCTTCCTCTGACAATTTTCAAGCTTAAGCTCCTCGTTATAAGTAAAATATAATTCATTAGACCATATGTCAATCAATGAGCTACATATAGTACAAGATCCCGACTTAGATCGACCTTCACTTATCGAGTTTACTGAATATAAATTAATATTTTGATAATATAATGTATTAATAAACAAAACTATGCAGGGAAATTGGATGTCGACCCTATCAAGTTTTGTTTATTAATACATTATATTATCAAAATATTAATTTTATTAGGAAACTCGATAGGTGAAGGTCGACCTATGTCGGGATCTTAGACTGATATATTTTATTTATTACGAGGAGGTTAAGTTTAAAAATTGCCTGAGGAAGCAGAAAAATATGCTGCAAAATATAGCAACATTTTAAAAATTTAACTTCCAATTTATTTTAAGTCCAAGTGCACCCAATAATCAGCCATATGAGAAAAATTTTCAACATGGACGATAACAACACCAATATAATATATATGTGCTGTATGGGTAAAACCTGGATGAATGAAGTGCCGGAAAGGGGACTGGAGGCTTTTATTATATGATGTTATATGGGAATACTGAAAATTAAATAGGTAGAGAGAATTCAAAATAAAGAAGTGTTTTTGATATAATTAAAGAAAAGATAACATTTTGAAAGAGGAAGTGGAGAACTTATATGATAAGAAAAACTTTGCGAAACAAGGGATTGTTTATGTGTATTTTGAAGACTAAAATCGGAGAGAAAAAGGAAAGACCTAGATTGGAATATTTCCCCAGGTAATGAAGAATAAGAATGTGAGACATTATGATATGCGAAAAAGTTGGTATGGTATAGAGTCGTATATATGCGGGTGGTTCCATCAAACCAGTCTTGAATTATTGTCTGATGATAATATTAAATATAAGTTCAACTGTTGAATTCTCGCAAGGTCTACAGACTTTTTAGAATCATCCATCTAAATGATTTTACAAGTGAGCAAATCAAATATTATGTTCTTTAACTTCTGTCAATTTTATTCTAGAGGAAATGGAATAGTTTGAAAATTTTTAGGAACCTAAATGATGTGTTTTTTCTATTCATTGTGTGAAATGAAGGGAGTCGGTAGCCGAGCGGATAGTAATCGATTCGGCAGCTATTCAGCAAAAATGGAATGGAATGACCATATCTCAACCACTACTAAAGCTGCAGCGCGCAAGCTTGGTCTCCTATTTAGGTCTAGACGCTGTTATACTCCCAGTCAACTTCTTATACTGTATAAGGCTCAAATTCGCCCCTGCCTCGAATATGGCTCTCATCTGTGGAGGGGTGCCTCCAAGCATTCTCTTGCTACACACGGATGCGATTCAGAAGCGAGCAATTAAACTAATAGGAGACCCGGCTCTAACCAACTCACTCGACTCCTTGGCTTACCGAAGAACAGTTTCTGCCCTTTCCCTGTACTACAGATACTCTCACGGTGTCAGTTCAGTCGAGCTGAAATAAATTATCCCCCCTAAAGCCCTCTTTTTGAGAAACACGCGGTTTTCGAACGCTCAGTACCCCTTCTCTGTCAAATTGGATAAAAATCGAACAAGCACTTTCGCCAACTCTTTTATCCCTATGACCTCCAGAGATTGGAACTCGCTCCCTGCCACCATCTTTCCCGCGACTTATAACCTTCAGTTATTTAAGACCCGTAACCACAGATACATTCAACCCCCGCCCAGCCCATAAATTTTTTTTCTTTTTTTCACGATGGAGGGGCCAACCTAGGCCTTTAGGGGTTGCACTTATTTGGTGTAACTTCTTCTCTCATCATTTTCATAAAAAAATGATAAACATCACGAGTTTGATCCCTGATACGAATGTTTACATTTTTTTTATAATGATACTGATTTAAGAAGAAGTTGCACCGAAAAGGTTCAACCTCTGTAGCACGTGGTGGACCTTTGTATATTTATGGTAAACTCTACTTTTTCTTATTATTTTAGTCCATAATATGAAAATAAGGACAAGTTTTTATATGTGACTATTTAAAGCCCTGAAGAAGTCGAGATAGTCGACTAAACGTTGGCTGAGAAATAAAAAAGTCACACAAAAAAACTTGTTCTTATTTCCCTATTATAAACTTTCTACCTTTTCTATTCTCTACCTATTTAAAGCTTATGTAAAAATTATCCTTTCATATAATATTATTGATGGCTTCCATGGTATAAGCTCTGGAGATTTCCATCAACGACTGGACTCGCCTAGCTCTTACGCAGCTTTCATTCTTCTGCGCCCAATTCGTTGCCTAAATACAGGCGGACCAACGTCAGAAATCAAGTTCAAATACAGACTACATTTTGACATTTCAATTACTACAGTTATTTATTTATATTTTTTAATTCAATATTTTTCTTATACGTGCCAAAAAAATAGTTAAATGAAAAATAATTCAAATTCAAGTAGGATTTCCGACAAGAGCTACAATATTCAATTATTTTTTCACTCCTGATTGTAAAAATTAAAAGAATTGACTATTGACTGATAAAATTAAATGAAAAATTATTACTCTTTACGCTGACCAATGGGTGAAGTTCTCCAGGGGGCCAGAATATTGAATTTACTCAAAAATACTAAATATTTTTCTTATTCGTATTATCTATTGTTTATACTGTATATGTGTATATGTTGTAAGATTACAATACTGATATTACTAAAAAGTTTTGAGGCTGGACTTCACATTTTTTATAGTAAAATTATTTACTAATATAAAATTTTTTACCAGTGTAATTTTACTTCGAAAGTTGGTAGGTAAGTTTAACTAGAGCTGAAAAACAGGCCTAAAATAATTAAATTGTTCTTAATGTCATTTTTCATTTCATTTTCAAATGGTTTAACCATTGAATTTAAGAATTAATTCTTTCTATTAATTTCTCTTTCTCTGTAAATTCGAATTATAAATTAGGTATATTTATATTTTAAAATATCTTTCTTCATTAATTGTTTAATTATATTTTTTGATTAATTAGATAAATAATTAAATGGCATACATTGCTACGGGGATCTTTCTTCTTTCACGTTTATCGTCAAGAAGAAACGTTTCCAACTTTTCTTGATGAACTTTCTACAAATATATAACTTTTCTTCCGACAAAGGATAATCATCCGTAAAACGTTTGTTCAATTAAGCTGTGATTAAATCCGATTGGGTAGAGAACAATTAACCTGAGAGCTTCTATGTCTCTTCCGAAAAGAAGATTAGAATCCAGTGTTTCACTTCTATTGTGATAATGATAATAAAGGATTTGAATGCAGAGAGTGACCCCTTTGGCTTTAGCTGCTAATCAACTATCGTAATTACAGTTCCATTCACAAGGATTATTGTATCTCCATCTATTTAATCATTTAGACCACTTTTCCAAATCAATTATTTTTAGAAAAATTAATCCCCCAATTTATTTCAATGTCATAATATAATATTTTTATTAGTATTGTGCCATTTGGCCCTATTTCAATTACGTTTTAACAGTTAATTTTCTTGATTGAACTAATCTTTGACTATTTTAGATATTAATAACGCTAATAAAAGCCAAAAATTAGTTCAATCAAGATGGAACATAATTGCTTTTTTTTTAAATTAGATAATTTTGCCAAAAAAATACAAATATTTTTTTCTTCTAAAAAAGGAAGTACTAAGTACCATTTTGAAATCTGACTAAATGGGTTAATTATTTAAATAACTTGCCATGCTACTAGGATAGTAAACTTTTTTTTACATTAAAGATGATTCAAAGTTAGCTGAACAATTTGACAAATGAGGTATCGTTAGAAACGTCTTGAACGTCCTCTATTCTATAGATTCTATGTGACGTCACACTAAATTCAATATGACGCCCTGTAGAGGACATAAAGTAAAGAATTAAAAAAAAAATTCTGAAAGGTGTCGTGTTGGTTATCAAATGAAAGCCTTAATTAGCTTTTCAAAAATGTATATACTATATTACTTACTAGCCGTTGCTTGCTGCTTTGCTTGCATTCTTTCGATAATTGTTTATACAATCACGTCTCAGATGTGAGTCAAGCACTTAAAAAAATAAAACCTAAACTAAATAAATTGTAAAGCGACACTGCACGCACTTTTTTAGAAAATAAAACACCAAAATAATTTAAATAAATAAATAAGTTTCAAAATCAAAACCCGGCTACTTACGGAAAAATCGCGCTCTGAAAAGTATGAAACAAGAAAATATTCTTGTCTGACATTCTTATCTACAAACTATTCAATATTTATCATCTAATAAGTAGACAACTTACATACATATATATTTTAATTTACTACATAGACATAGTGATGTTCAGAGGATAGCCGTGGTCGTATGCCTTCCCCTAAGGATCTCAAAAACGGCTCTAACGACTTGGATAAAATTCACGGGTTAGGGGGGTTTTGTGTGTGCAATTCCATCTGTCACGGTCTCATCTTCGGCCAATGGGTTTTTGTTAATTGAAATAATTATTCACAGCTGGTTGTCTCGACAAAAATGTATAATTATTACATTTTTATTAAATTTACTTTTAATTAATAATTGGTTTTTTAATTTTAAATCCCACAATAAGATAATAATTATATTTTTAAAGTTGGGCAATTTAATTGATTAAAAATCGAGTTTTAAATCCTAGAAACGTATTTTTTCTAAATTAGAATTTGGCACTTTAATTGATGAACTCAAAAAAATGTTATTTAGTTAAAAAAAATTATTATACCGCATTTATTTATATACCTATACATATATATAGATAATCTGTGGGCCACTACAAACCTTGAAATGCAAAAACTGGGGAAGGGAGCGGGTGCGAGGGTGGAGGTGACGGTGGAGGAGATGTGGGGGTGCAGTGGTGGAGGGGTATGGGGGGCGAGGGAAGTGTTTTCGGAGGTGGGGGCAGAATTGGGGTGGGGTGGGGTCTGGGGTGCGAGAGGGGCGTTCAGGGATTAATATATAGCTTTTAACTGAAGCAAAATGTTACCGAGCATCGCTTCGTGGCCAGGTACTGTATTGTAATACTATAAAATGTATTGTTGTGTAAACAAGCCTTAAGCGGCCCTTACACGATCATTCTTACTGTCAGTCAGATTGAATCAATCAGAATGTCATTCGTTACTTCAGACAATAGTATTTTCTTGTTTGATACTTTTTAGAGCGCGATTTTTCCGTAGTCGGGTTTTAGTTTTTAAACATATTTTTTATGAGTAATTCTATTTCTTTATTCTTAGTTGAGTTGAATATGAATATTTTTATTTATTTTTTTTATTTTATGAAGATCACTTTTAAAGAATTTGATGACATATTATTTATCATTAGCTTTGAGAATAACGAAAAATTATTATATTGGTATTCTCCATGGCAAATAACTTATCTAATCAATTCTATTTACCTGGATTTCATTAATATAGTATTCTCGAAATTTCATTAAAATATGCTTACGGCAAACATAATTTGTGTGTTGTTTGCTTCATTTTGACGTTAATCCTTTAGTTGAAATTTATTATGAAGAAAATATGATGGCAAACCACTCAAGCTTGAGTTGTTTAACAAAAAAGAATTTAGTCTTTTTGATTTTAAGTCGATTCTTCCACGTTTTCAGTAGAGGTTGCCATTAATAGTCAAAACAACAAAAATGGAATGCAATAAGGTTATTCCTCTAGTATTAGATAAGAATCGATGGTTATTTTTGATTTTAAGACGATTCCTCCATGTCTTCACCAATGGTTATCAATAATAACCGAAATGTCAAAAATCTATGTAAAAACCATTAAAACTGTCCGCCTATTGAGGTAACATTTTTTTTATAGGTCGCTAAGTAACATATATAAAATTTATCTTTTATATTATAACGAAAGTATAATTATAATTTATTAAAATTTAGGGGTGTCTGGCAGGGGGTAGCAACTGTCATAAGTGTCCGGCAATGGATGACGTGATTTCTAAAGTTATCGCGAAGAAAAAATAAAAAAATTGAGCTTTATACTTTAACGAATTTAAAGTACTATTTTATACACCTTTATTATCTGTTACCTGCCAAAGTAACCACAACCCAAACTCTATAGTCGCTGGTCGTTCTTACCTGTATAGGGGACATGCACAGAAAAACTTTCAGCTTTTATAAAATAACGAAGGTCTGGCCGTCGTGGGCTCTTGGGCTATAAAGGATTAGGTAACCGAGGAATCAATGAAATCGCCACTGGAGTATGCCTTTATATTGACGAGCTCTCAACAAGCAGACCAAGGAGTAACTTAGTATTTTATTCCGATAATTGTGGGGGGGGGGGGCTTTCTTTAACACCTGCTTACAGCAGGAATATTTTCCCTTCCAGAAAACAAGTTAAAATACTTAATTAATTTGATTAACAATAATATGATTCCTTCCTTCTACAAACCATTTTATGACAGTCTTAAATAATATTGGTACTGGTTTTTCTATAATCTCTGTAAATAATTTTCTATAATTTTTCTATAATTTTCAATAATTTTTTGTTAAATCGATTTATGCTTTTCATACCATTTTGATAATTTTTGTTCAAATAAACTTTTTCATAACGTTTTCTTAATATTTTTACTTGTTTTCCTTAGTCCTATAACGACAGAAGTGTTAAATTTGCGATGCATTTTCAGAAGAACAATGACGTATTTACATGATACTGGTTACTGTGAGGCTGGTATTTATCTATATATATAAAATGGAAAAATATGTATATATGTTTGAATGATCAAAACGATTTTATTGGCTAGTGCATAGCTAATGGCAATGCGATAAATTATTAGAACGATACTGATTGGTCAGATAGAGACCGTGATTAGCCAATGCGTTAAATCTATATATTGATATATAAAATGGAAAAGTATGTATATATAATGTTTAAACAGTAAAAATGTAAGAATCCAAAACCCGAGCAGGGTATGGATAGAAAATAAATAAATAAATAAAATATATATTATGTTTGTATGATCCAAATGATCTGATTCGCCAGAGCATAGCCAATGGCAAATCGTCAAATTATTATATTAGAACGATTCTGAATGGTCAGATAGCGATCGTGCTTAGTCAATGCGTTAAATCTATATATAAAATGGAAAAGTATGTATATATGTTTGTATGATCTAAACGATCTGATTGGCCAGTGCATAGCCAATGGTAAAGCGTTGAATTATTAGAACGATTTTGATTGGTCAGATAGGATCGTGCTTAGCCAATGCGTTAAATAAATAAAAAAAAAAATTGGCCGTGTCGAGACGCTGTACGCCTGGAGCAGCTAGTTATTTTATAAATTGAAATATCTTAAAAGTTGCAATAATAATCCACAATGTCTAAAAACTACTTTCATTGAAGAATTAAACCGAATCTATAGGCCATTCTACATATAATGACAAATTGGAATTATTTTTCTTTTGCTTGTCCTGTAAAATTTCAATTTTTGCAGTGGTGTCATTATACTTCCGGAGAAGCGATATATAAATATATTTTTTTGGTAATTAGTGAATAAATCATGAATCATTTTAGAGATATAAACGTACTTTCTCTTATCAACTATTTCTTTTTATAAACATATTTGATATATGGACATGTGTCAAAATTTTCAATGCAAATAAAAAAAAAAACAAACAGATGTAGAAATGTTCGAGGAGGAAAAATAAAATATTGTATCTGGGTATATACATATACATATATAAAGCCAAGAGAAATAAATAAAAGAAAATTAAAAAAGTTTATACAACAAACTTCTTAAAACTACTATACTGTCCGTTCGTTCTATATTAAAAAGTTGAAAATAACTTGACTAATAAATGATATTTTCAACACAAGAATTCCTTACCGAGAAGTTAAAGAAGAAAACAAGAAAATAATAATATAAACCAATTCAATTAAAATTTTATTTATTTACCTCTAGCCTCTTACGACCAACCTTGATAAAATTTATATATTATGAAATAAAATAAATAAATAAATAAAAAAACTTCATAGGTTTCGAAGTTATGAAAATTTCTTTTGAAGTTAAATTGAATTTTCCTTATAAATCATCCTAAACATAAACATAGAAATAAACATGAGCTTTTGTCGCAATCAAGAAGAATGAATTTCTATTACGGAACTTGGACAATCTATCATCTTAATTTTTACTTTATGCAATGCGAAGCATGAGAGAAAGTATTGGAATCGCTCTCGCGGCAAGCGCGACTTCAAAGGGTCCTCAGGTAAAGACTACGGAACCCATAGACTCAATTAAGGTCACAAATTGAAGTATTCAATGAGATTGAATTTTAGCACGTGACGGTTTTGCCAAAAATTACATGGAATCTCGTCGAGAGGCCAAAAAGTGCCATTTTTTTGGAAGTGCGTGCAGATGGATGGATGGATGTGTGTGTGTATCGTTTTTTTCGTCCACGATTTTTTCCACACCTTTGCGCTGATTGAAATGAAATTGAAAACCTACCATTACTTTAACAAAATGAAGCGCTGATTAGTTTTTGGTACATATCGGTCCACAAACATTAGTACTTTATTTCAGTACTTTTTTAGTTTTTTCTAAATATCTTGAAAATGACTTAAACAATTTTGATGAAATTTAATATCCTAATTAAGTACCTTGGGGACCACAAAAAAGGTTAAATAAAGTTTTTAGTAAAATTATATTTTAAAGTACTTTACTCTAGAACATATTAATATTTCAAATGAATATGGATTAAGTTTAGCAACAATCCGTTGCAGTTTATTTTCGTAGGTATTAGACCTTTTTTGTTAGGTTTGTTCAGGAGCTGCAGTTTATTTTAATTGATGTGAAATATCTCGGAAAAAATCATTCTAACCGTATTTATAATAATTTAATAATAAACTTTTTTATACACATTGATGCACGGGTTACCGTTATCGAATTAAGATGAAACTTTGCCAATTTCATTTTTTACCAATTTGGCAAAAATCCGAAGAGTGGTTTTTTGTGACCACCTAATGAGCTTACCATAATTCACCTTTCCTCCAAGTTGGTAAAAATTGGCTTTCTTTGACCGATTTTGGTTAAAAAGCTGAGTTACCTACGATTCCAACTAACATTTATAAATATGGATTCGATTAACGAAACATTATTATTATTAATAAAGTTGTTGTAGGGAAATAAGGAAAATAGCTTATGCAAATAATTTTTATTTTTTGCCAAAATTTCGTAAACTTTGTTGACTTCTTCAGGGGTCAAATAAATTAACTTCCTTGGATATTTGTCATTTTATCAATATTCATTCTTAGCAAATATATAAGGCCAGTCATCAAACAGATTGAAAATATTTTCCTTTTTTAATCTTAAAATATCTTCACTTGTTTTTTTCTATAATATAGGTATATACATTTTTATTATTTTTTTTTTCTCAAAATAATTCATTCATTTTTCTCAAAATAATAAAAATGTATTATATAGAAAAGAACAAGATTTAAAAGAAAAATATTTTCAATCTGTTTGATGACTGGCCTTATATGTTTGCTAACAATGAATATTGATAAAATGATAAATATGCAAGGAAGTTAATTTATTTGAGTCCTGAGCAAGTCAACAAAGTTGACAAAACGTTGGCAAAAAATAAAAATTATTTGCATAAGCTATTGTCCTACAATAATTTCCCTACAACAACTTTATTAATTTAATCGATGGACATAAATAATCGAAATAATCATTATTATTATTCATCAAGCAGAGATAAATTTGATCAATAAAGATATTTTGATACATTTTATAAATCTGAAAAAGAAAAGAAAATAATAAAGGTTTTTTTTAATACTTATATGGGTAATAATAAATACTAGTCGTTTTAATATTATGATGAAGTTGATATTTCCTAAAATAATAAATATATTTTTCTAAGGGAAAAGTGAATATTTGTCAGTTTGAAGTCCACTCACCAGTGTCATGTGGAGCGTAGAGACGTCTATCTGTTTTCACCAGCACATCCCTTAAGGGACCGACGATTTTAAGCTGGGTGTTGCTCTGGAGGGGGCACGTGGAACTGGTGTCGTCGTCAGAACACTCGAGGGTCGCCTGAAGAAGAGCGACTCCTGAGGCTCTCTCGGGGATAGGTAAAAGGATAATGCCCTGACCTGGAAAACAAACAAATACTAACCATTGAATATTCCAACGGATATGGATTTCAAAGTAAATAGAAAAAATACAACTAAAATTATTTTAAGGTAGTTGTTTTGCGACAATAAGAGCAAAATGTTAATGCTAGAGTATATACAACAGACAATAAGGAGACATAATTCATAAGCCCAAAACTTTTTGCTGTTTATGTACCACTACTAGCCAATCCCATGTACGTTTGACAATTCTGGCAACACTGTCCGAGCTTGTATATATTTTATCATAGAGATTTCAGATAAAGTACATTATAAAGGGAGATTTATAAAACAAAAAGTTATTAATAAGCGATTGAAAGCTGTTGCAACAATGTCTGAAGCAAAAAAACGTCAAAAAATTACTAAAGTAAACCCACTTTTTAGGTTAAATAAATGCGTTGTTGCCAGCTTGTTTTCAGTGTAAATTTTTCATTATTTATTAATTATTATCTCAGAAACTGTGCTGTAACTATGAATTAAAATTTAAAAAAAAAATGTATTAGTTATTGTTTAATGTTGGTTTAGTTTTTAATAACAATGGTAAGAAGGGTTTCTTAATTATAATTAAATATGTATGTAAACTTTCCGATATTCCGTATAGTGAAATGTATAAGAGTCTGAAAAACTCTATTTTTGCAATTTAATATCTCCGGAACTATATTGTTTGTAAATTTCGTTTTGCCACCAATCGATGCAGAAGTATTTAAATAATAATCTGTCTAAATTTCAAAAAAATCCTAAGAAAACCCATATGGTGAAACAACTACCTTAATATTATGATTTTGTTGATTATTACAAAAGTTGATAAAGAGTGTAAATGAGATGCTTGTTTTTGGTGAAAATTTAATTTTTTTTATAAACCTATACTTTATTTATTGTTCTTATTATAGAGTCTAAATCAGGGGTGTCCAACCTTTTTTTTGGCTTACACGGACCGCATTTGAAGGAAAAACAAATGCCTCGGCCCGCATATAAAATTTACTAATTCCATTGATATTATAAGAGTTCGTGGCTGTGATGAAACTGTACTAGATGAAGAAGGAGGTATCAGCCAAAGATGGAATCACTGGGTTCAATAAAACACCTTTAATGAGACGTTTCGGCCTGAATTTTATTTGGCCATCTTCAGTCAATTAGGAGTTATACACAAAATGCGGTACACATATGTGATCGAACCAAGCCTTGTCAAAAATAAAAATTTCTTTTAGCTTCATGCGAATTTATAACGTGCCTGGACCCAAAAGTTTCTGAAACTTTTGGGTCCAGGCACGTTATAAATTCACATGAATCTAAAAGAATCTAAATTTTGACAAAACTTGGTTCGATCACATATGTGTACCGAATTTTGTGTATAACTCCTAATTGACTGAAGATGGCCAAATAAAATTCAGGCCGAAACGTCTCATTTGAGGTGTTTTATTGAACCCAGTGATTCCATCTTTGGCTGATACCTCCTCCTTCATCTAGTACAGTTCCATTGATATTTGTTGATCAAAAAATATAGTTAATAATGTAGAATAATGATATCCACCAAGACAAAAAACCAAAAATATAGCATTATAATCTTTCATTTCTTTTCCTTCAGGATTTTGTTTTTAAATTATTTATCTCCTTCTATTAGCAATTTGAAGTCTTTTAGAAATATATCGTGTTTAATTATTTTTTCTTAGCATTTCCAAATTATTGAATTAATTGAATGTTCTCTCTATATACATATGGTATAATAACGAGTATCCAATTAGTCCAAGTGCAATAGTCAAAGGGCCATTGCTAGACTAATAGAAATTAAGAAATTAACTTCTTCTAGTCTAAAACAGGTCTGGGTTTGTATTTGGAACCCTTGCCTTAGCTGCTATAAAGGAAGAGAGATCATTCTATCGGCGCACTATTTAGTAATTTTTCTAGATTAATTATTTTTAATTACTGAAATAATAAATATCTAAAAAAATGAAAATATGAGATGGAAAATAATTTTTAATTATTCTAAACTTGGTTATTTTTTTCACCTGATAGTTGAGCTTATAATTTTGCTTTTAGTGAATTTTATTCTCGAAAATTGCTTTAGGTAGGTATATGTAAATTCATATTTCTAAAAAGTGATTAATTATTGTGAAGCCAGGGGGGGGGGGGGAGAATATTTGTTTCTGGGTAGATAATTTTTATGAAATTTTAATAAAGAGACATTATTAAATATTTTTTACACTTCAATGTTTGATTGCGGTGCCATACATTCAATCAGAAAGGGTTCAAATATGCCAAAATTGTGATTATTTTTTCGGGAATCTCGATATATTTTTTCTCATTCAAAATTGAAAATCTTCCTTTTATTCTTCGAAACCTTTTGGGAAGATTTTCTAATTTCTTCTTATTTTAGGTAAAATTGTATCAGATATCTATCTTTTCCAATAATTGGATAAAATCTCAATGTTTTAAGGAAATTTATAATTTTATGTCGGGCCGCATTAATTTATGTGCTGGGCCGCAGGTTAGACAGCCCCTGGTCTAAATTATACTAATTTAAACACACAAACATTTAAAAATAAAATATGCATTTAAGCGATGACCAAATGGACTTTGTTCTCCTAGTCAGACATAAAATCAACTTGTGTGGTCATCACACGACTTACATTAGTTTCCCCCTCATTTGAAATTATCAAATCAATTTCTTCATTCAAATTACTTCATTTATTTCGGGGCTTGAGAAAACCGGTAAAAGACGAAATTGCAAATTACCAAAAATCTTCAAGTAAACACATACCTACTTCTGGTTCTTTGATTTTAGCCAAAATCTTGAGGTAGTTCTTCTAGCCTCTAGAGAGCTTAAGTTTCAAATCCCAGAGCTCTGAGGCTTACCGTAAACGGGATATATACGATTAAAATATTTATTTTGCGACACCCTCTTTTCCTTATTTCAATCGGATTCAAATTTATACACCCCTAATAACGTATTACACTTGATGAGTAGGTACACCATTAAAAAAAATCCTTGAAGCCGTTTGTGAGAAAATCCCAAAAAACGAAAAATCTTTCATATAAATGCCAACTTGCGGTGTTCCAATTTCAACCAAAATCTTGGTGTTCTCCTCCTAGCTTATATCGAGCTAATGGATTTTTGGCCTCTGGAGACCACAATAGCTGGTTTTATGTTCTAAATTCGGTTTAAAACTATTAAGGGTATCAACTCCTTCCATCTAGAAATTAATCATTCACAATATTGTAATTTCTAAAAAGAAACTTAGCCTGCTTGAGGGGGGTCGAAGGTGTAATACCAATACACTATTTTTAATAGGAAAAAAAATTAAAAAAGTTTCATTGATCAAAGCTTTACTGAAAACTTTAGCCAGAACAAGCTGAAATCTAAGTCGCCTCAAGCAAGAATGATGCTTTCAAAATAATTTTACCTTAAGAGATAAAAAAACAAAAGACAAAACATTTCGGAGAATAATTTAGGTTGCTTAACTTTCAAGAGCCCAAAATATCATGTTCTAAGAGGAGTAAATTTAATTATATATGAGGTATTTCTGAAAAGACCAGTAATTAATTAAAACTTTGTGTAAATATAGCTAAATTGTACACGTATTTAGCTATCCCTCTTTCTCACTTCAAAAAGTTTGAAAAGTGAAAAGAACAGTCTAACGGAAGGTCGTAGAAAGTTTATTAGGCTGCTGCTAAAATATTTGTATTTTTATTGAGAAAAATAATTTAAATTTTAGATTTACTAACTTCAGAATTTTCAGATTATAAAATATGAAAAAAATTCAAAAAATGTTCAAAATGCAACTGGATAGTGGAGCTGAAATTTGACACAAAACTATGAATTGATTATAACTTGTATATCTTTTCAAAAAATTCTAAAAAATTTTATTCTTATATTACCTGTTAAAAATAAAATATTAAAAAGAACTAATTTCAAAACCCTAATTCTTTTGAAAAATGAAATTCAATGAAAGCTCTCGTACTCTCGATTGACTAGTATTGGTTTATATAATCCCCAATTTTGTGTTTGATTTAATTTAATTTCTTTTTTCAATATCAAAATAAATTATTATTTTGAACTTTTATGAAAGAACCTAACCTTTTAGGGATATAATTCTTTTAATAAACGTAAGTTTTAAGTAGGTTCTTTCGCGACAATCCACACAAAAAGTTTTAGCCTCGTAACAACTCTATAAATATGGACGGTGTTAAAATTTTAGGTTATGTTTTTTTAACTTGACTGTATATTTTACCCTACTACTTTCTATTTATGAATGGATCGTTTCTAAGCCATTGATATTTTATCCCTTCCACTAAAAATAATCGCCCAAATATGTTGTTGTTTTTTTATCAAAACTACGAGGTAAATAATTTCAATTTTTTTTTTAAGTTACTCGGAATATATTATTCTAACAAATATTAGTAATTCATCAAGATGGCGAAAGTCCTTCAATGAAAAAAAATAAAATAATGACCATTTCCCCGACGCTTTTCCTATCTACCATATGTAAAAATTTCATGTTTGGTGTGGTAAATCGTCTTCAAATTTTAACAGTGTGTGTATTATGGTTTTAATGACTAATATTCCAAGTTTCGAAGACTTATTGAATTTTTACATTTGTGAAGAATTATATTGAAAGTTTTTGTGCCGAGGGTAGCAGAATTTTTATTTATTGAAGGAGACAATAAAAGAGTGTGTCTTCTGCTGGAATTATAAATTTTATTTATAACGAGACTATAGTTTTGAGGGGTTTGCCTTCTTCATCAGTCTATTATTAGTCTATTACGAGTAATAGACTGATGAAGAGAGCAAACCCTTCGAAACTATAGTCTCGTTATAAATAAAATTTATAATTCCAGCAGAAGACACACTCTTTTATTGTTTCCTTCAATACGTTAGTTTTAAGTTGAAAAAAATGCCATGTAAAATATAACGCTGATGTAATTTTAATAAGGAAACTAGTTAAGATATTGCAGTCTCTGTGTCGAGTATTGAAAGTTTTTTATTTTTTCCTCCAACTATTCACTAAATTCATTTGAAACTAATTTTTAATAGGCTTTGTATTTAGAATATAGACATTTAATTTCTAAAATTCCCTTTGTATTTAAGCCGTTTCTTTGAAAGTTCATTTGAGGTCAACAAAAGTATAAATTTCTTTTAACTAATACATAAAATGTATAAACTTTAATCAATTTAATATTTAAAAAACATAAAATTAGCCTATTAACATATACCAATTATTTTCAAACCATTCAAATACAAACCCTTAAATATCTCCATATAATATAAAATGGAGTTACACCACTAAAAAAAAACCGGCTAATTTATTTTACTATCATTGGATATATTTTTTTTGGATTTAATTGATTCGAATTGTAACGGCTGGCAAAGATCCACGTTGATACCTAGCTTAAAAATAAATCTATCAGCTTTCATTTTTAATTCTCTATCAATGATTAGTTTACTTTTATTTTTATTTACAAATCTTTTCTATATCCTCATTTAAATTGGATTATATATGAAAAAAAACTTTTTATTTGGTTGATCCAATTTTCTTTAATCAGAAATTATCCTCTTTATTTGAAAATCATGTTTGTACTTTACGCTTTAGGCGTCTAGGCCATTTCGCTATCTAGAGAGAGTATCTTATACATACAAATGAGCGGAAACTAACCAACAACTTTGTACCAGACCATTTAAAAAAACTCATCTTTTTTTTAAATTAAATTGAAATAATGATAATCTATTTAACATAATTTAATTAGTTTCACTATAGTAAAGGTGTTTTTGCCTATTTTCAGTGGATTTGCCTCAAATAATGTGGCCTTGTACCCTTGTAGCCCTTTTTGGAAAAGACTTTCATAAAAGAAGTGAGAAGACGCTCACTAATTTACATAACTTTTTAATTTTAATTCTACTATACTATTTAATACTACTTGTGGCTAATGGGGTGTGGGATGCCTTCCTGGTAGAAGGTTTTCGGTTTGTCATGAAGCCACTTTTGCACCGCATCCCGAACGTCCATGTCAGAGGCAAATCGACGACCTCTCAAAGCTTCCTTGAGCGATCCAAAGAGATGAAATTCTGAGGGAGCGAGATGTGGGCTGTAGGGTTCCAGGTCTCAATGCATCTCAAAGTTGACGGTTGCCCAGCTCCCTCTTTTTGTGTTACGCTCGTTCACCCACTTTTAAACATTTCGATCCATAAAAAAACGATTTTACGAGATAAAGCACTTTCCCCGAATTGTGACAAAAGTCTCCGGTGAATTTCAGCACATTTCACACCTTCTGACCATTCCTCGTTGCTCCTCTTTGGTGCAATCTGATAGCGGAGCTGACATGCTTATGCTGTTGTAGCTAGACGCCAACTGACGCGATCATGATTAAATTCCGCACACGTGACCACAGACGCGCAATCTCAACGGGTGTGCATGCCGCCGCCTCCTATCTTAGTTTAATAAAGTTGTAGAACGAAAAGTGTAGGTAATTTTTTACTTATCCTCGTATATACACCTTTAATATATTTTTCTTGACATTCATACCTTCCAAGACCACATTCTAACAAAAACAAAAAAACACTCACTATCTAATTAATACAAGAAAAAAGTAAAGTTACAATTTATTTTTGTATATTTGCAATGAGTTAATGTGATTTTACCAATATAATATAGTTTTTTTTTTACTATACGCAATCTCGTAAATTTTCTATCTATTTGTATTTGAAACATATAGTAAATTAACAATTTTTTATAACAGAGTAGATATTTTTTTTTTATTCTGAATCTAGCGCTTTTAATAGATTTAAATTGGCATGAAATTACTAGTCCAACCTGTCCTGTAGGTTATATTAAATTTAATGAAAGATTATCGTGTGTGTTCTTTTCCCCAGACTGTTTCTAGTGTGGTTGTGTTTTTAGTATTTATTAAAATTTCTCTAAAGTTGCCCAGCGTGCATCGTTCAGATAAAGCTTTAAAAAAATAAGTGAATTGAGTGGATTTTGATGAGACAGTCCAAAATTCAAAAAAGAGAGATAATTTTAAGTATAAACCAACGTTTCGGAGGGTTTTTCCCTCCTTCTTCAGGGTTTTGAAAGGTCGGTGAAGGAAATCCTATGTGAGATTCCTCTCCGTCCCCTCCCTCAGAGGGGAATGTCATATTGGTATAAACCTCCGAAACGTCGGTTTTTGAATAAAAAATATAGTTATAATTATCTCTCTTTTTTGAATTTTGGACTGCCTCATCAAAATCCACTCAATTCACTTATCAGTTCGTCTCCAAAAACTACTTCAATCTTAAAATTATTGGATAAAGTTACTTTTTGTTTCTCCTGAAGATGGGTTAGTCACCCGAAATATATATATCGAGATTAAAGATTCTCCAAAAATAAATTCGTTTTATTTTTTTATATGCAACCTACCAAGTATTTTTTATCCAATAATTTTAAAAAATGTTTCACCAAGTACCAACACCAAATTCCTTAAAAACTACTTCAATCTTATTTAAAAAGATATTTATTCCTATAAATACTAATATCAGCTACAACTTCTTCGCAATTTCAAAGTTGTTTGATTCTAAGTATACAAGTTATAATAATATAATTAAATAATCGTTACTCTACGGGGTGAGTTTGTGAGAGCTCATTAAACATGCCACAAACACATGAGACCATTAGACCTTCCACCAATCAATAATGAAGAAACAAAACACCTGAAATTTTGTATGACAAAACGAAAACCAAAAAAGTGATGTCGTAAGCAGAAAAAGTGGAGACTCTCAAAATCGACTTCTATGGCTATGGGCTTGCTTTTATCCATTAATAAAATCATAATATTCGATTGCAAATAAATAATAATGATATTGATGATGATCTCCCCTTAGAGGTCAAATATTTAATATATATATATATATATAAATAAAATTATATAAACTCACTACATTCATCTCTGAACCTTAGGCGCTGGCATATTATAAATTTACATAAAGCTAAAATTCTTATTTTTGACAAGCCTTGGTTTGAACACATATGTGTACCGCATTGTGTGTATAACTGTAAGTTTAAACAACCAACTTGGTCAACTTGAAATATTATAATAATAAGGATAAAATATATCAATGTTAACATCTATTTGTAAATTTTATAGCCCAATTAACTGAAGATGGCCAAATAAATTCAGCCCGAAACGTTCAGGGTGTTTTATTGAACCTAGCCATCCAACTTTGGCTGATACCTCTTCCTTCATCTAATACAGTTTCATCACAGCCACGAACTCTAACAACAAAAATCATATTATGTGGGAAAGGAATAACTGTTCAGAGGTGTTGACATCCACTTCTCTAAAACCTAATAAGTTAAAGAGACACTTCAAAACAAATTAATTAAGTATTAATTTTTATTAGAAGGGCCCGCGAGTTTTTAAAGGGACCGTCTCGCCAGAAATTCTAAAGAAGTTATTGAACTCAATCGCGTCCATATTATTTATTTATTTTTGAGAAAATAAAAAAAAAAACGAAAAATCTTTCATGTAAATATCCACTTCCGGTTTTCTGATTTCATCCAAAACCTTGCTGTACTCTTTCTGACCTATATCGAGCTTAAGTTTCGAATTTCGTAGCTCTGAGACTTATGGTTGCGAAACGCAAGGGGGGGGGGGTACATACTGACCGTAATGACCAATAGATTTTGGATCTCTTTTTGGCATCTGGGGACCACAATTTATGGTTATATGTCCTAAATCCGGTTTGAAACTATTAAGGGCATCGATTCTTTCCATCTAGAAGATACAAAATGAAATTAACTTTTTCCATCTCTGAGATAAAAGCTCTCAAAGAGTCAGGACCCAGACAGGCCATCGCAATACTTCCACATTCTATGAATAGAAATGTGAAAGTAAAAATCATGGAATTCACATCGATTTGGGCAACGTTTCGCCAATTTTATTTAAGCTTAATCGGGCGTCACAATGATTATAATTTAATTGCATAGTCTTGTAATAACTGATTGTAATTTCATTATATATAGTTTTGTAATTAAATTATAATCATTGGGACGCCCGATTAAGGCTAAATAAAACTGGTGAAGCGTTGCGCAAATTAATCTGAATACTTTGATTTTTTAATTCATGTCCAAATATATGAAAATGTACTTCATTCTAAAGAAGGTTGGGAACCGCTGGGTTAGAAATACAAAAGACATTTTGATCGACTCTAATTGAGTATTTAAATTCATTCCTTAACTTAAAAAAAATTATCTGATCAAAATCAGAGGATCCAATGGTATAGTTATTTTGAAATATACTTTTTCTTAAAAATTTTATTCAAAAACGCTGGTGTTATCTTTGTTTATTTATGAAATGATAAATTTTAATGTAATAAGCGAGCGTACCAGCCAAACGTACTAAGAAAGATCCGTCGAGTTCAATTGATAAAATGTATATTTTTGGCACTGACTTCAAAAAGTGATTTCATGTTAATATTTCTTCGTTTAGTTGCAACTAATTACTAAATTATATAATTATTTTATACCTTTTTGTGCATTTTATTTGATTTTTGAGTTCTTATTATTTTATTTGTTGCATTTAATTTATAAAAGATTTTATTTATTATAATTTCGATTATTTGCTCATAAGAATTGGAGATTTACTTTATTTCGTCATTAATCATATCATCAGAACTTGACCAAATTAATATGGGACCACCCTAAGGTGACCCATTTCCAATAAAAAAGAATCATCGAAATTAATCCACATGGCAAAAAGTTCTCGCTGAACATACATAAAATAAATAAATAGTTAGGTATCTTGACTATCTTGAAGATATACTGATCCAAAACCAGAAAGAATCGGTTCATAAAAAAAGAAGTTATGCCTGAACAAACATATAACAAAAAAGGTGCAATACCAATGAAAAAAAACAGGACCAACCGGAAACTACACTGAACCCATTGGAAAAAAAATCATTAAAATCTGTTCTCAATTGGCGAAGATATCAGGTAACATAGATACAAAAAAAAAAAAAATTCAATCGAATTGAGAACCTCCTCCTTTTTTGAAGTCGGTTAAAAATTGGAGGCATTGGAGGACAGTTGAGTGATTTTTCTATAGATAAGAAACAATATATTTTTCAAGCTTAAGAAAAGAATACGTGAGAAGGGACAAAATTGCTTACAATTTTCATAAAAAAAATATTATTTTCGTATTATTTATTTTATTATTAGTATTTTTCATATTAAATCTCACTTTTGACATCACTCTATCCTTTTTCCACCTAAACCAATTTTAATGGAATTTTTATCTCTCTAGCTCGGAATATCCGACAAAAGTTGTCAAAATAAAGCCCTTCATTCAATTAGGTAATTTGATATGATCGAAAAATGGCATTTTTTCAATAATATGAAGCTAACTAAATCCCTTATTTAATTAACATATTCCTAGTTGGCTGGATTAGTTCAAAATTAAATTTAGCAATTACCTAATACATATAGATAAATAATCTTTATATATCTATTTTTATTAAAATACGCATGTCCTCCATTTACTAAATAAATTTCCATCCCTTTTGAATTTTATTATTCAATGGATCATAATTTTCAAATTATTGTATATTATTTAAACATTCAACAAGCGTAAAGAACTGTGTCGTAGTATAAAATGTGTTATTCATAAAATTGAATATTATTATAATAAATATCCTCTATCTAAAATATCTTTTTGTTTCCATTTTTATATTGGGAGATTAAAAAAGTAGTTTATATTAATATACAGGGATTTTAAGAGATGTTACTTGCCAAAGTAAGCGGATATTAGGCTTTTTATAAATAAAGAAGAATCAATTCTATCTATATGCGGAAATATTTATTATTTGCCGACTACTATGGCTGTTTTTTTTTTTGTTTTTTTTTATAAAGATACTGATACAAGAAGAAGTTGCACCAAGAAGGTACAACCTCTGTAGTCCGTGGTGGACCCTTGTAACGTGAAGATAAGGGGAGATTTAGTTATTGGGTAGAAGTCGAAGGTATCTGTGGATGCTGGTCTTGAAAGATTGAAGGTCATAAGTTGCTGGAAAGACGGTCGTGTTTGGTTTCGGTCTAGTAGGAGACCATTGTCAAGGCCTCAAGAGAAAAATAAAGCTTTATTTATTTATTTATTTATTTAAAACAATGCTCTGAAGTGGCTACCTCGTAGAGCAGAAACAGAATGAATATATATACAAATAGTAACATTTAAGTAAGCAAACATAACATATATAACATTTAAATGAGCAAACAGAAAGAATACATACATATAGTAACATTTAAATGAGAAACAGAAAGAATACAGGTATATAGCAAGATTTAAATGAAAGTAGACTCTCCCAGCCCAAATGAGCAATCCAGAGTCAAGCACGTTGGCAAGGAATAGACCAGTGGAAACATTACCCAACCCAGCCCCCCCCCCCCCCCCCGAGAAGATGCACCCCGAGTGAGCGATGAAAAAGACATGTTGAAAGCGATGTTCGACATTAATGGCAATGTATTCCACAACCGAGCCGAGCTGATGACAAAGGATCTAGTGGCACCGGTAGTACGATGATTTGCATTGTGATTAGTTCGCCGTCACTTCAATACCCGATTATGGATGGATGATTTGAAAGTGAACATGTTGTATATGTAAAAATCTTTAAATTTTGTGACGTAATTTATGGATGGCCCCTAAACATGAAAATTAATTTAAATAGAAAAATGTAAATTTTAAAAGATTTATGAATAAATATTGCATATTGATATCTTTCGAATTTTAATCGTCTATTAAAAAGTTGTTTGAGAGTCTGAGAAGTTCTAAAGAACAAGGGGTTGTTTCCTAAATTCCCTTTCGTTCTTGAATTTTATGGAATAAGTAGTAAAAGTTTTCGTAATAAAATAATACTTTCTACCTCTTTGAACACTCCCAGTTCAAACCAAAGTTAGTAGAAATTTCATTGAGAACAGGAATTAATATACAAGCCGAATGAATGTAGACTAAATTAAAAATTAATTAAAAGCAATTATTTACTGCATTTAAGTACTGTGTAATAAAGAATACATATGGATTATGAATTAATAGTTTGCTTTTTAATATATGCATATGTTTGTTTAGTTAATGTTGATAGCCAAGCATATACGAGATTACATTCAATTAAGTTTACCATATTTCAAGCAAACAAAACATCTGAATTATCACCTTGACTGATTCAGGGCAAGAAATTCTCCCATTTAATTCAAATGAGTAATATATGCACAACTTATGTATGATTGAATACTCGAAATGGTTTAAATAGAGATAATTAAAAAAAAAAATGAATTCAAAAAAATTAAATGCAACAAGTAAAATAATAAGAAGTCAAAAATAAAATAAAATGCATTAAAAGTTATAAAATAATTATCTAAATTAGTTATAACTAAACGATGAAATTATTACATGAAATCACTTTTTGAAGTCGGTGCCAAACATATACAATTTATGAATCGCACTCGAGGGATCTTAGTACGTTTGGCGGATAATGAAGACAACATCGCGTAAGCTCGCTTATATAGTTTGTTTGGCACCGACTTCAAAAAGTGATTTTATGTAATAATTTCATCGTTTAATTGTAACTAAATTAGAAAATTATTTTATACCTTTTAGTACATTTTATTTTTGAGTTCTTATTATTTTATTTTGTTGGATTTAATTTTTTTGAAGTCGGTTTTTTTTTCTAAAAATTATTTTTAATTTTCTCTTTTTAGTGATGTAAGAATAGCGACTTATGATAATACCTTGCATGCATCTCTTAAGAGAAAGATTTGGGCGAAGGTATCCGAAATTGATAATAAAATTCAATTCATAAATAGAGAAATTCTCTCTAAACGTTAGCGGGTTTTACATGAACGTTTTAGGATTGTATTTTTTTTATAAAAGGTTTTATTTATTATAATTTTGCTCATAGAGTTGGAGATTTCCGTTATTTTTTAATTGATCATATCATCAGAACTTGACCAAATTAATATAGGACCACCCCTAAGGTACCTCCTTTCCAATAAAAGAAGAATCATTGAAATCGGTCGATAAACAAAGAAGTTATGTAACATACATAACAAAAAAGATCCAATACCAATGAAAAAAAACTGGACCAATCGGGAACTAGACTGAACCCAATGCAAAAAAATCATCAAAATCGGTTCACAATTGGCAAAGAAATCGAATAACATAGATACAAAAAAAATCAGTCGAATTGATAAGCTCCTCCTTTTTTGAAGTCGGTTAAAAATAGTTTCAAGGGTCGGAACACTAGAAATTTCGTTGATTTGTCAATTTTTTTCTTTGAGAATCACTTAAGCTTGAAAGTTGAAACTTGACGTTCTTTAACTTTGGGCTTTGTTCCCGATGACAATAAATATATAAAAAATAAAAATGCTACCACCGTTCAAGAGGTACGGATATATTTTTTGTACTTCTTTAACGTCGTATCTGTTTGAATTTTTTGTTACAATAAAAGGGAAATGACTCAATAGAGGTGAAATAATTTTTTTAAAACCCTTTAATAGTTCGTAACAAATAAAATTGATTAAAATTAGGAAATTTAAATGATTATTTTAAAACCCACTAATAGTTCATGACAAAGTAGGCCGTAGGTCAAAACCAAAACAGCCTATTCTCTATCTTCTATATATATACGAATATATATATTTAGAGGTCGAGAAGATGATCGAATGCAAGAAGGATCGCACCAGAAATGCAGCCCCAATGAATCTCCAAAGATCCCTACATTTTCGAAGAGAAGGAGGAATAGATCAATGGAAAAGGTGGAGCGATGTGCACCTTCGTTTTGTAGGTTATAAGTGTCCCGAAAGACGGAGGCCGGGATTTTTTTTTCAAAACAAAAATAATTGTAAAAATATCTAAGTAGAAAATATAATATAAATTTTTAAGACGTCTTATAAACTTTGTATTTTAATAGTAATAATTATAAATTGAGTGGATATTGATGAGGCAGTCCAAAATTCAAAAAAAGAAGATAATTTAAACTATCTTTTTATTCATCAACCGACGTTTCGGAGGCTTATTCCCTACTTCTTCAGTATTTTGAAAGGTTAGTGAAGGAAATCCAATGGACATTCCTTTTTGCCTCCTCTCCCAGTTGCAGGAACAATAATATATAGTATTTCATTCTCAGCAGAATTTACATTGGATTTCCTTCACTGACCTTTCAAAACACTGAAAAAGTAGGGAATAAGCCTCCGAAACGTCGGTTTATGAACAAAAAGATAGTTTAAATTCTCTTCTTTTTTTTGAATTTTGGACTGCCTCATCAATATCCACTCACTTCAGTTATCAGTTGGTCTCCAAAAATTACTTCAATCCCAATAATTTATAACCCGAAGAAAATCTCTGTACACATCTTTACGAGTTACGCCCGTTGGTGCAAAGCTTACCGGGCAGAAAGCGGTATTGAATTCGAGTTTATATTTATAAATTACACCTGACTCGAACTTTCTTCTTTTAGGTTTTTTTTTTATTATTTTTTTTAAATTTGTCTCTCCCGGGGTCAGGTTTTTAGCCGGATGCCTCGAGTTGGATTCGAACCCGGGTCCACTTGGTTGGCAGGCTGGCACGCTACCCTTAGCCTAACCCGGCCCCATTCTTTTAGTTTTAACCATTCACTTAGAAAAAATAATCAGCAAATTAGTAAAATTTGTAAAAAGTCTAGCAAACCTTGAAAAAGTTTTCTCTTGTTTCTCCAATTTATAAGTACAAAAAATAAATTAAAAATAGCAATTCTCATAAATTTTAATGATCTAATTCTTATACCCCTTATCTGTCCTTTTATTAAACTGTAATTTTAATTTTATTTTCTCATATTGTGTAATTTTTTATATAGGTATATATACTTACATTAGTATTAACATTTTCTTGTAAATTCCATAAGAATTTAATAAGAATTCTCTGATTAACAACGTCTTTCCGTTTGGAATGATCTTTAACATAATTTGATTATCTTTATCGGTAAGGTCTTGATGCTCTTTATGCTTAAGTACGAGATAACTGAAAGCTCCATTAAACGTCAAACAAATTCCTTGAAGCCTCTTGAAACGACAACCACTCTCGACCTCTCTCTTAATAAGCTTTTTTTCATTTCCATTTCAGTTTAAAAGCATTAACGATTTTTTAAGCAAAGAAATCAAAAAAACTCATTTTCCAATTTTAAAATCGCAAGGAGCGAGCGGTTAATCTTTTGATCATTTATATGTATATATGAATAAAGAAAGTAATTTCAACATTCAATATTTAATTATTTTTCTTTAATTTCATTCTTAGTGAATATTAAATTAAATTAAATTTACAGATTTCCTTGAAATAGCGACATCAGAATAGGTCTTTATTGAATATATTATCAGTGGCTGTTGGTGACTTTTCAACAAGGGGATGCTGTCCAAAAAAGTACCCTTCATTTTATTGAAATTTTATTTTAATAGATTAAAAATTCACAGTTCATTGGACAATGTTTTTTATTGAAGCTCTTATTCAATTTTTGTACAACGTTTCGTCTCTCTTGAGACTTTTTTAAGCACTCAATTGGTTAGAGCAACATTGGTTGAGATAACAATAAAAATAATTGAGACATAGTAGAATTTTTTCTTTTTAGATTGATTGTATCAATCTAAAAGAAAAAATTCTACAATGAATCAGCCTGTCCTAATAGAAAATCTTCAATTTCTCCTAATTCTATTGCTATAAGGAAGTAATGACTTGTCTTTAGCACTCTTAGTTATTTCCAATCTTATATATTGTGAGTTCTTTGGAATGGATTATTCCAAAGGTTCTCGATCATCTTTATTTATTCCGTTTTTTTATTATTTCTATTTTAATAGTTCCTCAGCTAGAACAATTTTTATTTGACTCAAACTAGTCTCAACTTGTCTTTGACATGCTTGAACTGGAAGATATATCAGGCAGGGACTTCATACCTTCTATCTGGGCTCTTTTCGGAAAAATCATTTATTTTAATTGCCCCTTGAAACTATGCAACAATTTTATTTCATTTAGAGAACCAATATACTTTTCAAAATAAAAAAATGTTTTTTTATAGAAATATTTGAAATAACGGAAAATAATTTGAGTATTTAAAGATCCTCCTGAATTTATGAAAATACCGAATCTTGAAAAAGTTTCCATTTTTTTTCCTCCATCTTTTTTTCTGATTTTTCCGCGAGGAAGATCTGTACCCAAAAATCTCAAAATATAGACTTGAAAACATATTTATTTTGATACCAAATCAAGCTTTATAAAATTTTCGACTTGTCATCGTGTTTGCAAACAAATTGATTTTTTTGCATACAAGGAAAAATTATAAAAATAAATAAATAAATAAATAAATAAATAAAATAAAATAAAAATGCTATATCATGGCTGCCTAAACCGCAGCCCAGCACTGCAATGTATGCGGCCCGATATAAAATTATAAATTTCTTTAAAACATTAAGATTTTTATATACTTTCTGTAGTCCAAGAGCTGATGACACATTTTTGACTACGGATTTGACCCAACTAGAAATAATGCTTAATAGTACCGTCTATGATAGTTGTACAAGGAATGGCCAGTCTGGCTGGTCTAAGCAGGTGGACCAGGTACTGCGCATGGTGTGAGTGCGGTAAAAAATACAAATGTGTTATACAATATTTTTGACCCACAATGAAATTATAAAAATTATAATTTATAGTCAATTATAAAAATAATATATTCACCCCAGACCATTTGAGTGGTGGTACGTGGAACCAGACCACCCAAAGTGTATTTTTACAACGTGCAAAAAATAGCATCATGTGCTATTACGCATTATTTCTAGTTGGGTCAAATCCGTAGTCAAAAATGTGTCACCAGCTCTTGGACTACTGGAAAACATATCTGATACAATTTGACCTAATTATTTTTGTTTTTAAAATAAGAAGAAATTGGACAATCTCCCCAAAAATTTTCGAAAAATAAAAGGGCATAATTTAGATTTTGAATGTGAAAATATATACTCCAAGATTTCCGAAAAAATAATCACACTTTTTTCATATTTTGACTCCATTTTATTATTAGATATAAATATTTTCAAGATAATGTGACATCATTTTATATCCATAGTAAATTTATAACAGGAATATTAGGGAATTGGATAAAATTAAAAACATAAAGTTTTTTTAAATAGGCCAGACGTTTTGTCAATTTTGTATCCACTGAGAAAGTCAAATTAAATTGACGAAAAGACTGGCTCATTTAAAAAAACCATGTTTTTAATTTTATTCAATTCCCTACTATTTCTATTATATACAGAGCGGAGAATAAAGATCTTCCACATTTTGAAGAGATATAAAAAAATGAAAAAATTTA
>JALMQS010000150.1:6644259-6672723 GCA_024734495.1 Forficula auricularia
CCCCCCCTTTTTTTGTCTGATAATGTTTAAAACACATTTTTTTCTCTTTAAAAATATATTCAGTTTTTTTCTAATTTCATTTTTTCTTTTTTTTATACCTCTTCAAAATGTACATAGTAGATCTTTATGTCCCACCCTGTATTTTTAAGAAATTTTTGCTTCTTTGTCATGATGGATATCATTATTATTCTACATTATTAACTCTTTTTTTATATTAAAATATATCAATAGAATTAAGATATTTTATCTGTGGCCCGAGGCAGTTGTTTTTACTTCAAATGCGGCCCGTATAAGGCAAAAGGTGCTATATGTTGAATAATTATAAAAACAGGAGTATGTAATTATTAGTTTATTTCATGATGTGTCGATAAATAATTAAAAATAATGTTGATAATTTTAATTTCAGAAAAAGAATTCAAAGAAATAGATAATTCGGCCGAGCGGTTTATCACTAACGGGACATTTCGCGAGCAGCGCGCATTCAGTTGGCCGCGTTCTGCCTCATGGTAAACATCACAGTACTAAACAGGTGAGTAATTTCCCTATCACTAATTAATATTATTAATTATTTATTGATATTGCATAATAAAATATTAAATTTTATCATTCCAGAATTGATCGCGTTCGTTTCGAATATTGTAATGCTTGGACAAACCAACTGCTTAAACCTCGATTTCTCCATCCGAGGGGTGAACCGCGACCTAATATGCTGTAAACCTAGTTCCACTTGTACTTCCAAATATTCTCAAGTACTTCCAAATATTTCCAAGTACTTCCAAATATTTCCAACCACTTCCAAATATTCCATAGTACTTCAAAATATTTCCAAGCACTTTCAAATATTTCCAAGCACTTTCAAATATTTCCAAGTACTTCCAAAATACTTCCAAAGAGGTGTACTCCTACTTCCAATCGCGGATCACCCCTCGTCTCCATCTATAGTCATCCGCATATACTGTTCCAAAAGGTAAGATTTTCAACATTTTTTTTTTTTAATATATAGGGCTTATCTCTTCTTTCAAAGAATATATTTTTAATTTACCATACAGGCTATGGCCAAGTATTGTAAACACTAATAATGCATAAAAAATTATTTTTCTTCATTTTTTTAAAATATTTAAAAAACGACTTAAATTAATTTGATAAAAAATAAATTGACACGTTCTGATGTGGCCATTCACTTGACTTTACCATACACTTCTGGTTAGGTTGATTATATATACAAGATTTGGTTGAGTTTGCTCAAATGGCCTAGATTTTTATTTTTTGAACCCCCTCCCCCCTAATTTTAGCTCCAGAAAAAAATATATTTTCGATATTAAAGGTTCATTTTATAGTTTATTTCATTTTTCTTGTTTTTTTAGTTTGAAAATATTATAATTTTAAATTTTAACCCCCCTCCCCTTAATTTTGGGTCGATATGCACCAAAATCTAATCAGGTCTTAATCTCAATGCACTAAAACTACATGTGAAATTTGGTTTTTATATTCACACTAGTTATTGAGCTAGCTCGTCCACAAAAATTTTGTAACGTACAGACTAACAGACTAACAGACATTTTGACAAAACAATTATTATCTCAAAAAATATAATTTTTTCGATGTTCACTTATTAAAGCTTTTTTGTAGACCAAAATGCCATGGCTTCGCCCAATTTTTTAAATATAAATAGTTTAAGCCGTTTTTGAGATATTTTGAAAAAAGAAAAAAAACATTTTTCATCCACGATTACAATACTTGGCCATACCCTGTATGGTAAAGTAAAATAATAATCGAAGCCATGGCGTTTCGGTCTACAAGAAAGCCTTAAAGAGTGAATATCGAAAAAGTTATATTTTTCGTGATGTTAATTATTTTGTCAAAATGTTTGTTAGTACTTTAGTAAGTTAGCAAATGTGTACTCTATTTTCTTAAAAACTAGTTTGAATACCAACATGAAATTTCACTTGAAGTATTTAAGTATTGAGCTGATTAGATTTAGGATGAAATCGAATCCAAAATTAAAGAGGGTGGTTCTTAAAAAATTAAAATTATAAAATTTCCAATCTAAAAAACCATTAAAAATCGAATTTTATATAAAAAGGTCCTATAATAAAAGAGTCATTATTTCTTTCTGGGACCATAATTGATCAATTTCCTCTTCTCTTCAGTAATGCAAGGGTCTTTCGAGATCCATAGGGGCTGAATACTTCTGGTGCACCCCTTCTTGGATTCAATTTCATTATAAAAAAATGAGGGTGGTGGATGTTCAAAAAATAAAACTATCAATATAAGTCCTAGACCCTTTGATTGTTTTGTACGAAGATTCTCATATGCACCCTCTATGACCTTTTTGAAAATGTCTCACTATGTGAAATCGACAGTGATCTAAAAGAGGATTTTAATAGTTTAGGTTGAATGTATAATTATTATACATATTATTATTATATAAAGTCTATAATATTGAAATCGATGGGTTACCTTTTTTTAATTTCATCAACTGGGTTTTTCAATATCTTTTGCTTTAAAGGTCAATTTAGCACGTTGAGTATGAATAATTCAGGTTGGGCGCTCACCCAACTGTGCCCATCTTTGGCGCCACCACTGCTAATTAGAAAAATATAGGAAACGAGCTCATGGGAAATGGCTGTCAAATTTTAAACAATATGAAAAATATTCATGTAACAAGGATGCCTGAAGGGTAGGCTAGTAGGATCCAGAGGCGTATTTCGGTTGCATAGATACAGGCGGACAGCTTTTTTTTTAGACTTTGAATTCAGGCAAAATGGACTAATTTTATTTAAATAAAATTGGTGTGGGCACCATACGACTTTCACATTAGTTTCTCCCCTATTTAAAAATCATCATACAATTTTCTTCATTGAAATTACTTTAATTTCTATGTTAAGAAGAAAAAAAAAAAAAAAAAAAAAGACAGAACATAAATTTTAAAGAACGAAAATTTGAAAATAATTCCTGTAATCTCTGTCATGAAATAATTTGATATTGTCTAGTTAAGGGAAGTACCATAAATGTACTATTCTTATGACGGTCTAAATTTTGTTTCCCCCATAACATTCTGCTAATAGATGTCTGAAGGAGATAAATTCGCTGCTACACTATATGTAATAATATTTAGGTATATATAATAACCTTAGAATATTTATAGCAACACTAACGAAATTTTTTGAAAAAAAAAACAAACAAACTTTTTAATTATATAACAATTTATTGAGTTTTATTATCAATTAAATTGCCAAATTCTAATATATAAAAATATTTCCCTTTAACTGTTTGTGAGATTTAAAACCCGCCTTATAATCAATTAAATTTTAATATATAATTTTATTTGATATTAAATCTTTGTGGGATTTAAAATTGAAAAAACATTTTTTTATTAAAAGGAATTTGAATAAAAATGTAATTATAAATTTTTATTTAAACAACCACCTGTAAATAATTATTTCAATTAACAAAAAACCCATCATAAATAATTTAACCGAAGATGAGACCGTGTCAGATCGAATTGTCAACCCAAAAAGCCCCTAACCCGTGAATTTTATCAAAATCAGTAGCACTGTTTTCATAATAAAAAAAGACATATATAAACAATTTTTTCTCGTTTAATGAGAGTAGATAGATAGATAGATATATAAATTTTTAAATTTGGAAATTAAATACATTTTGTGCAAAAAAAAATTAAATGTTTTTAGTCAATATCATGTGGCATGCACAAGTCATATAGATTTATTTATTTATTTACTTTCGGATTTCTTTGAAGAATTACATCAATTGAAATTCTTTGAGTCGAATTATTTTAATATTTAAGAGATATCTTTTAAGGAGTGTGGATGAAGTGAAAGCGGAGATAGTGAAAAGGTGAATGGATTGGCCCTTGTGTCCTTCGCAGTGATCAGGGCTACCAAACAGAGGAAAGGCGGTATAGGAATAAAGCAATTGCATCAAGGAATATCAGAGTTCCATAAACCACCAAATCTCTCGGAGAGGAACTATCCCCATTTGCCTTCAATAACGGCTTCTCAGCAGTCGACGCCGACTCATAGTCCTTGGAAACCCTCACAGACAGAGGTAAACATGTCTGACCAAAACCAAACTGGCTCAATGGGAATGATTAAAGAATTGCTAACTCTAATGGCTAGTCCAAGAATTAAAAAAATAATAGGTAAATGTTTAGCTATCCTGTGATCGCTTTCTAAAGCCCAAACTGGAGCTGAACGAATCAAAATTCTCCTAGAGGAGGGACTAGCTATTTTAGATTAATGGCTTCCATTTCTTCTTTTACTATTCTTCTTCTTCTAGTGCCTGTCCGTTACCGGACGTTGGCGATCATTCTGACAATTATAATTTTATTGACTGAGGCTCTAAATAGACCCGTAGTGGAAGTAGCAAACCAAGTTCTTAGGTTTTTAAGCCAAGAGATGCGTCTTCTGCCCGGTCCTCTCTTTCCCATTACTTTCCCCTGTAGTACAAGCTGAAGGAGCCCATATCGTTCTTTATTTCTCATTAAGTGCCCCAAATATTCCAGTTTTCTTACCTTGATTATAGTCATGATTTCCATTTCTTTATTTAGACGTTGTAACACATTTTTATTTGTATCATGGGCTGTCCAAGGGATTCTCAAAATTCTTCGATATAGCCACATTTCAAATGCGTCCAATCTTTTACTAGCTGCTTCTGTGACCGTCCATGTCTCAGCTCCATACAGAAGCACAGGGAACACGTAGCATCGGAGGAGTCGTACTCTAGTTGGCAAATTAAGGAAATGGCACTTGAACAGGCCCGACATTCTGATGAAAGTGCTTCGAGCTTTTTCTATTCGGCAGCGGATCTCAACAGAATGGTCCCAATTCTCTTTGACCGTACTTCCCAAATATGTGGTTGTTTCTACCCTCTCAATTATTTTATTATTTATGGTCAACATTCCAGGTTGTGGTGGATTTTTGCTTATTACCATGTATTTGGTTTTGGTTATATTTATTTCTATTCCATATTCCAGACTGTGCATCGAGAGGTCGTTCATCATGCTCTGTAGATCTTCCAGACTGTCCGCAAATACCACTGCGTCATCCGCGAACCTAATATTGTTTATCCTTATCCCATTTACCAGGATTTCCTTTGTTGAGTCATAGAGTGTTTTGTTGTACTATTATCAACTGGAATGCAAATGGACTGCGGAAAACTGGGAAATTGAGAGTCAGCAAGACTAAATTCAGCAATTATCGTTGATGTTCCATAAAAAGATAATTACTTATACGAATCCATTAATTACATCAATCGATCTCGGATATTTATTAATCTCGTTTTGGCTCTCTTGTTATATTTTAATTAAGTTTGTTTATAGTTTTTTTTTCTTTTTTCTTTCTTTTTTTTAAATTGGTTTTAGAGGTTTTTTAAAATTTTTCCTCGTTATATCATTACTTGGGGAATCGAACGAACTACGAAGTGTTAAACAAAGTTGTAAGTGAGGATGAATTGTGGGCAGCAAGCCCGATGTCACCATTAGAAATAAAGTTGACATATTTATAATGTATATTCATTATGTATGAAAAATGTACATCTGTAATTATAATTGTAAAATAAAGAATTTCTTATCTTATCATTTTCTGATTCATTAGCCAGACTCGAGGTACATACAAACGCACTGACCAATGAATTTTTGGCCCTTTTTTGGCCTCTGGGAAGAACACTATCCGGTTTTATGTCCTAAATACGATTTCCAACTATTAAGGGCATCGATTCCTTCTAACTAAAAGCTACAAAATGAATTTAACTTTTTTCATCTCTGAGATACAAGCTCTCAAAGAGTCAAGACCCAGACAGGGCATCGCAATACTTCTACATTATATTCTATGAATATAAATGTGAAAGTAAAAAGAAACAACTATTAGAATTAGGCACCCTCTTGATTCGGAGGTTTGAAAAGGCGTGAGTGGAGAGTTAAGTGTGATTTGTGGGAGTGGAAATGCGTATGTATGGCCGAGTGTATTTGTGATATATCAGCCCTTTCTGCCGTTACTTTTATAGGTCCTTGGAGGCTTGTCGGCTCGGTGCGATAATCACCCTCTGCGCCCTTCTATCCAATAGCAAGGGCTCAAGTCGGGAATAACTCATCCCTTGATTACATTCGCTTCCAACTCGCCTTTGCTTTTCTCCAGGATCTAACTCATAGGGCTGTCAGCTTTGGGGTCGATGGCTTGTTTCACCAATTCTTACCATTAGCGTAGATGCACAATATTCTGTTTACCTTGGATGAAAATTCCATGAATATATCGATAGGAAATGTCAGAGAGCAAGCATTCCGAATATCAAGCTAAACGATTCATTTAAAATCAGTTTCCTCCCCTCCCTTCTGCCCCTCTGAAAATTCAGAACATAATATTGACTCTGAATATGAATCTTGGCTTTTCCAAACCATTGGAGAAATTTTATAAATAAGTTATCAACTGAAATGACGTTTATTTAACCGAGAGACAAGATAAAAAGTAGATTTTTTCTTTACATCTTTTAAATACCAAAAACATATATTCATTAATAAAAGTTGGAAGTTAATTATTTATACTTATTAAATTGAAAGTTTTTGTGCCGAGAGTAGAAAACATTGTATATATTGAAGGAGACAATAAAAGAGTGTGTCTTCTGCTGGAATTATATCGTTATAAATAAATAAAATTTATAATTCCAGCAGAAGACACACTCTTTTATTGTCTCCTTCAATTTATACTTATGCTTAAATTAAATAAATAATTGGAGAAAAAAGTGAAAACTTTTACAAGACTCATACATTCTCCGTTAATTTTTTGTTAGCTAGAATTTTGTTCAGGGAGTATGTATGGTGTTGGTTCGAGGTAAAATATAATTAATAAAATTAAAATTAGACTACTACTAGGAAGGTTAATAGAGTAAAGGGTGTGTAGTTTCACAGTGAACTACACACCCTTTACTCTATTAACTAACATCATGTTTCACCTAAAACCTACACCACTTTCCATAAGTAAAAAAAAAAAAAAAAAATACTACTAGGAAGTTTTCACAAATAAATCTAACAGCTAGAATGTTTGAGCTTTGAAAACTGAAACTAGACATAAAGAAATTGTATCGAATTTCAGTATATTTTATTTTTATTTTATTTTATTAGGGGCTCTCCATAAATTACGCACATGGATTTCAAGATAGAGACCCCCATGTGTCACTTTTTTATTGATCTCCCTTGTATTGTGACTTCACACAATTTCTTTTTATCTATTAATTTTTGAAATTTTTTAATTTGATTTTTGTGACATGATAATTTGTAAGATCCCCGGTCCCCCCGTCACCTTTTGTTACAAATTTGGGGGGGGGGGGGCCCCCCCTATTTCTGTGTGACATAATTTATGGAGGGGCCCTTAGCTAGAGCTAATGTAGAACCATTTAAGGATTAGATTTATTTATGATTTACTGCATTTTTCAACTTGAACTTTTCAAACCAAAAAGCATTATAATGTGTTCTATTTGGTTGATCGTTAACAACAGGTGTCCTATTTTTTTTTTTTTTTTTTTTAGAACCGAAAATGTGAATATTTATAGAGTAAAAATTTGAAAAAATGTCAGCTTAGGGAGTTTTGATTTAATTTTAGGAGCTTTTGATATCACACTTAGAGGGAAAATTTTTTGTATTTTTTCCAATTTAATCAAATGAATTTTATTTAATTATTATTTTGAAATTTCAATGTACTTTTTGCATTCATTAGGTTAATCATTTTAAATATATATAGGTCTATATATATATTTTTTAAATATTACAAAGATATTTTTTATTTATTTATTATTTTGATATTTCAATTAAAGTAAGTGATCAAAAAGTGAACATACCCCTTAAAGCGGACACCTTAAATCATTTGTGTTTAAAATAAGGGGAAACAAGCCCCACATTCTCTATGTTATGTTAGCCACTCTTTCCAGTACTGACAGAATTTTGGGCCTATTTTACCTTAAATAAATTTTTATAATTTTTCTAACTAATATAACAAAGAATATTGCTACATCAATGAGAATTGTTTTTGATCGCGCTTATTTGAAAAATATATTTATTTATTCTTTGTTATATTAGTTAGAAAAATTATAAAAATTTATTTAAGATCATTATTTCAAGTTAGAAATATTATTAAGTTCAATTATTTGACGAAAATTCCCTACATTTGATTCGCGATTGAATCAAATGTAGAAAACATTCGATTAATTTATGGCAAGCATCTAACATACTATACATGCTAATAGACCGAGCGCTCTGGACTGGGAGAATATATATATATATATCATCTGAGATTTCAAATTCACTTGGTGATCCATCCGAATGTCTAGAGGCTATACGCGAAATGACGTTGGATTGTAACTAAGTGGATCACATCTTTTTCTCTCTTGGTCCAGACTTAAGACTCCACAGACTTCAATAGCATAATCCGCAGTAGTCTCGCGATAAATTTCTTTTTCAAATAAGCGCGGTCAAAAACAATTTTCATTGATGTAGCAATTATTCTTTGTTATATTAGTTAGAAAAATTATAAAAATTTATTTAAGATCATTATTGCAAGTTAGAAATATATAAGTTCAAATATTATTTTCACTCAATATTTGACGAAAATTCCCTACATTTGATTCGCGATTGAATCAAATGTAGAAAACATTCGATTTATTTTCCCTTATTTTAAAAGCATGTGTTTTTAGGTGCTTTAAGGGGTATGTCCACTTTTGGATGACTTACTTTATATAATTTTTGTGTTAATTAGGTTAATCTGGTCAAATATATATATATATATATATATATATATATATGTAAATATTAAAAAGGTTAATAAAATATTAAAATAACCGCTGAATTTTCACATTTCGTAATTTTGGCTCGTCGTGATTTTGACTGTCGGAATTTTGGGTGATTTTGTGTAATTATTTTCTGCATTTTTCAAATTTAACTTCTCAAGCCAAAAAGCATTACTTTTTTCGTTTTGGAAATATTAATATCTTAACACCACAACGGACTTTATAATATCTTTTACTCTTGAGAGAATCTAAAAGACAGAGATGGAAAAAAATCATAAAAAGCCTAAAAATGTTTTTTCTAAGCCTTTCAGACATTTAAAGACGAATGATTTGTTTTTTTAATTTTAACGAGAATTCAATACCCAGTTTGCTCAGAAGGATTGGCCAGCAGAAGGTACCTAGTAAAATTTATATATATGCCTTTGCCGTTAATATTTCTTCCCCTTGTCCCGAATCAATGATTTATACAGCATATAATGTCATATGCTTGTAAAAAAAATTATAAATAGCATGAGAAAGCTGCTGTGCCCGACTTTTGACTTTTTTTATAAACTCTAAGCCAGCCAGCATTGAAAAACAACTTTTTGCCGGTCGAAAGTTAACGTTGTTTTTTGTTACTGGGTCGTGTTACAAGTTTGTCTTTGATGATCAGCTGAAAGGGCAAGAACCTTTCTTCAATATTTCCAAGAACAAAAACGTTGGTTTGTTGTCGTCACTAATTACCTCGGAGGATAGTAATTGGAAAATGATGAATAAGGGTTTCCAAATATGACTCAAGAGGGAGTTTGCATATCTGGAACATTTCCTGAAAATAATGACAATACTTGCATCATTTTTCGAACGTCACTTTTCTGTTAATTTAAAGGGATAAATTTGAGGGAAGAGGAAAAATTATAAATTGCAGGCATTTTTAATGAATGTGCTAGAGCAGAATGTGAAAGGTTTTGCTACTAAATCTGTTTCATATCGTCTTTTATTAATGTTCGTGCAATAACTCATTTTTTTAATGCAATCGGAAGGTGCACCAGTAAAGAAGCAGCCCCTATGGATCTTGAAAGACCCTTGCATTACCGAAGAGAAGGAAAAGTTGATTAAGTGAGGGGGTGGAGACGTAGGTGTTTATGCACTCGGGTTTTGAAGGTTTGAAGATTTTAAGTGCTGGGAAAGATGGAGGCTGGGAGAGAGTTCCAGTTCCTTGAAGTCATGGGGATATACGTATTGGGGAATAAAGTGGTCCGGCACTTTTCTAATTTGACCGCGAAAGAGTGTTGGGAGTCGGCAAAACGCGTGCTACGTGCAAAGCATGCTTTGGGGGAATTATTGATTTTATCTCATCAGAGCACCTGCCGTGATAGTATCTATAGAAAAGGGAAAGGGCAGAGACATTTCTTCGATGAGCCAGCGAGTCGAGGGAGTCGGTGAGGGTAGAATCGTCAATTAGCCTGACGGCTCATTTCTGAATTGCATCCAGGGTAGCAAGAGAATATTTGGAGGCTCCTCTCCATAGATGAGAGCCGTATTCGAGGCAGGGGCGGATTTGGGCCTTGTAGATGGTGAGAAGATGTGGGGGCTTGAATAATCGCTTGGACCTGAATAAGTAGATGAGAGATGGAATTTTCACTATGTACCCTCATTGCATTCCATAGTTTATTGCCCTCCTTTATAGCACATACATAATTTTCGGCAACTTCCAAGTATAAATATATTTTCTTTATTCCAGCCCTTTGTCCGCCACATCTGTTCTTTTGGCTCTAAGGCCATCCCATCCCCTGATAATTCTTTCATATTTACACTAAGTCATAAATAACTGTCCATCATATTAAAATTAAAACAAATTCTGTTCATTATTTTATGTTATCTTTAGTCAATGTTCTCCTGACGATGAGTTAAGAGCTCGAAATATATAGAGTGTTTAATTTTGAAATTTCCTGATCATATGAGAATGACCAATGGATAAATTCCAAACTAATCTTCTTGCTGGGCTGGAAGGCTCTGGCTTGAAGATCCGGGTTTAATAAAGGTGTGGACTGTATATTTTAAATTAAGAATAAAAGGAAGGTGTATTTCTTCTTTTTCAATAAATAAAAGGCAAAGATTTGTGATATGAATATTAACAATGGTTTTAATGAGAGAAAATAATGCTGATTTTGTACATACGAAAATGAGATATTATACAAATGGCGATGGCGGTGATCGAATGCAGACTTCTTGTGGCAATTCTGTTCACTTGGGTTTTTTCTCCGATGATATGATAATGAATTCAAGTTTGGTTTCTTCTCCAAATTCAATAAAAGATTAAAATTACTTTTAATCAATCCACAATTCTCAATTTAGTTGTTTAAATCAAATTAAATAATAAACAATTGAGATTTAAGTACCAAACAGTTTAAATCAAAATAAAATAAATTCTCAATGGCTAACGAGCGTTTTTACTCAAAAATATAAATCAACTCTCTCAACTCTCTCAAAAATCAAGATGCAAGCGAAGACATCAACCAACTGGCTGGCTGGCTAACGAGCCCTGCTCCCGGCCAGTTTACAAAATATTCCCTTAGAGGGCATCACTCGTCATTTATTAATTCAAATTTATACATAGAGTAAACTAAAAAAATCTTTGTATTTTAATTTTTCTCCTTGTGAAACACCACCAACTCCAACCTAATTTAATTTTAACAATGTTTCACTATAAACCAACACCGCGTTCCCTAAATTTGATGAATAAGTAGCCAATCTTCCTTGCTGCAGATTTCGCCTCAGAGGAGATGTGTTAATTCCAAGACAGGTCAGATGCGACAGAGACGCCCAGCATGGATAGGCTGTCACAGATTTTCAGGAGATTCGAATCGAAGTGAATATCAGGGAAATTTTTATTTTAACGCCTAGAAATTAGACAACATTGAGTCTTGTTTGCATTCAAGTTAACTAAATTTTGGGAGCCCCATTTATTCAGTTTGTCTAGGTCGAGAGTGATTGAGGAGGCAACATTGATTCGATTATTCGGGAGTGAGGGTTTGCCGTTTAGAGTGCTATCGTCGGCGTAACAGTGAGTGGGGCTTGACGTTTGATCGATAAGGTCGTTTATCTATATTAGGAAGAGTGTGGGGGAGATTACAGAGCCTTTGGGAACACCAGCGTTTGTGGAGAACGATTCAGATGATATTCCATCCACACAACTTTTATACTACGGTTTGTCAGAAAGCTTTCTATCCACTCTATCCATCTATCCTCTTGATATTTTCTTGTAGTCTATCACTTAATATGTATGTATATTTTCAATATTACTACTAAGTTGTTTTATTTTAATATTTATTTCTATATTTAAAGATAGACTTTTTTGAATTTATCAGTGTCTGTATAATTTGATATGTTTGGATTAATTTGCGAGAGTGTAATTGTTTCTTTGTAGAGCCTGAAGGAAAAAAACAGCGAAACGTCGCGATTGATGATTTAATATAACACTTATATATTATTGTTCCTTTTCCTCCTAAAAATCTAATATATAATACCTATATACCTATATTTACTTTTTGTTTCAACTATCCCATATATGGTAAAATAGTGATGAACACAAATTCACTGAAAATATATTTTTAAAAGTCCCCCAATAGGACCATTTAAAGTCATGAATTTGTCTGTATATTTGTGGAACTAAACTGTATAAAATTAGAAAATTAAGCTAAGTATTTATTAAGATGACTCAGTGAGGTTTTGGTGGAAATTAAATCTTCGAAAAATTTTTAAACTATTTTAAATTATTATATTACTATTAAATAATGTTCTATGTTGTCCTATGTCTATTCATCATTAAAAACTGTTTCTATTTGTTGAAAATATATAAATCGCTCATAAATTTACTTTATACACATAATCAGGTCGATTATAACTTATCCTATACTACTAAAGCGCATTTGTGCCTGCCTCTGTACCTATGTATGTACCTATGTCCATCCCCCAACAAAAACAGTCGTCATGGTTACCAATTTAAATGAAATTATCTATATATATATACATATAAAATTAAGGGTTTGTCTGTACATTGGGGTGGTGGTGTGGGTGGGTTTCGGGGGGGGGGGGGGTCAGGTTCAAGAGGTGGGGTCAGGGGTCGTCATGGTTACCAATTTAAATGAAATTAAATATATATATATATAAAATTAAGGTTTTGTCTGTACATTGGGGTGGGTGGGGGTGATGAGTGGGTTTCGGGGTGTGGGTCCAGGGGAGCCCTCTGGCTGGCAAGAGGGCCGCTGAAGGTGGGCCTTGGAGCTAGTAATTTTACTAAAAGCGGTGAATTATTAATAAAATACTACGATAACTATAAGCTTCTCGGAATCAAAGTGATGTCTCTAGTATTTTTAGGTCATTACTCCATGAATCCGTTAATAATATATTTAAAATAATTCACTTCTAAGAAGAATTAACTGACTAACTTAATTGAATATACCAAATTTAGATGTTCAAAATTTATATTTTTAAACATTTTTTTTAACGAATATCACACAATATTTAACATGTTATAAATTCCTATAAATTTTCATAACTATATAAAAACAAATGTCTATTTTTTCAAGATCTGGTAATAATTTCAAGATTACAAGATTTTCTTACTCTAATTTGGCAGAGAAATCAATATATACAATGAATGAACTGGATATAATAACAAAAATTATTTAAAGATAGGTTCTGACTACTTAAATCTAGAAAATCAACCAATCCAAAGAAGCCAAATTCATGTCTTCTAAAGGCAATTTATGGAAATTGATTAGAATCTTCTCTTTAATGGAATCTCCCATGGGACTTGGCTCAAGAACATAATTGACAGACAAGTCTTCTTTGTCAGCTCGTTTTTAAAAAAGAGGTCAACTTGCTCCTTTACGTCTAAGACTCTCTTTTAAGATGCGATATGGGATTCTATTAACTAAAATTAGAATGCAATTTTTTGCTTCAATTCAATTTTGTTCTTATGTTATTTTTAGAACAAGATAATTTTGATTTTTTTAAGGGTTAAAAGCCATAGGGGTATAAGTAATTTCCTTTTTGCACCCATCGCAAGGGAGAAATTTTAGAATGAGTAATTTTTCGAATTTAATATGAAAATAATATTTCATTTCCACAAAAACTCTATTTTCTTTCACTATGTGACAAAAATTCTGGATCGTCACATTTATGTATGTAATCATAAATCACTATTAATTTTTTGGTTTCAATATTATTTTCACTTTTAAACCGAAAAATAAAGCTTTTCAACCTTCCTGAATCATTTTAAGACCTTTTGAAACTTAAAAGTGAGGGCAGGATCAATCGCAAGTTGTTATAAATATTTCAGTAAGTTAAAACTAATACTTTCGTATTTAAGGTCCACAATGGGTCAAATAAAGTTATGGGTCTTAGCTTTGCTCAGTGTAAAGCGAATAGAAACCGAAATACAAATTTCGAAAATGTTATAAATACATTTGCTTCACAGATGGCAAGCAAGGTGGAATTTTAAGTTTAAAACTATTAAAAGTGCATTTTTAAGGGACTAATTTTTGTTCTAAAACAGAAAATAAAAATACTTTTGTAAAATTTATTACTTTTTTACCGACTTAAAAGGAGGTTATCAATTCAGCGGAATGTCTGCTTTTTTTTGTGTTTGAAAATTTATTTCTCTTTACCATGTAGACCGATTTGGATGATCTTTTTGCGTTGGGTTCAGTCTTGTACCAGATTGGTCCCGTTTTTTTTATTCAAAAAAAATGTACAAATGCAACAGAACTCAAAAAATAAAATAAAATGCACCAAAAGGTATAAAATGATTATCTTATTTAGTTCCAACTAATCGATGAAATTGTTACATGAAATCACTTTTTGAAGTCGGTGCCAAACTTATAGATTTTATGAATCGCACTTGGACGGATCTTAATACGTTTGGCGGATAATGAAGACAACGTCGCTTAAGCTCGCTTATTTAGTTTGTTTGGCACCGACTTCAAAAAGTAATTTCATGTAACAATGTTATCGATTAGTTGGAATCTAAATAGGTAATTATTTTATACCTTTTGATGCATTTAATTTAATTTTTGAGTTCTTATTATTTTATTTGTTGCATTTAAGTTTTTTGGGAGTCGAGTGGCTCAGTCAGCCCAACGCACTTCGCTTCGGCATCGATCGATTATGACGATGTTGAGGTGGAGGTCCGGGGTTCGATCCTAGCTGCCAAATAAAAATTTCTACCGGCTGAAAACTCGGCTCCCTCACTAAGCCTACTAACACTCTATTTATGTGCTGTCTAAATGGGCTTTGTTTCCGGTGACATTAAATAAATAAAAAAATTTTGAAGTCGGTATTTTTTTTTCTAAAAAATATTTTTTTTAGTTAATGTGCATATTCCTGCTCTATTTTATATTTAGATAATCTCATTATGAAACTTTAATGCTCACGTCTACTAGCCTCTATTTCCGATTGATTTGCCTCTGAATATACCTATAATTAAATATAATCTCAAAATTCAACATTTCTTTATGCTGAGTTTTTGAATTTAAAAATAAAATTAATCTTATTTAGTTATTTTTAAAACAACAAAAATTTCTAAATAAAAAACGTTTGCTTTCCAAGTAATGTAATTGATTGCGTTTCCCCAGACTCATATTTATCCACTTGAAAAAAACTTGAGGCGCATCATCTCTTGTCATGAACGGAAACATTTTTACTTTTTGTTCTTAAATTAAATTTCATTTTTGCTATCGTTTGATAAAAACTCAACAGCTAGAGAGAAAAATAATTTTTCTCTGAATGTCAGATTTTTGATTTACAAATTGATTGTAAAACAACCAAGTTTTTTACTCTGTTTCTCATACGGGTAATTAAATTACAAAACAACCAAAAAGTTGTGATTAATTTTGCATTCTGTCAAAGACATGTATCCGATATCGTCTCGTTTTACATTTAATGAATCCACTCATACTTTATTTGTCATAATATTTGATAATCCCCCTCGTCAATACCGATTTCCGATATTATTATTCGTAAATCTAATTTAATCTTTAATTGTTTTTATAATGTAAAACATTTCGACAAATGACTACGGTGGGGAATCTATTCTATTTTAATATTTATTGGATTTTCCCGAGTCTCCGTTTACATCCTCATCCCCTTGACGTTGCTCTCGAAAATTTTATTTATTTCAGATTGTATTTTCATTTTGAGTTGCATTTAAACAAATGGTTATTTATAAAAACTTAGAAAACGCGGTGTGGGTTTATAAACTACATAAACACAATACATTAAATATGAAAATTTCAGTGTCTTATCTTTTTGATCACGACGCCTCATTTATGAGGCATACGACTTAGGCCGGTTGTATGTCGCAAAGTAAATGCTTTTTACAACTAACAAAGGGTAGATGGTAAATGGAGGAACTGGGATGGCACTGAAAGTGCCTGTCATCTGATTGGCCATCCCAGTTCCTCCATTTACCATCTACCCTTTGTTAGTTGTAAAAGCATTTACTTTGCGACATACAACCGACCCTAGAAAGAAGAAGAATCTTTTTGAAACCTTCTGCCATATAATATATACCTACATAATAATCTACTAAGATCTTTGATAAAATTGACCTTATATAAATTCTCATATAATCAATTCATTAAACTTCATCTTTAGTCTCTGTTTAAACTCCTGATGATGGGCTAATCACCCGAAATATATCGAGAATTTAAAAACTAAAACTCATATTATTTTATTTTTCCTAGCTGTGAAACACCACTAACTCCAACACTATCATAATTATAAATGGCTGTTTAATATATTTTCTAGTTTTTAAGCAGTTTTAAAGGACAAGTTAAATTAAAATTGTTTTTTACTTTCACATTTATATTCTATAGAATATACTAAAGTGAATTATTGCGATGTCCTGTCTGGCTCCTGACTCTGAGAGCTTGTATCTCGGATATGAAAAAGTTAATTTCATTTTGTAGGTTGAAAGAATCGATGTCCTTAATAGAGAGAAACCGGATTTAGGACATAAATCCAGAGGTCAAAAAGAGGCCAAAAGTCCATTGGTCAGTGCATATGTACGGCCCCTGCGTTTCGCAACCATAAGTCTCAGAGCTACGAAATTCGAAACTTAAGCTCGATATAGGGTAGAGGAGTACAGCAAGGTTTTGGGTAAAATCGGAACACCGGAAGCTGACATTTACATGAAACATTTTTTTTTATTTTCTCAAAAACGGCATTAACGATTTTTTGTAAAATTGGTGTACCTACTTATCAAGTGTCATGAGTTATTAGTCATGTAAATATTTTAATCTGATTTAAATAAAGGAAGGGGGTGTAAATTAGGAGTGTCGTGATGACTTCAAATAAGTGATAATATGACAGTCGTTTGATGAACATTTTTTTAAATTTTATTTCTATAGAATAAATGGAATTTTAGAAAGGCTTCTTCGGAAATGCACTTTTTGGTTTTTATAATATTCCAATATTATAAATTTGACTTTAATTTTGAAAGTATACGATAGCTTTGATACGTTGATGCAGCTAGAGATGATGGCTGACCTCAGATCAGAGATTTATAAAAGATTAATTAAACCCGAAAGGTTTTCTTTGATTGGGAGTTTTATTTGACAGAGGATCCCCTACTGGCTGAATTCCTCTCCTTTATAGATTTCCGATAGCTTTTATAGTTGAAAGGCAATCTTTCTAAAAAAAAATCTGCCTTTCTGATCTTTAGAGCTACAAATGACGACCTGCAAATCCATTGGATTGTCACTGTCCTTCTATGGTAAAAATAACTCAAAAATTTAAATCGACTAATTGGAAGATATCCATTTAATCTCGGAGTTTTACAGTTTTGTTTTTCACAAAAACGGTTCTAACTATTTAGTTTAGATTTACAGTATAGTAGAATTTCTGTAATAAAACTTATATTCGACCGGGGAATGTCATATTTGGCTCTGAGATGTACGGCCATGACCAACTACTAGTATATATAGGCAATGTGTGCTATTAACTAAGATGACCAATTATTTTTGTCACAAAAGGATTACACCGGCCACCTGAGATTGTCTCTCAAAACTGTCCAAATATTTCTGATCCGAATGACGTTTTTTTAGGTCTCGTATTTTGTGTAGGTAATGTGAAATGAAAACGACCAATTATTATAATTGATTTTTTTAGTGGAATAATGATGATTGGGGTTTTTAAAAAACTAAGTACAATCGACTATATAATATTTTTAAAGAATATAAAAATAGATACAATAATAATTCTAATATTTTAATCATTGACATCAAATTTTCAATTATCATTGACATCAGCACAGGAAAGTATAAGAGATTGCATATAATAATTTATTTTAGGAATTCTTTATAACTGGAGTTGTATTAATTAAATAAGGGTTTAAATAAGAACATGAGGTGCTTACCAAAAAATAATTTAATCTTTTTGATTTTAAGTCGATTCTTCCACGTTATCAGTAGAGGTTGCCATTAATAGTTAAAACATCAAAAATGGAATGCAATAAGGTTATTCCGATAGTATTAGATAAGAATCGATCGTTATTTTTGATTTTAAGCCGATTCCTCCATGTCTTCAGCAATAATTAATAAAGTAAAGCGTGTGTAGTTTCACTGTGAAACTACACACTCTTTACTTTATTAATTAATATCATGTTTCACCTAAAACCTACACCACTTTCCCTAAGTAAAAAAAGTCTTCAGCAATGGTTACCAATAATAATCGGAGCGTCAAAAATCCAATATAGAATTGTTATTCCTCAAGTATTAGATGAGAATCGATTGCTATTTTTGATTTTAAGTCGATTCATCCATTTTTACTTATGGAAAGTGGTGTAGGTTTTAGGTGAAACATGATGTTAGTTAATAGAGTAAAGGGTGTGTATTTTCACAGTGAATGAAATAAAACTCAAAGAGGTTTATACAAACTCATATTTCGATTATTAGTCCATCATCAATCAAGTATTAACTTGTAAACTCCTGATGATGGACTAATAATCCGAAATATATTGAGTTTGTATAAACCTCTTTGAGTTTTATTTCATTCACTGTGAAACTACACACCCTTTACTCTATTAACCTCGATTCATCCATGTCTTCAGCAATGGTTACTAATATTAACCGAAACGTCAAAATTCCAATGTAGTATGGTTATTCCTCGACTATTAAATGAGAATCGATCATTATTTTTGACTTTAAAGTCAACATAAACTGCAAATTGCAAGTGATATCTGATTAATAATAAAGGAATAAACATATTAATATTTCAAGTCAGTTTGGATAAAGTTTAGCAACGATCCGTTGCAGTTTATTTTTTATATAAATATTGATAAATTCCCGCTCTGAAGATGGCTACAACCAATAGCCGAAATGTTAGCGGGAGTTCATAAATAAAAAGAAATAAATGAAAGCTGCACGTCTCTCATATATTAATTGTTATAGTTTTTATGTTTTTAGGAGTAGAAAATAATGGAATGGAGTACATGTTTTAAAAGGAGTACGATTCAAGAAAAAGGAATACAAAACTTCCTAAAGGGGTACGTTTGGTCACCTTCTGTTAACGTATATAAAGGCATTCCCAATTCTATTTCGATATCCGATATTACATGTTTATTATACGTAATATAAATTGTTTTATAGGTAATTTAATGTATTCTTTAATTGTTTTATAAAGAAAAACATTTCAATAAATAATCCCTTTGGGGGAATCTATTCTATTTCAATATTTATTGGATTTTTCCCCGAATTCTGTTTGGATCCCCCTCTTTTCTATCTTGACGTTTTCTATCGAAAATTTCATTCATTTTGGATCGTACTTTCATTTTCAGTTGCATTTAAGCAAATCGCTCTATAATATATTTTCCTGTTGAGCGCTTTTCGATTTGTCGACGCTCGCCTGCGGCTATAACGCTGCGCGTTTTTATTTAGGAAATTTTAACGAACCGACCCCTCCCCCAAACCAACCCCCTCCAGGTCCCACCATCACTCAACCAAAATACATCCCTTCGATTTTCGATCAATTTAAAACGAATGTGATGATAGGCAAGGGGGCTGGTGTGAAGGGAACATTCGTATTTTGCTGTATTGGTTAGCAAGTTAGGGGTTGGTGATAAAACCAGCCCTTTCACCCCACACATTGATCAAGATGATTCCTTTTTTATTCTATCATGTTGAATATCAGAATTTGTGCCTGCAGGGAGAACGCCCCCCTATTTAATAGCGCTCATCATAATCGTCGTGACGACGTCTGCTTAGTTAATTGAGTTAAATTAACTGCTGCTGCTGCTGCTCGTCCTAGGCCGACAAATGAAAAAATAATTAGGCCCGCAAGACTAAATTGCTTAATTTATTATACACTAAGAGTATTCGTTAATTTTATACCGTCTTTTTAAGAAACTGTGTCGACTTTTTTAAATTGACTCTTTTTCTTATTCTCAGGGGTAAAATTAAAATGGAAGTTGCAAAAAAAAAAAAAACATTATTTTGTAACCAGTATTAAAAAAAAAATAAACATGCATTTTTAACAACTGACGACTTAGCGTTTCATATTTTATTGAAAATTCAAATTAAAAATTTAAAATACACCGAGCTCGAAAAAGTATAAATAAAATAAAGAGAGGAAAACTTGTAAACTTTTACAAGACTCGTTATGCTCTTTTTAACCGACTTCAAAAATGGAGGAGTTACTCAATTCGACTGATTTTTAACCGACTTCAAAAAGGAGGAGGTTCTCTATTCGACTAAATTGTTTTTTTTTTTGTGCCTATGTTACCTCATATCTCCGCCAATTGTCAACCGATTTTGAAAAATTTTTTGCATTGGGTCCAGTCTATATTCCGATTGATCGCATTTTTTTTTCGTTTTTTTTTCATAGGTATTAGACCTTTTTTATTAGGTTTGTTTAGACCTAACCTCTTTGTTTATGAACCGATTTCGATGGTTCTTTTTTTATCCGAAACGGGGTGTCTTAGGGATGGTGTCATATTAACTTGGTCAAGTTCTGATGATATGATCACTATTAATAACATCACTAAAAAGACAAAACTAAAAATAATTTTTAAGAAAATAATAAAAACCGACTTCAAAAAATTAAATGATACAAATAAAATACACTAAAAGGTATTAAATAATTATTATCTTATTTAGTTACAACTAAACGACGAAATATTAACATGAAATTACTTTTTGAAGTTGGTGCCAAACATATACCTTTTATGAATCGCACTCGACGGATCTTACTTAGTACGTTTGGAGGGTATGCTCGCTTATAGGTATAGTTTGTTTGGTACCGACTTCAAAAGTAATTTCATGTTAATATTTCGTCGTTTAGTTGTAACTAAATAAGATAATAATTATTTTATACCTTTTAGTGTATTTTATTTGTTGCATTTAATTTTTTAAGTCTGTTTTTATTTTTTCTTAAAATTTTTTTTATTTTTTTTCGTATCTATGTTACCTGATATCTTCGCTAGTTGTGAACCGATTTTGAGGATTTTTTTGCATTTGGGTTCAGTCTAGTTTCCGATTGGTCCCGTTTTTTTCATTGGTATTGGGCCTTTTTTGTTATGTTTGTTCAGGCATAACTTCTTTGTTTTTGAACCGATTTTAATGATTCTTCCTGCGTTTGGATCAGTATAGCTCCAAGATAGTCATGATACCTATTTATTTATTTATGTTATGTATGTTCAGCGATAACTTTTTGCCACGTGGACCGATTTCGATGATTCTTTTTTTATTGGAAAGGGGTACCTTAGGGGTAGTCCCATATTAATTTGGTCAAGTTCTGATGACATGATCAATGACGAAATAACGTAAATCTCCAATTCTTATGCGGAAATATCGAAATTATATTCCTACGAATCTTATGACATAATTTTCCTCGTCCACTCAATTTAAACTATTTATTAGACATTTGTGACAGTGATATATATTTTAATATTTTTAAATATTAATGATATTCATATTTAACTAATTCTAACTCAATTATTATAAGACTATATCTGATTATTGTAATTTCGTTTTTTTATAATTATTTAAGTAATTCTAACTTGTAATAATTATAAAACTATATCTAATTATTAAATTTTTTCTTTCTCTTTCTGTAGGTATTAGAAATTTTTTAAATATGATGTTCAATCTATGTTAATGATGGCCAAAATGAAACATCTGATTTCGAAGGCCAATAATTATATAAATATATATCTTATGACATGGCCTTAAAATCTCAATAAAATCAATGAAAAAAATGATGATTTCTGAATTTTTGAACCAAAAATTCTAAAACTAGAGATCCTAAAACCTAATAAGTTTTTCTCATTTAAAATACAAAACTTTTCAACGACTTTCAGTTCTTGAGTTATCTGAGGTATCGAACAGACAGGCATAAAAGAAATCATAGTAGAAAATTATTTTTCTGAACGTTTCAGAAATTTTTAAACAGAAAAAATAAATAATTAAAACTTGATTGTAATTGTGAATAATTTATGTTTATAAGTATTTTATTAATTATCTTCGGTTTATTATTGATTTATACGATGAAAAATGTGCTCCACGTGAGCAGACGTACTGTGGACAAATTTAAAGGAACAAACCCCCACTTTTACTTTGGAAGAAAAATATTGCAAACTTTTCGTCATTTTCGTATAGAATATATTATCTAGTACAAATGAATAATAAGAAAAATGAGTGGGTTGTTGTTTTCTAGCTTGTTTACATCCTTTGTATTCCAACTTCATATTTCGTAGTCCAACACTACACTTCGTGTCGTAGAAGCCTCTTCGAATTTAAATTAGCATAGTTGTTTCCCTGTTTTAAATTTAATCTTTTTTTTGATTCTTTCTCCTAAAAATTACTTTTAAATCCTCTGTATTTGGCGTGAAATATGCAATTTTATGCAATATCCTTCAAATATGCAATTTTATCCAATATTACTCGTATATCCAAAAATACGCAGTATAAAATTAAACCCACAGTATCCTAGATTCATGATTCGGATAGATAATTGATCTCCTAGGACATACGTGTCGGCAAACAAAATATGCAATTGCATAGGAATCTAGTCTCTACCAATAAGTATTGATTTATTATTTATCTTTATAAATCTTGATATAAATTAATATAATTATTGAAAAATGTGACATAAACCAATTACACATAAAGTGGTCCTGACGGGCTCGGCTTCTGACTAGGTGTTTGTGCAAAAGCTTGTGTGTTCTAGGGTTAAAATATTTAAGTATAAATAAATCATGGTTGGAATAACAATATTACCGAAGGGAATTTTATTAAAAAAATTTGATTATAAAAAAATACATTTTTACATATTGAATTAAAAGAAATTTAATCGTGAAAGTTTTATCGACAAGTGGATTAACGTATTCCATTGATTGAAAATTAATTGAATTCCCTATACTAAATCCACAATATTTTGAATTGTCCTTTCCAGAAGTTTGATTTATTGATAATTTCTCAAACAGACTGTATAATGATTATATACAGTTATCAATATAAAAGGGTATAAAATTTTTTAGACTTGCGTAGCTTTATTTGCGGCCCGTGGTCATATTTGATAAAATGGTTTTTATCGGGTATTTTAAAATTTATTTTAAATTGCATTAAAGTAATTAAAAGAATTAAGGTCCCTTATAATTACATGAAGAATAACATATTAAATAATAATAGTAAATTTCAACTAATGACAATATAGTTTTAGAAAAATTAAGAGAAAGAAATACAAATATCAGACTGAAAAAAAAACATTCAAATTTGTTTGTTATTTTAAAATAAAATTTAAAAATATTGTTTGGTTTATGGGACTTAACTAATCAATTTTGATATTTTTATGTTTATTTTTAGCCGACTTCAAAAAAGGAGGAGGTTATCAATTCGACTGAATTTTTGTGTGTCTATGTTATCTGATTTCTTTGCCAATTATGAACCGATTTTGATGATTTTTTTTGCATTGGGTTCAGTATAGTTTCCGATTGGAAAATTGATAAATATCATTGGCATTGAACCTTTTTGTTATGTATGTTCGCGCATAACTTCTTTTTTTATGGACCGATTTTAATGATTATTTCTGTCTTTGGATCAGTATAGCGCCAACATAATCAGGATACCTAACTATTTATTTATTTATTTATTTTATATATGTTCAGCGAGAACTTTTTGCCACGTGGACCTATTTCAATGATTCTTTTTTATTGGAAAGGGGGTACCTTAGGGGTGGTCCTATATTAATTTGCTCAAGTTCTGATGATATGATCAATGACGAAATAACGTAAATCTCCAATTCTTATGAGCAAATAATCGAAATTATAATAAATAAAATCTTTTATAAAAAAAACAATCTTAAACGTTCGATTAAAACCTGCAAACTTTTCGAGAGTATTTCAATATTTATTAATTGAATTTTTTATAATTTTCTGATTCATTCACCCGACGCTTTCTCTTATGAGTTGCATACAAAATATTATCTTAAGTCACTATTAATAACATCACTAAAAAGAGAAAAATAAAAATAATTTTTATAAAAAAAAAATAAAAATTAACTTCAACGGATCGTTGCTAAACTTTATCCAAATTCATTTGAAATATTACTATGTTTATTCGTTTATTATTAATCAGATATCACTTGCTATTTGCAGATCATGTTGACTTTAATTCAAAAATAATTTTTATATAAAAAAATAAAAAATAAAACTGACTTCAAAAAAATTAAATGCAACAAATAAAATATTAAGAACTCGAAAATCAAATAAAATGCACTAAAAGGTATAAAATAATTATCTAATTTAGTTACAACTAAACGACGAAATATTAACACGAAATCACTTTTTGAAGTCGGTGCTAAACACACTATATAAGAGAACCAAGTAAGATCCATAACAATAAAAATAATTGATAAAAATACCAAATTGGTTGTAAAGATAGATTTCGAAAAAAAAAATATTGAAAAATTCTAATTATTCTTATTTATTATGTGTGGCCCTCAGAAATTTTTAAGTTGTCAATCGGCATTCGGTACAATTCATGATGGCCAGGTCTGCATTAAATAGTATTAGTACTCAATTGCTCTAGAATTGCCCGTTTTGCTTATTTCCAATTACAAATATTTAATAGATTTTTTAATGATGAAAACTCGAGATTATTTCAAACGAGTCGAGACAGGCATGGACAAGTTGAGACGTGTTGGCGGAGAAAAATGTTTTTTCGAATATTTCGAATTATTTATTATCTCTGATGATAAATATCAATTACGTAAAAAATAAATATCGATTTATAAAATACATTTTGCGTTATTATTTTCATTTGCTTTTACCTAAAAATGATTCCTGATAGTACAAAATGCCAATCTGAAAGGTTTTAGTTAATGAGCTGAAAATTGGTACGAAAAATATTTTACAATGCAACAAATTTTAGCTTTTTACCTGAAAACGGTTTCTGATAGTACAAAATGCCAATCTTGAAAGTTATCAGTTAATGACCTAAAATGGTACGCAACTATGTATTTTGCATTACAATGCACCAAATTTTAGCTTTTCGTCTGAAAACGTTTCCTGATTATATATACATTTTTTTGCATGATAGTAATATTTTTCATGATTATTTTTTTATATTTGATTGAAGACTAAAAATATATAATTATAAAATGTACCGATAAAATAATAAAATTCCAAATAGTAAACAGACATTTATTAGCTTGTTTAGTTGAAAATTTTTCATTGAGAAAGTGAGAAATTCTCCCGAAATTTTTTGGGTTTGATTAAACGTTTCAACATTGTATTATAAAAGATTTGTTTTTATTTTACCAATATTTTTTTCATATATCAAATATCTTTTTTGCTCAACAAAATCGGTAGAATTAGTATATTTTATCTGCTGCCCGGGACATTTTTTTCTTCAAATGTGGCCCGTATAAGCCAAAAGGTTGGACACCCCTTGTTCTAGAGCCCCTGGAGCCGTCACTTTTGTTTGTCTATATTCTCGATTTGCTGTAGCGATTTAAAATGAACCATTTAAATATTCTTTTTGTAAAATTCGCTGTTTACAAATATACATCACAATCAAATTAGAAACTAACGCATTCGTCAATTCGTTTATCTCTTTGGCTTCTATGTTAAATATTCCATTTCGTTCCCTCTATTTTTCTTAAATTCTTCATGGTCCTTGCAATTCGACTTAACCCGTCAATATTGTCTCTCCATCTTTTTAGAATGCGTAAGCCTGATGATTTATAGCTGTTGTGCCTTTCCTGATATAACATTTTCTGGCATCATTTAATTAAAATTCACTTTACGAGTTATGACTTTTTAATTAAGTGAATATCACACTCGGATATTAAGAAAATTAAAGGAAAGTTTGTTGTCTTTAAAATGTTTCAGTGCAGGCATGTACATTGTCCTTCTAAACTGGGCTAGGCTGCACCTTAGGATTCGAATTGAAATTATACTCAGCCTGAGGCAATTTTTCTAGCTTTGACTGGTTACATCTATATTATTTAGAGTTTAGCTGTATTTTTACTGGTAATCAAACAGATCCCGCAATTTGAATAAAGGTGATTAAACCAGACCTTAGTATGATTCAGAGGTTCCCAAACTGTGCCCCCCGGCATCTTCCCAGGTGCGCCGTGAAGTTTAATTAATTTAAGCAAGATGTTTGGCCTAACTAGACAAAAAACAAAAGTGAGAAGCTAAAAATTGATTAATTATTCATTTTTATCTCTTATTTAGATTAGACATATCTTCTTTTCTTCTTTTAAGTGACATATCAGAGGTCTCCCTGACGTTTCGGCTCCTCTCCACACATACCTGTGCTGAGTGTGTTTAGCTGTTTTTACACAGATATACGGGACCTACTTTTTAAGGCCGGTTCCAAACGGCTAGTTTGGAGAGGTTACTAGGCAATTATACTCTTGGTGAGGTTGCCATTGCTTTCCAAGAGGAGGCGACTGCAAATATTTGATCTGCCGAGACTCAGTCTCGAACCAGCGTGCTCGAGTCAGCGACCCGGCACTCTATCCACTGACCCACGGTCGCGCGTTAGACATATATAAGCGGTAAAAATATTTAACTTTGACACCCTCGGAAAAATCTGAAATATATACAAAGGGTCCCCCGTGTGGTCTCAATTTTTTGATTTTCATAGAAAAATAAATGATTGATTCCCTAGATACTTTTATCGATTCTAATTCAAGAGTATTTAGAGAGACCAAATATAGTATATATATTTTGTTTTGAAATTATTTACTTTTACTTAGGGCGCCATGGAAATATTTTAATTGAAAAAACGGCGCTGCGATTCGTAAACTTTTGGAAACCATTATTTTAATTCTTTTTTTTATGTAAGATTCATATTTGTTTCTTTGATATTACTTTCTATAGCATCTTTTGATCATTAAAATTAAAAATCAGAAAGTCCATCATTATGCTGGGGTAGTAGGACATTAATTCCAATCTTGAACTCTTTATAACAATTAAAATGCGAATTTATTTTCTACATTTACTTTTTTTAATCGCAGAGAAATGTCGACTAATTGCAATAAGTGAATTTCAAATAATGAGACTTTAATTGATTTAATTTTTAGATAGATTAAGCTTTATTCTTTGTTTCAACCTCTATTAGCTTTAAGATTATGTGATATTTATAGTCCATCTAGAAAAGATTGTGAATTTAGCTATTGACAAATTTAATTACAAAGACAAATCAACTGGTATGTTCACCACACGACTTTCACATTTTCATTTATTTGAAGTCATCGCGACACTCTTCCTTTTTATTTAGTTTTTTTTATTTTCTCAAAAACGGCTCTAGATTTTTTTTTAAATTAGTGTATTTTCAAGTGTTATGAGTTAATAGTTGTGTCAAATTTTTAATCCGATTGAATTCAAGGAAGGAGTTGTAAATTAGGAGTGTCGTAAAATAAATATTTTAATCGTTCATATCTCGTCTTCGGAAAGTCGCAGAGCCTTGAAATTTGAACTTAAGCTATCTAGAGGCTACAAGAAGTATAACAAGATTTTGGCTAAAATAGAAAAACCTGAAGTTGATGTTTACGTACGTAAGAATTTACCTCTCCCTGCGTTTCGCAACTATAAGTCACAGAGATACGAAATTCTAAACTTAAGCTTGATATAGGCTAGAAGGAGTACTTTTGAAGGAATTTGGTGGTTGGTACTTGGTGAATTTTTTAATTATTGGATAAAAATACTTGGTAGGTTTCACATTAAGATATATAAAAATAAAATGAATTTATTTTTGGAGAATCTTTAATCTCGATATATATATTTCGGGTTACTTTCTGTTGCACCTGAAAGTGGATTAGTTACAAATTTGCGAAATAAATTCGTTTATTTTTATATCTTAATGTGAAACACCTAACACTTCTTTATCAATGTTTAGAAAGTACAATAAGCGTTTTGGTTGAAATTGGAAGACCGGAAGTGGACATTTACACGCAAGATTTTTTTGATTTTTCTCAAAAACGGCTCCAACGATTTTTGTAAAATTAGTGTATTTATCAAGTGTCAAGACACTGAGTTATTTTATTTATTTATTTAAATTTGTACGATTCTCTGATTCAGTTTGTCCGATATGAGTAGAAAAATTACAGTAGCAGTAAAAATAGGTTTCAACTAGAATGAAATCAGTAAAGTTTTGATTTAAAGTTGTACATTTGAAGAAC